>OU343219.1:152819740-152882765 GCA_910596185.1 Chrysanthemum makinoi | reverse complement strand
TCAAATATCCTACAAGATGCATCTTTTTTTTTTTTTTTTTTAATTCTCCATTTAATTTAGAATGTGTGGTTAAAAATCTTTCTCACTTTAATTTTTCTTCTCAGTGGATTCCTTCCCATCAGCATTGAACTAAATCGTGTGTAGATGGGTCATTTTAAATACAAGTGCACCAAGATCGTTGTACTTGCAATTCCATATGCTCATAACAAAAATGTAAAGATAAACGAAGAGGGTGGTATTATTGATAGGGGTGTCAATCGGGTTATCAAGTCGGATTTGGGGCTTATCGGGTCGGGTCTATCAGGTTTTCAAAAAATAAAAACTAACCCGCAACTCGACCCTATAAGGAATCGAGTCTATCAGGTTCGGATCTATCTGGTTGCGGATTATCGGATTGAGTCTATCGGGTTATCGGGTTGCTTGTTAATATCAAACCACAATTTGCCTTTTTTGTTGATATAGCACCTAACGAAAATTAACTGAAAACTAAAACAGCGCAATAGTTGTATATACTTTGACTATATATATAAGAAAAAAAAAACCATGCAATAACAAAGTACTAGTATACAGTGGCGGACTCAGGATTTTAGAAGGCGGGGGGCAGAAATTTTTTTTTTTTTGATAAAATTCGTGATGCACTTTAATAAAAAGGTCATAAAAATTTGTTTTACACTAAAAACTAACATTTTTTTAGATTAAGATAGAGATCTAAGGTTTTTTACATTGTTTGATCTTAAGGTGGGGGGCAATTTAATTTTGTAATGGGGTGCACTTTAATAAAATGGTCTTAAAAAAAATTTTACACTAAAAATTGATATCTTTTAGCGAACCATGGAGGGCACCGGCCCCCCCTAATTACTATGTAGTTCCGCCCCTGCTAGTATATAACAAGTGGGTTTATTTTTCAAATTTATTGACATTAGCATGTACTAGAGCAAGGGGTGTCGTGATATTTGAGGCTCGTCGTTGTGACGTGGAGGAGAGAACGGTGAGCGTTGAAGCCCGCCACCACACCACCTTTGCTCGTTGTTGCTCGCCGTTAGGGAATCGAGACCAGCATTTTGTGAACGACAAATGTTTAAATTGAAACTAGCCGTTATTTTTAAAGGGTTAGTTTTAAAATGTGTACTTTTTTTTAAATTCTTTTTTTTTTTAATTTAAATCTAATTTTCACACTATAAATACACATCAATTCTCTACCAACACAACTATTCTTTCAAATAGAAATGAGTTCCTCAAGCAATTGTGATAGTCTCTCCGGTAGTTTGAGCGATAACAAAGATAATGGTGATTTCGAGATGATTATGCAACAATATCAGTATGAGCAATCGTTGCAACAAGAAGCTGAAAGTTCACACCGGCGTTACATCAACCTTGAACATGATATTGCTGAAGCCCGTTTAATGGCCGACAATTTTGGTGATAACCCAAAATATCCGGAAATTTATTTTAGGCATTGATTTCATATGAGCCGTAAACTATTTTTAAAAATAGTCAAATGTATTGAAACTCATATTGAAAATGTTCATCCTCTTCCTGATCATTTTAAATTCTTTGTTGTCCGACCCGATGCTACGGGTCTAATGAGTTTTAGTGTTATCATGAAATGCACATCTCCATACGCCAATTTGCATACGACATAACACCTGATGCATTAGATGAGTACTTACAAATAGGAGAACATACTGCACGCGATTGCCTAGATCATTTTACTATGTGCGTTGTCGAATTGTTTATGCCCGAGTTTTTAAGGAAACCTGACTTGAATGATATTCACAATTTATATAACGCACATAATAGATTTCATGGGTTACCGGGAATGCTTGGAAGCATTGATTACATGCATTGAGAATGGAAAAATTGTCTGAAAGAATGGCACGGGAAATTTCACAGGGGTAATAAATACCCAACTATTATGCTTGAAGTTGTTGCATCACATGATTTGTGGATTTGGCATGCATTTTTTGGGGTAGCGGGTGCGAATGAAGATCTTACCGTTTTGAATAATTCACCGTTATTTGACGACCTTTATTCCATCCATAAATAGATTTGATTCCCTATGAGTTCAGCCCCGTGTTTCCCTTTGAAGTTAACGGAGTTACATTTGAACTAGGGTATTATCTAGCTGACGGGATTTATCCACAATGGTCATCTTTTGTCAAATCATTTACGGTTGCAAATACAATTAAAAATGCCACATTTAAAAAACGGCAAGAAAGTGCTCGAAAAGATGTTGAAAGAGCTTTTGATGTCCTCCAAGGACATTGGCATTTTATAAGTCAACCGGCTACGCTTGGAGTATCAACAAGTTATGGAAAGTCATGTACACGTGCATCATATTACATAACATCATTTTAAAAGATTAAAATTTTGCAATATCCGAAATGAGCGAGATTTATATTTGTCCACGAATTAACTTGCAACGGTCATGGGTCGAGCGATTTGAAGTGCAACGGAAGAAAGTCAAAGAACTTCGCGACAAACAAACACACGCAAGGTTTCAACGAAATATTATCGAGCATGTTTGGCAGCAATATCTACAATCTCTGGGATATCAACAAAATATTTAGATTCTTTTTTGTATTTCGTACCTTAGTTCGTATGCTCTTTTTTTTTTTTTTTTTTTTTTTTTTTGTAACGTATTTCGTATTGTATTGTAATTTTAATTAAATGAAATGAATTTAGTTTATTTGAAAATTGAAAAAAAAAAAAATTGTAGATGGTGATGAAAAGGTTTGTTGTGTGTTATGATAGTGGGGTGTTTTGTTACGGAAGTGTTAAGATGATGTGGCACATATGAGACCCAAATGAAGATGGGTGAATACTTCACCACTCCCCGTGCTCTTATAGCGAAAGGAGATGCACGCGCTAGCATGTATTAGAAGAGTTGGACTTTCTTCTAGTGTTTTTTTAGTATTAGAGGTTACATACAACAATAAAGATAGTCACAATATATTAAGGATTTTGTTAAATCCACATAAAATACAAAAAACTCTCACTCGCTGATGTGTCAGCGGGTAATTGGTTTTTTCTATGATCCACATTCCACTAAAAATCAATGACTCGTTAACACGTCAGCAAGTGAGTTTTTTGTGAGAATTTTATGTGAATGAAGCATACCCCATATATTAAACCAAGTCTAAATTATGTTTTTTCCATGCCTTTTGGCCATCTGGGATACTATTTGCCATGTATTTTTTGCAAGATTCCAATATTAAGAAAAGCAACTCACATAAATACAACAGGAGTAATCTCGAAAAAACACAAGTCCTCACCTTCAGTCTAAATACCCCCAAAAAAAAAAAAAAAGTAGTAATATTAGAATTTATAGATTTGTTAATGGGTTATGTACCTTATCGGGTTAACCCGATAACAAACTAGTTGAGACCCTAACTCGACCCTATTAGTTTATCGGGTTGACCCGATAAACGATAAGCTAAGTTAGACTCGAATCAACCCGACCCTATAAAGCCTTATCGTGTTTGGGTCGGATCGGGTCAACCCATTTGACACCCTTGCCCTTTACCCCCCTCTCACCTTTTTTTCATACTTGCTTTATTTAGGGGACAAGACATTTTTTTATTATTTTTTGTTTGGTATCTTTTTTTTTTACTGCTTTTGACTTGACAACCTTCATAAATTATGTTCCGTATTTTTTTGCTAGTTTTAACCATCCCCCAAAAAAAAAAAAAAGTAGTAATATTAGAATTTATAGATTTGTTAATGGGTTATGTACCTTATCGGGTTAACCCGATAACAAACTAGTTGAGACCCTAACTCGACCCTATTAGTTTATCGGGTTGACCCGATAAACGATAAGCTAAGTTAGACTCGAATCAACCCGACCCTATAAAGCCTTATCGTGTTTGGGTCGGATCGGGTCAACCCATTTGACACCCTTGCCCTTTACCCCCCTCTCACCTTTTTTTCATACTTGCTTTATTTAGGGGACAAGACATTTTTTTATTATTTTTTGTTTGGTATCTTTTTTTTTACTGCTTTTGACTTGACAACCTTCATAAATTATGTTCCGTATTTTTTTGCTAGTTTTAACCATTTTATTAACAGGACAAAACAGTTGTTTATGATATTATGCTCTATATTTTTTTTGTTTTACTACTTTTGATTTTATTTTATATTTTATGTTGCGTTTTTTTTTTAATTTCGTATTTTTATTATAAAAACAAAATTATAAAAATAAAACTAAATAAATAAATAATTTAAGGAGGGTATTACTTGCATTTTAAGTACCAATAACCAACCCAAAACAAAAAATGATCAACATATAGCAAATCAAGGAAAATGAAATAATTAGGTAACTCATGGCTGCAAAATTGCATCGATTTTATGCCTATACCATAATTCGATTTTGCACACAATATGTGTAACTTGATGCCTCTATTTGTCAATATATTGGATGTTATGGGTTCAAACTCTTCTTTGCGCTACATCTGATTCAAGGGTCTTGGTTTGTACAGGTCCACATTTGGTATACATGCTTATGCTGAATTTACATGATAAAAGACGCAGTTACATGTTTGGCACAATCCAATCCAGTGCCAGGATTGGATATTTGTTTTTCGATCTGATAGACAAATTGTATTACCTGGTAATATTTTCTTGAAGCTACTAACAAACGACAATATAATTAAAAGAATGTTAGCTGTTGAAATCATAAAATCAGTATTGTAACATTGCTTTAGACTTGAAGTAATGCCAAATGATTCAGTGAACATAAACAGGTCCCCAAAGTTAAAGGGGAATTGGAATTCAAATTCGAATTTACTAATGGATATGGGAATTCGAATAAGAAAACGTGTGATAAGGATCCACAAAATTCTGATTCTTTTCGATAGATAAAGCCTGAAGAAATATGACCTGTGTTAAGTATCGCACACACATGATACAAATGTGATGCTAGTAAAGGCTCAAAACCATGTAAACATCAAGTATGATTGGGTTTACTACCAAGTACATTGCCCCTTCAAAAACTTCTTACAAACAATTTATGTACTGTAGTACTTTAGAATTCAGATATTGATAAAAACAAGATTATTACTCTAATAAACAAAAAATTGGGATATTAGAAGGTTTGCATAAATCAGGATATAAGCTTTGAGATACTATTGCCTATTTGTCCACTCATAAACAAAACATAGCTCAAATCAACTCATAACTAAATGTATTTAATTTGTGTACAATACACATAACGCTCAATTATAATCTTAAGATCGACTTAAACCTATGACATGTATATTTGAGGGGTTTTTTCAGTAACTATACATCATCTGTTAGATGACCCTAAGCAAACCATCTAAAAATATGATGACAGCAAGGATTTCTCTCACAAATATACAAGTTACAGACTGATCACAATATTCAAGCAAAACGAGAGGATTTGCTTAACAGATCCCATATACTGAAAAAAAATAATAATAAAAAAAATAAAGAGAGAGAGAGAGAGAGAGAGAGAGAGAGAGAGAGAGAGAGAGCACACAACATAGTAAAGAGTATATATTCACAAACGAGTATTCTATACATAAATCTGCATCATGTATATGTACACCTATAGACAATGATGACTAGGCCTTTACGACTATCATGTATATGTACATACTGATATCATATTTACAGCATGGACAGTTGACTAAACAATGCCTGCATTTGAGGGAAGGAAGACGATATGACTATCTAAATACAATATCCTCGGATCCCTTTGTATCTGTACTTTTCTACTTGTGTATGTATCAGCTAGAAGTACTAATATGTACTACTAATTCCCATTTTCTTCATCCACATATCAGGAGTATGATCCGACCACTTTAAACAAGTTTCCAAACAGAAAGCTCATTGTTGTTTCTTCAGGTGCTGGCTCTGGTGACTGGCTAGAGTTCCATCTGACATGCAGTGCTGCATGTTGTCCGATTTGTCTCTGGATAGAATCTATGGTCTTCGGGTCCACAGGGCTATTACCCGTCATGTCCGTCACATAAAATTTATCCTTGGCTTTTCCACCTTCAGTTGATATCTCTGCTCTTTTTATACATAAACTGTTTTCTCTAAAGATCCTGGTTATATCAGAAAGAAGTCCAACACGATCTGCTGTGCATAATTCTAGCTCAAGCGCCTGCATGAAACCAGCAATCTAACTTTAAAACAGCCTTCTAAATGAAAAGATGTTGCGATGGGTGAATTTGGTTTCTGGTTTACCTCTAACGGGTTTAAAAGGGTAAATTTCAAAGACTTGATCAAATGAACCAATCGAGTCTAATGGGTTGGAAGTCACCCGAAATGTATTCAAAATGCATAAAACCACCAAAACCATTTTATTTTAACAAACTCAGTTATTATTGTAATGATATACTTTATTTATCCAGTTTTATATATCTGTATAACCAGACAAATTCCAATGATTACCCATTTTTCCCTAAACCCACTTAGGCCAGTTACCCGGACCGCTAAGCCCCCCATCCTGCCACATCTATCTCAAATGCATACCAATATACATTTTTTTTTGGGTGGGGTATTACTAGGAGTTGTATGCAAGTATTTTGCAGAATCTACTATACCTCGGACGTTCTCCTCTCAATTGCAGCTTCAAGACACTGCATAATCCTTCGCTCTCGCTCTGCCTCTGAGCTTACTGGGCATCCATCAACATGACGAATATAGTATTCCTACATCCACGGATTGCAAAAGAAGGCCGTTAATATCTATCTTTGTTCCATTGAGTACAGTAACATATTCAACTCTTAAAGATGGCTCACTTGATCACGTGTTATGCATATAAAGATGCTAAAATAAATAAACATCTTAAATTGTGATAAGAAACTATGGTACCTGAAAAGCTTCCATCTTCCCTGTGTGAACAACTCCATGGAAGACTACATACTCCATGTCGGTAAGAGTGCAGATAATATCAAACAACAGCTTTGGTCGATCCCTACAATGCATGGTAATAACCGTGTAATCCTTCTCAATGCAATCTAAAACAGTAACCTGTGGCCTTAACCTATCTTCCTGTTCCGCCCTTTCAATCTTTTCATAATCCCGCTCAGCAAACATAATTTGATGTAATCTTCTCTGTCTGTGCATGTAACCAGGGGCCGAAAGTGTCATTTTTGCAGTTTTCAAGTCATTGTTTCCCTTTAGAACATTACAAAGCAGTTTCTTAATAGTTAAGAGCCTCTTTGGATCTTTAACTGCACATCTCGTCTTCTCATCTGTGACGTGAACCACGGCTGCAGCTCTAGCGTTGTGAGTCCATATTTCAGCATTCACCACATTACAACCAAGATCTGTTAGTACTGCAGATACTTCAGATAACAATCCAGGTCTGTCTGCACCAACTAGCTCGATTGCTGTGTAATCTTCTGAAGGCTTCAATCCAACTGAGCTACTCAGTGTTGGTACATAAAATGCATCGTTTTCAAGCACCTGCCAAGACACCATATTACATTAGAGGTGAAAAGATAAGGAAATTGGGTGACATAGGTAACATTCAAGCTGGTTGGAATTGTAATAGGTCATTATAAAAAGACTTTTAGCAGCTTTCTCCCCGTCCGACCCAGACTCATATTTGAACCGTTTGGGAAAAAAATAAATAAATAAATAAATAAAAAGGACCGAAATTGACCCATTCATGAGTAAGCAAGTCAAAAATGCCACCTATGGATTACATACACGGGGTTATGTAGCCAAAACCAACAAAAAAAAAACAAAAACAAACTTAATGTTTTCCCAAATTTGACAAACGGATCGATTTCCAGTGAAAGCAAACAAACTTCAGCTATCCAATACTAACTTATTAACAACCTTTGAACTACATCCGAAATCCTTTAATTCATAAGGCTTTATTTGCTCACCTCTTTTATGTAATTGACAACACCTTCATCTCGAATTTTGCTTCCATCCCGATAAGTAACACTGAAAACTGCCAAAACCAGTAAAATACGATCAAAAACTAAAATCACAAACCACGTATCACAAATATACTGAGATTCTTATGGCATCTACAAACGTAAACACAAAAAACGTACCATCCATGAACCACCCCCCATCCGACGATATATACGCTTTGGTTATAACAAGGTCTAAATCCGAAAGAACTTGAACAACTTCCAACAGAATCCCATGCTTATTTACACTTTCAACCTAAAATACATCACACGAAACATACAATTCACGAGTCAACACATATAACCAAGTCAACAAACTAGTCAACTAAAAACCAAAAAAAGTGGTTAGTAGTTATTATACCTGTATAACAGTTGCATCTGGTGAAGAATTGTTATCAATTGTGACTCTGCAACAACAAAACATAATCAACTCAGCATCTCACGTAACACGCTATTAGAAGAACTATTTAGATCCACTTATTATAACATCTAAGAATCATTTTTAAAACTTTGAAAATTAATCATATACAACAACAATACCCAATCCCGAAAAGCGGGAAAGGTCCGCAGTCCGAAGGTAAAGGGAATGCTTCAATATAGACCAACAAGTTAAAAATTAATTAAATACATCAACGACAACAATACCCGATCCTGAAAAAGCATAGTATGACGAAAGTAAGATGTAAACAGTCACATACCCGCAAGTTAAAAACTAATTAAATAAACCTAAAAAGTGATTCAGCTAGTAAATTATTATCTTTATGGGTAGCCGTGATTTCCGTCCTTTTAGCCGACTAATCCACACAGACTCAAACCAGTTAAAGCCCGGGATGTTACAAGCTAAAATAACTACATCTTTAAATCACATAGACTAGAGTAACAATATAAAAACAAAACCCATAAATAAAATATCATCATAACATGTAAATTGAATGATAACAAGATATTATTACCTGGGTGGATTCATTCTTCTAATAAGTTTTGCATATTCATCTTCCATATTTAGTAATAATTATTTACAAATGAAATGAAAAGTGTTGAGATTTATAAAAGAAAGGGGGGGAGGGAATTGGAATTGGAATTGGAATGTGTTGTTAGGGTTGGGATTCCAATAGGCAGCAGGCATATGGAAGGAAGAAGATAAAAGATAGAGAGAGAGTGAGTGGGGACATAAAAAGAAAAAGTGTGCTCCTTCTACTACTTCTTGGAAATACATTTTATTTCAGTAGTTGGATATTGGTTCGTAAACTAATCAGTCGACTCGTGTCCACATGGTGGATTTTTATTGGCTCACAGTAACGGTTATGTTTGATTTCCTTTCTTTTCTTTTAGGCTAAAATTTTCTACTTTTGGCTAAGATATTTTAGCAATTTACATTGGTTTTTTACCTTTTTGCCATCGCTTAACCAACGTTATAAATAGTGTTGGTCTACGACGGGCACGACCAAGTCTCAAACTTTAGAAGTTATGGCAAAGTCATTGTGTTTTTTAAAGCGTGACTTGAAGTAGCATAAAATATGAAAATATTTATAGATTTATATATTATATCATATTTTATATATCGAATTTATAAAAAGTATTATACATAACGAATTAAGTAGAGACTACATAATATTCTTCATTTCTTTAAAAAAAAAAATTTTCATCAGAGTTAAATTCAAAAAGTCGTCACGCCTTGCACCTTAACGCGCCTTTTGACGCTTCATCTCACGCCATGCCTAGAGCATGCGCCTTGGTTTATTGCGTAACATGAAGGTTATGCATCGCGTCTTAACGGTGCTTTAACGCCGCCATGATGCGTCTTTTAAGACAATGCACTTAACCAAGTTATCACAAATTTTGGGAGTTGATTTACATAATTTGTTTTTTGATTTGCATACTTTATTGTATAACAAGCTAGTATGTAAATATGTAACAATTGTGTAAAACATAAAGTAGCGCGTCTCAACAAAAAAAAAATGCAAATCAACTCCTCAAATTTTAACAAGCTCCTAACAAATCCAGGAACGGTCTTCGAATCATTTCTTTTCTTCGTGTTTAAAGAATGTACCATATAAAAGTATAAAACTATTCATAATTACATCAAATTGCCTAATTAGGTAGTTACACTAGAAAAAGTCTAAAATTGCCTGCCAGTAAAAGGTTTTTTGCGTTTAGTCAATATACGTAGAGTGAATCGGTCCCTAAGGAACCCCCAAAAGGGTTGTCGTCTGATGGGTACACGAAAGTGACGAAGTTGCTTTGACTACATAACCACGCATGTTTGTTGGAGCGAATTGGATGATCGGGCTGAGGATTGCCCCCTCTTACCCCGCAATCCTTTCCCTAAACCTTTCGTTATTTTTTCATTTCTTAACACAAACGCACTTTGTCCATCATAGTATCACCTTTTATATGTCGTCAGGTTTTACTTACACCTATTGAAGTTTAAAAGTCTTCAAATTGTGTGTTTTTGGGGCATAGAAATAGATACATGAAAAATGACACAAGAAGGTTAATCGCCAGCAAATGAGAACGGCGGCGGTAAAAGGTGTTGATAAACGAAAAAGTTTAGTTGCCAGTGTTTCGGTGAGTCGATTTGCTTCAGAATTTCAACAACCGATAAGATGTTTTAAGGTTATTATGAATGTTGCCATTATAGGCTACGATAAGATGTTTTAAGGTTATTATGAATGTTGCCATTATAGGCTATTATGGTATAGATGTGAAAGTGAAAAGTGTACATTTTCAAAGTTAGCGTACTTACTAGGCGTACTTGAACTCTTAAACAACAGTTTAACTCCTTTTGCTATGGATTTTATCCAATTCATAGCATTGTACTAGTATAAACTTACTTTTCTAGTGCTATGAACTTCGCTAGGTCCATAAACATCATCATTAACAATTTTAAAATTACATAATTGATTAAACTTGTAGATAGCTAGACCCATTTATTTTTCTTTCTCCTTTTAGTTCATACGCATGAATTTGTGTGTCTCACTCTTTTATAAGCTTGGTGCTACAAGCCTTCAATAGAGTTTTACGCATATGAGTATATGACATCTACCTAAACTCCATGTCATTATGGATACGCATATAAGTATATGACATCTACCTAAACTCCATGTCATTATGGATATGACATATAAACCTTCATTAGAGATGCTTTTATCAACTTTTACCGAGTTGCATATGATACAAAAATAAGAGACATTTTTTCATCATAAATTACATTAATACTTGATAGATATCTATTTTTTCATATCTTGAATATACTTATAATAAACTTAAGAAAATGTTGATAAAATGAAACTATTTTATAAGATAGTTTCTAATCCACGTGTTCACCAACATATGTAAACATTGTCTTGTCAAACCTTGAGTTATAATCAATGTTGAATCTGAAAACGATAGTTTTGGTAAATTATCTTCTTTTAAATTGACATGAACACGAACTGTGACGCAAAGAACTATAATAACCATAGAACCAAAAAATAAAAACTAAAGGAATAGAAAATAGAAGGATATTTAGGGAAGCAACCTTTTTCGAAGTTCAGGTACCTTCTACATACAATAATGGCACTTTAATAACATCGTATACTAATCAAACTTATAGAAATTACTGATGACGTATAGTCCGTATTCGGGTCACGAACCCGACCAATGACCGCTACTAGCGGGCTCAATACGAATGGGCTAACCCGGTAACGGTTTGGGCTCACGAAGGCCCAAACATGAAGTTATTTAAGGTTTTGATATCGGATATCTCTTATTTATGAGATATGTATCAATTGACCAACTTAGGCGGGATACGCCGAAGGTTGGGGAACACGAAACCAACAAGGATTTCGTGTGTATATAAAGGGCATCTCGGCCCTCATTAAAGGTACGATCTCAAACCCTAACTCTTCACTAAACCCTAAAACCGATTACTTACTCTCACACCGGAGGATAATCGTGGGAGACAATCCCACGGTAAGCCTAACGGTGTTTTCTGTTTTCTTAGTGCGCAGGTCTCAAGCATTAAGATCCAATTGATACGGGAACCGGTGTCCAAACAAGGAACGCCCAACTTTTGTATCAACAAGTGGCGCCATCTGTGGGACCAAATCACTAAAAACTAGAATGACAAAGCAAGGAAACATAAGCCACGATCGCGATGGTGACCTACAAGGGAAGAAGCAAAAGTGGATCGCCTTCTAAGCGGCCTCGGAACAACCAGTGTGACTAAAACCAAGGGTCGACCCAAGTCCGGTCTTCACGACAGCGGAACCACGCGACGGGACAATCCATGCCGCTACAACAACTACCGCAGAAGACCCATCTGCGAACCTTTTCACCACCCCTCCAATCGGTGCCGAAACGGGCCTCACAAACCCGCCAGACGCACCTTTTGACCGAACAAGGGTCCATGGTGGAAACAGACACCTTCGCTCTAGAAGGTGTCACGCCTGAATTAGCGCCAAGCGACTTCGTGTCTCAAAACTATGAGACCTTGGTCGCCTCATGCAAGAGGAAGCGAAAAAGGTTGAGTCGAGCACGAAAGCCCGACTCAACTTTGACTCGAGTATGAGACATCCCCATCGCGTCATCGGAGGGAGAGGCACCGGGAAGGATAACCGCCCCCCGTGTTTACCGAACCTCGGGATGAGAGTTGAGAACGATGAAGCACCGGACCTGCAGATCACGGAAGAACATGAAGAGGACGGACGGCGCACCAATGTCCAAGCTAGACTTGGTAGCCGCAGGTCCACGCATGCATCAGCGACGACACTCCCTGAGAGCCCTTCAAGCTCTGGATTCGAGGGACAGGTCGGCGCAAGCGCCGAAAGAAGGAAGCTCGTCCTTCGGTGACTCCTGACAACGAGGACAGAGAAACAGACACCGGAAGTCCAGGGGAAGATATCGCGACCAGGAGGAGGAAGATATGTCTCTTCCCTGGCGCCGCCAAAAGGTGGACGTTGCTCACTCGGCGCATCAGTGATTTTTCAGAAAATAAGAAAAGGCGCATGCCCTCCAATGTGAAAACCTATGATGGAACAGGCGATCCTGACGATCACCTAAAAATTTTCGAATCAGCCGCTACTATTGAGAACTGGCCACAACCTGTGTGGTGCCACATGTTCAATTCCACATTATTGGGAAATGCGCGAAATTGGTTCAGTAAGCTTCCACGCAGAAGCATTGATGGCTTTGAAGAGCTGCGGAAGGCGTTTCGCCTGAACTTCACTCAAAGGAAGAAATGCGCCAAAAACCCTGTCGAACTTGCCAGGTTAAAACAGCGCCAGGGGGAATCTACAAGCGCTTATGTGGAGCGTTATAAAGATGAGTGCATACATGTCAAGGCATGCCCCGAAATACTAAATATCTCAGGGTTCATGAACGGGATCAATAACCGGAACTCATCAAAAGGTTGAACGACAAGGTCCCCAAACCTTTGATGAACTTATGAAACGCACGAGGTCCTTTATCCAAGGAGAAGCCGCCGCGGCAGACAGCAAAAAAGGCTACTCCAACTATAGGTCACATGAACAGCCTAGGAGACAATCCATTGACCAAAGTAGCAACCGGAACAAGAACTATCGCGGCCAGGGGAGCGGACGAGATAATGACAAATACACCCCGCTAACCAAAACTCCAAAGGAGATATTCGCGGCGGAAGGCGCAAACTTCCCAAGATCCCCACCAATGCGCACCCCAGAAGATTGGCATGTTGGGAACGGATACTGCGACTATCACGGACAGAAGGGCCACACCACCAATGAGTGTGTCCAGTTGCGCCAACTAATTGATAAGCTAGTAAAAGAAGGCAGATTAGACCATTTAGTTAAGAACATCAAAGAAGGGAAAGATAAGCAAAAGACTGGGAACAAGAAAGAAGCACCCAAAGATAAGGCTGATACCATCTACATGATACAATCATCTTCAAAAATATTTTTAAAAATTTTTAGCCAGGACGTGTTTGGCAAAATTATTTGTAGATAGAAGCTTATACGAGCTTAAGATTTTACGTCTTTTAACATGTTTTCTAATCGTTCGTTACGACTGAACGCATTTTTACTAACCATTATTGTTTATCATCTCATTCTTGCTGCCATCTCAGCACAACATCGATACCATGCTATGATGCTAGTATAGCATAGATACCATGCTAATGATTGTAAAATAACATAAAAATATACAAACAAATATATTATCATTATTTAAGGGGTATTGATTTAATTTATCATTATTTAAAGGGTGTTGATTTTATTAACTATTTCAAGGGCTACTTTTTCAAATGTGGTTTTTTTTTTTTTTTTTTTTTTTTTGATAAGAGATTTTGAAACCTTAAGCCTTAAAAATATCTAGTTTTTAACATGTGAAACTGATTGTTTCTATAATAGCCAAGGTTGCAAAAATCGTGAATCGGTAGTGAGGCGGTCGACCCTCCTGTAGCTTGTAATCGGTCTATGCGGGATTAATCGGATTCGCATTTTTGGCAAGTTTTGGGTATTTCTTGCGAGATTTGGGTATTTCCAGAAAGATTTTCCTTAAAAACATCTTGTAATAGATATAAACAATGACTATAAGTGATTACATTTGTTAAGGGTTGCAAAAATAGCGAATCGGTGATAAATCGTATTGGCATTTATGGCAAGCTTTGGGTATTTACGACGAGTTTTGGTATTCCCGGCAAGATTTTCTTAAAAAAAACATCTTGTAATAGATATAAATAGTGACTATAAGTGATTAAAACTAATTTACGGTGAATTTAGGGTATTTCCATCAAGATTTACAAGTTTTCGGCAAGTTTGACCATCGTTAACCACTGTTGACCACGGTTGACCGATTTGTTTGAACGATTTAAAAAAATCGGCAAGGTCGGTGGCCCAGTAGCACCTAATCGGTGATTAATCGGCCTTGTAGACTTTTTTTTGCAACACTGATAATAGCCACAATAGGAAATAATAATAATAATAATAATAATAAATACTCATATGTAACTTCATAGAAATGAGTTACAAATATTAGAGAATACGATAGTGTAAACCGACGTTTTTGTTAGGCTAGCCACAATGGAGCAGGTCTTCGTCGGTTGAGTGCATCGGTTGAGTAAGGTCGACCCATTGTGGGTTCGTCGGTTGAGCACACAACCGAGTTACACAATCCCAAACTTTACCACTTTTCCAAAACATTACCACTTTTACAACATTATAAATACCAACCTCAAACACATTTTTAAACACACAATTTCAAACAACTTCTCATAAACACTTTCAAACACATTTTGATAATTATGTCTTACGAGATATTTTTAATTCTTCGTCTTCACGACGGAAGAAGTTATGAGCGAGTTTACGGAGTTTATGGAGTTTACGCAGTATGTTTGGGACACTTACCAGCCGCCACTGCCAAAGGCTCAACGAAACCACACGGCTAGGGATCGTGTAGGTGCTCATAATCGCTTTAGTTGCCGCCTTATTCTCGAAGAACCGTTGTATGACGAAAAAATATTCCGTCGGCGGTTCCGGATGCCCCGAGACCTATTCACTCAAATTGTGCATGAGGTAACCAATTATTCTCCTTATTTTCAACAAACTCCTGATTGTAGAGGGCTACTTGGTATTTCTCCATTGGTCAAGTGTACTGCGGCAATTCGTCAATTAGGATACGCGAAGTTCCGATTCTCTTGACGAGTATCTGCAAGTGGGTGCAAAAACAGCACGCGATTGTCTCCGTAACTTTTGCACGGTTATCATGGAGTTATATGGTGCCGAGTATTTGCGAAAGCTCACGTATTCGGACCTTGAAAGATTATATGCTCATCACGAGCATAAGCATGGGTTTCCTGGGATGATGGGAAGCATTGATTGTACAGGTTGGCCTTGGGAGAATTGCCCAAATAGTTTGAGAGGTCAATATGCTAGGGGTGATCACGGGCCACATCCATTCATTTTATTGGAAGCGGTCGCCTCCCAAGATTTATGGATTTGGCATGCGTTCTTTGGTGTCTCCGGAATGAATAGCGATGTAAACGTTTAATATCGCTCCCCTGTTTTCAATGATATCAAATCTGGGAGAGCAACGGAACTTGAATTCGAGGCTAACGATGTTGCTTACAAAAGGGGATATTATCTTACTGACGGGATATATCCGGAATGGTCTGTTCTTATTAAATCCATTTCAAATCCTCCTACTGGTGATGAAAAAAGAATAATGTACAAGAGGAAGCACGAAGCAGCAAGGAAAGATGTGGAACGAGCTTTCGGTGTGTTGAAGAAAAAGCGGAAAATGCTTGAAGTTCCGGCTCGAGGGCTGCATAAACAGGATCTCGAAGATATTGTGTATACATGCATCATATTACATAATATGATCATCAAACACAAGCAGCGGGCGATTTGTCCTACATGGTTTCCACAAGAGGGCCACCGTGATCATGATCCGGTAAGATCCCATGCAGAATTCTTAGTAGTTACTCAGGAGTTAACGGATCGATCAACTCATCTAAACGTAAATTATGATTTGGTTGAACACATTTGGAGAAACCGTGGAAATGCAGGCAATCAAGAGATTGAAGGCGAAGACGAAAGTGACGAAGACGTAACTGACGACGAAGAGTTTTGTGATGTTTTCGCTTTTAATAAGTATTGTAACGTCTACGATTTATTAGTTTAAGTTTTTAATTATTGTTGTAATGTTAAGTATTTTTATTAATGAAGTTTAATTTTGTTTTTAAAAATATTTGAATTAAAAAAAAAAAAATCTCAGGTCACCACTGTCAAGAACTAGGTCGTCGCCAGGTCGTCGGAGAAAGAAAGCTGATGTGGCACAGACGAACTAGTTCGCCACTGTGTCTAGCCTTAGGTGCATCTGTGTTTGTTTACTGTGTTGTATTCTTTTGTGGAATTGTTTAGTTTTTTTTTTCTTTATTTGAGGTTCGTTTTTTTTAAGGGGCATTTACATATATCCCCACCCAAACTTCAATAATTACATATTTCCTCAAAGCATGCTTTAATAGCATTGTACATCATGCATTAGAAACTTGTGTTTTGGGAAAATATGTAATTTTTAAAGTTTCTTTGGGTATATATGAAATTCCCCCTTTTTTTAATTATCTTGTTAAAAAAATAAGTTGTTATTTTTTATTTATTTATTATTATTTATTTTTTGATTTAAGATCATTTGAGGACAAAAGATTATTTACATATCAAGGGATCAATCTCCATCATCCATTTTTATTTGATCTAATTGATGAGATTAATCCCAACAATTAAAAAAAACCCACTTTCATCATCTTTTTTCAAATATTAATAACTTTCAATCCGTTAAGCGAAAAAAAAAATATCATTGCGACGAGCATTTAATTATCTTTCTATAGATAGGCACTTTGATATATTCTCGACAAATTTTTTTTTCATATTTTTCACTTTTTTTTTTAAGTTTTTTCGTTTTTTTACGTTACTGAAATTTGCATTAAAATATCATATATGATTAAACACTAATTTTAATATCACATGTAATATTAGTGTTATATCATATATGATATGTAATATCACATGTGATATTAGTGGTGATATTAGTGTAATATCACATGTGATATTAGTTTAAAATCACATATGATATACATATCATATCACATGTGATATCACATATCATATATGATTTATATATCACATGTGATATTCAAATTAGTGTTTAATCATATATTATTTTTTTCATGCAAATTTCAAGTAACGTAAAAAAGACGAAAAAATGTAAAAAAAATGAATTTTTTTTCTTTTTTCAAAAGTATATCAATGTGCCCGTCTATAGAAAGATAATTAAATACTGTTCACGACGGTGTAAATATTTTCACTTAACGATTAACGATTTAAGAGATATTTAAATTATAAAAAATAGATAAAATAATAAAATGCTTTTAATCTCAGCCATTGATTTTTTTTTAAATAGATGATGGAAATGAGTCCTTGATATGTAAAAAAAATTTGATATGTAAAATAACTCTCTTATTTTTTTTTGTTTTGTTTCTTAATGAATGTTGCCTTTTAAAAAAAATGTGACGTATAGCTTATTTGTGCACCATATCCTTGATATCCATTGAGAGACACCCTACTTATTCATTAATTTATCACCACCCACAAATTATCCATTAATTAATTATTCCTTATTGCAATAAACAAAAATACATTATTTAAACACCAAGCATGCTAAAGTAGTTTAAATCCACAACTACCATGACCTTGAATTATTTTCCAGAGTCTTATGCCCCATTGTAATCATTAGAAAATTATATTCATTAATCAATTGTTTATATGCATTGTCGATAATGGATTAGGACATAGCCACATAGGAATGTCAACTAAAAAAAATCCAACTTGTATAATGTGATATAAGTATCATAAAGAATTGATATATAAAGAAAAGAGGGGTAAAGTTAAAATAAAAAGACAAATATCCGTTAAAAGAATAAAAAGATTTATTTTTTTTCAAAAATTCTCCAAAAATTCCAAACAAATTCCACAAGATCGGGTATGTTGGTGCATAAAAATTTTGTGAAAATATTTTTTATAATTTTGAGTTTGGATACGGTTTTTTTAATGCACAAAAAACGAATTTTGATGCGCAAAAAATTTTTGATGAATAAAATTTTCAACTTGTTTTAGTTAGATGCGCAATGTTATTTTGATGAAAAAAGTCAAAAAAAGTTGGGGGTAAAAACCAATTTTTGATGCACAAAAAAACGATTTAATGTGCAAACGTATTTTTTCATAAAATTTTTTCGGAAAAAATATCCACTTTTAGAAAAAAGTTTTTCACAACTTTTTCATGCACCATCATACTTGATCTTGTAGAATTTTTTGGGAATTTTACGAGAACTTTTTTGAATTTTTTTTTTTTTTATCTTTTTACGAATATTTGTCTTTTTATTTGATCTTTATCCTAGAAAAGAGTTGCATCTTTTAAATAAAGAATACTGAATTAGTTTATGAATTGTAATGTAATATTTTTCGGATGTGAATTGAATCATCAAGTAAGCCTGGTTTTGGACGTCATCAATCTCAAAGTAATATAAAATACACTTAAATCAATTTAACAACTACTAGTCGGGTATCCGTGCATTACGGCGACAGATACCCATGTGATTAATACTTTGAATCTCTCTCATTTATTTTTTGCAGACGATGCTTTATTCATTGGAGAGTGGTCGCGTAATAACATCAAAAGTTTGGTTGCTATCCTTGATTGTTTTCACAAAGCTTCTGGTCTCAAGATCAATTATCACAAATCCAATCTATTTGGTATTGGTGTTCCATTTGATGAAGTCTCCTGACTTGCTTCTACTACTGGGTGCAACTCATTGATGACTCATTTCAATTATTTAGGGTTACCGATTGACTGCAATATGGCGCTTGTGAAAAGCTGGGATCCCATTCTTGAGAAGTTCTCTAATCGTCTTTCAAATTTGAAAGCATCGCTTCTTTCCATTGGAGGTAGAACTATTCTTATTTCATCGGTCTTAGGCGCGATTGGTACGTATTATTTCTCGCTTTTCCCTATGCCTAGTTTGGTCAACAAGAAGCTGGAATCTCTTAGATCTAAATTTTTTTGGGGAAGCGTCGAAAATTCTAATAAGATCCCATGGATTTCTTGGAATGTTGCCCTCGCTTCCAAAGATAAAGGAGGTCTTGGTATCGGTAGCCTTTACTCATAAAATCACGCCCTCATCCAAAAATGGCGATTGAGATTTCTTAACAATCCTCATACTCTATGGTCTCGGCTGATTGTCGCTATTCACGGCATGAACGATGACTCTTCATCTTTCTTTAGTCACATTAAAAGCAAAGGCGTTTGGTATCGAATTGTGGGATCCATTAATTGCATGCACGAGAAAAACTTTATTCCCCATTCTTTCATGCAGCGGAATGTAAATAATGGGGCCTCCACAAAATTCTGGCACGATTCTTGGAATGGTAACTCTCCTTTTAAATTCCAGTTTCCACGTCTTTTTCGTTTGGCTATGAATAAGGATTGTTTGGTTCGCGTACATACACATAACCACAATTACTTTAGGATTTAAGATTATTTGAGGACAAAAACTTTTTTACATACTAAAGGATCAATCTCTACTCTCCATTTTTATTAGATCTAATTGATGAGATTAATCCTAACAATAAAAAAAAAATCAAATTTCATCATTTTTTTCAAATATAAATATCTTTCAAACCGTTAATCGTCAAGCGAAAAAAATATACCGTTACGACGAGCATTTAATTATCTTTCTATAGATAAGCACTTTGATATATACTTTCGACAATTTTTTTTCTTCATGTTTTTCACTTTTTTTTTAAAGTTTTTTTTGTTTTTTTAGTTACTGAAATTTGCATGAAAAAATTATATATGATTTAACACTAATTTGAATACCGCATGTGATATTAGTGTTAAATCATATATGATATGTATATCACATGTGATTTATCATATATAATTTAACACTAGTATCACATATGATATTACATATCATATGTGATTTAACACTAATATCACATGTGATCTTCAAATTAGTGTTAAATCATATATGATATTTCATGCAAATTTCAGTTTCCAAAAAAAACGAAAAAAAAAGAAGAAAAAACGTGAAAAAAACTTTTTTTTTTCTTTTTTCGAAAGTATATCAAAGTGCCTGTTTATAGAAAAATAACTAAATGCTCGTCGCGACGGTGTAATTATTTTTTCTTAACGATTAACGGTTTAAGAAATATTTAAATTATAAAAAATATGTGAAATAATAAAATATTTTTAATCTCAGTCATTGATTTCTTTTTAGATATATGGTGGAGATGAATCTCTTGTTATGTAAGAAAAGTTTTGTATGTAAAATAACTATCCTCTTACTTTAGA
Source organism: Chrysanthemum makinoi (assembly GCA_910596185.1). Taxonomy (NCBI): domain Eukaryota; kingdom Viridiplantae; phylum Streptophyta; class Magnoliopsida; order Asterales; family Asteraceae; genus Chrysanthemum; species Chrysanthemum makinoi. The sequence goes on along the minus strand of OU343219.1, from coordinate 152,862,006 downwards.
CTGGTCTAATATTTATTGGATACCTTTTAATTTTGGTATGTCATAACAATGTCATTAGTAGTTTTTTTTTTTTTTTTTTTTTTGAACTACTCCAACAATAGCTTCAAAATGAAGAAGTATGCGAGAAGCTAGAAGAAATCAGAAAAACAAGAAGCATGGAGTTTTCATTTGAAAAACACAGAAGAAAAAAATATCTCAAGTTCATTCGACTGTATGTTAATAGATTACGATGTTTTTGTATTTTAATGTGAATAATGAGAACCCGATACTCGTGGCTATTTATGAATACTTGGTCCGTACGAAATAATTCTTCTTTAGCAAGTGGGAAGGATCATAACTTTGAAATAATATGCTCACACTACACTTTTAGGAATTATTTAATTTTGAGAATAAATAGTTAGGCAACTTGTGTCTCTTGTGTTGGTACCCGTCCTTGTTAAGGATAGAGATACATGGATAGACACTTTAGATGCATTGAACTTTGCTAGAAAATTAAGAAAAATCTACGTACTAAATTCTTTCATTGATGCAGTCTATACTGACGTTATAGGACTATTACAAGCTGATTTAAGCTTCAAATCATAACTTACATCATAAAAATATGTCAAGGTTTGTACAGCACAAGACATAATAAAACAGAGCGGACCATCTCCTTAGGTAGCTACCACTCGTGAACAACACTGCTACGCAGGACGGAACCAGGATCAAAATATAATCAAGTGTACAAATTTTTTGGAATCATAATATAAAACACATTTCGATAGACCGGATGCATTTTAAATGCATTTAAAAAATTGTTTTTTTTTTCAAAAATCAACACTATATCAAAAAATCTATAGGGTCCCCCCACCCGCGGGAACCCCTGGTTCCGTCCCTATTGCTACGTCCCTCCTCGTCGTGACTATTTCGCTCAACGATAGAGAAACGATCCAACCGTGGCTTGGTGTATGCGTCTTGAGGTAGGGGTAAATTTCGTCTAGCCATTTAAGAACCTCAATTTTTGTAATTCATTTCGATTATTGACAATCAAACTTGATTTATTAATATTTTCTTAAAAACTTTTGGCCAGTTTCGACAGTCTTCAACTCTTCACAAATACAAAACATCAAAAGCATTATCACTGAGTGTAGTGATATCCGGTTCCGACAAGACTAAGACTATGCACTATGGTGGGTGATCTACCACCACCAAGCATGACCACGCAGCATAACCATAGCACAAGAGAAGAACCACGCGCGAAGGGCAATTTTTTCATTGGTATTCCAATGTTTTTTGTGTGTGCTTGTGAAGTATATTTTGAGCTATGTTTGTATAAAGTTTTGTATTTTTATATTTTTGTTTTGTAGTGACTATGCACTTGTTTAGTGGTAAGTTTAGTAGTGTGTTAAATAGTGATATGCGATGAAGTGAAGGTAAAGGGTTTGGAACCATAGTGTTTAGCCTAAGTATTGTTGTTGACACTACCTCCTTAGATGTGCAAAACCAATAGAATAAATCAACAAATACTAGTAGGGTACTCGCGCGTTGCTGCAGCGGATACCCTAAAATAAATATTAACCGCATCAAAAGTCAAAAGTCGACCATGTCCGTTTGGCCCGTGCTCGGTCGGGCTTTAGCCCGTTTGACCCGTTGCTCGTTCGGGCTCTAGCTCGTTCGGCCCGTTGCTCGTTCGGGCTTAAATATTTGTATAATGTGCTTTATTATTTATTAGTGACATTTAATGCCGAAATTGTATTTAAGTTGGTTGTACAAAATATTTAATTTGTATTTCTTATGTAAGGGGTGTTTTAATATGTGCATTAATTGTACTTATTGACTAGTTAATTAATTGACTACATTAAAAATATTGTATGTTTTTTATCGGGTTCTACAATTAATTTTATTACAACATTTTTACTGAAACAACGTTTCTAACTGATATCAATGTTGTTAAAACATGTTTTAACAGATGTCAAGAGAAGGGTCATTCGTTTGCAAACAGAAACACAAACACCAAGTAACTTTGAAGAAACTACAATATGTATGGAAAGAACATTCTTTTGATTAATAACCATATAGACAACGAGATTAATAAGAGTGATGGTGCACTTTCAGATGCGTGTTTTTTATTTTTTTTATTTTTTTTAATATACAGACAACGAGTTTATATATTTTTTTCTTTCTAAATTATTGAATCGTTATACCCGGGGCAACGCACGGGTATTGTACTAGTTGTACTTATTGACTAGTTAATTAATTGACTACATTAAAAATATTGACTATATTAATAGCATTAAAGTAGCTGTACTTTTAGCTTAAGAACTTGTAATGCTGAAACTATTGAATCTTACTATAATAAGTAATACTCAATTTTAAGTATTTCTATATTAAAAATGATTTTTTTTATTATAAGATTAGACGAGTATCCGCGCCTAGCGGCAGCGGTTCTTAGCGGTAGATAATTAACGATATGCGATATTGTGGTAAGTGTTTTGTAACATGCGATAATTCAACTGAAGCAAAAATTCTTAACATGTATCAAAGAACATATAAAAATATTTATTGAAACTGAAAATAAAACATTACATCAATTATGAGATAACTAACAATGCATGTTACTCGTCGTGTAAAATTTCTTAGTACACGACATTTGAGGTGTTGAATCCTCTTTGACCGAACTCTTTGATTGGCTTGACTTTGTAGTTGTCATCCATCAAAGCATGGGATTTGACCCAATTAAAAAAACTTCAAACCTAAGAAACTTAACAAAAATATATACACCGGTTGTATAATGTATTTTGATCAAATTATTTCAGGAAACTTTGTATAATATCTTTCAAATTAATGCATTAGAACAATTAACGATTAAAGCACCAATCAATCACCATCATTATAACAATATTTGGAAACAGATTTGTATTTAACGTATTTAATGCGCAAGAACAAGAACAAAAAAAAAATAAACTCCGTGACTAAATAATAAATCGATACAATGTTTTGTGATTGTAAACATTCAAGTTATTCACAATAATATCCTTGCAATTTCAACTATATAAATATCAAAACAATATTCCTAAAAATTATATGGTCATTGCACACATTTCAATATTTAATAACTGAGATCGCATATGATACACACACTATGAACTAACATAATAATAAAAATAAGTTGTAATATGGTGCTTTATTAAATAGGATATGATGATAAACTTTTAGAAATTATTAGTGTTAATATTAAATAAATTAAAATCTTTTTTTTTTTTTTTTTTTTTTGTTAAATTACATTAGTAAAAGTTGTCAAAGTTTGTCATACATTTTTTGAAATTTTAGGCGTGAAGTGTTATGGTAGCTATTTCATTAAAGACAAATTCTTTGAATTTATGTAGAAATTTTAGTTTGAAATGAATTTTAGAAATTTAACATTACTCACTTTTTAAGTTTCAAAAATATGGATACATGCTTTGTATGTAATAAAAAAAAGAAGTTATCTTGACTTTCCAACATTAAATATGCCAAATATGTTTCCATTTGATTAGTTTGCATTTTTTATTTTAATTATATACATATAGTTAAAGAATTGTTTGCATTTTTAATGACAATTATATACATATAGTTAAAAAATTGATAAATTAATGGTAATTATATTACATATGTTAATTAATTTCTTAACATTTAACAATGCATTAAAGATAATTGGTTTTAACATTCAACTTTTAATTTTTACGAGGCATTATAAGCCCGTGCGTTGCACTGAGTTGGTAAGGGTCGGATGTATACGTTTTTTTTTTATGTACTATTGTATGCAAGTAGTTACATATAAGATATTGCAATTGATGGTATCATAAGATTTGTTATCGTAGTGCGGATGTAAATTCTTGTTGGGTAATGTAGTTGTAACTTTGTCGGGTAATGTTTACCTGGGTTTCGTTATGCAAATTTGCATGGTTCGCAAATTAATAACTACCACATTCATTATATGCCAAAGTTGCTTCTTCAGTTCTACTGTAGATGACTACAACTACCCGTGCGTTGCACTGATTTGTTAAGGGTTGAATATATACATGTCTTTTTACGTAATATTGTATGCAAGTAGTTACATGTAAGGTATTGCAATTGATGTTATCATAAGTTTTGTATTTAAAGTAGTTTATTTAGTATTTTAATATGAATTATGTATATATTCGTTATTTTCCATATTTATTTGTCACTTTTGTTATGTTTTTGGCTCTTATAAATTGCACGATTTTATGCGTTTATGATTTGTGCAATAGGCCCGTGTAGATGATGCATTCTCAAAATTGGCTTTTGTTTTGTTTTTTTTTTTTTTTTTTTTTTTTTGTTTTGTTTTGTTTTGTTTTTTTTTTTTGCTTTTTTGTTTTTTTTGGTTTGCTTTTAGCTCTTTTTTTGTTTTTTGTTTTTGCGATGCAGATTGTGTCTAATTGCATTTAATTGTTGATTGTGTAATGTTTGAGTAAATTGCTGAGTTGTTATGATAATGGTGAGGATAAAATATACAAAAATGTATAACTTAGGCTGCCTCGATAGGATTTTGTTATCTTATAAATTTTTTTCTTGCAAGGTACGTAGTTGATCTTTATTGATCCTTAACAAAAATCATCATTTGCTATCCGAAATTGATTTCTAGTAATAACCGTGTTCTTTTAAATTGATCATAATTTTCAAAACATGTATACTTCAAATCAATTATACGAAAGGGAAACATAAATACAAATTAACATTAATAAATAATGAGTCTTCTCGTAAGAAATTAAAACTAAGCAAGGAACATAATCTCAACTTATCATGCATTGCAAAAATGAAGTGTCCAACTGTAGTATGAACTTCTCGTCTTGCATGTAGAAGTCGATTTTTTTTAACTCAAATGTATGTTGTCTAACCGTATTTTTCAATGACTGCGTCTCTAACTACTTTTCGGGCGCCCTTAGAGATGTATCTGCTTAGTTTTGAACATAACATATTGTATTAGAGTAGCTTAGTACTAATAACTAATCCACTTTGATTATGGTTCAATAAAAACTTAGAAAGCTGTTTTTAAATATATTGTAACCAAAAAGATAAACTAACTAACTATTTTTTATTCATTTATTAGCGTTAACTATAATTCTTTTTATAAAATAGATAGATATGAATATAATCTAACGACAACCACGTGAATTTGCATTTTGCCATGCATTTTTCTGGGCTACACCCACATGTTTTACTTGCGAGTAAATTGGTAATACTATAATAGCATAATATATTTTACCAAATTTCAAGCTGTAAGACTTCTAAACTTGCATTTGTCTCTCTTTAATAAGCCTAAAAGAACTCGATGCTTCGATGAGGAGTCTAATGACATGAACTCTGATCTGGTCCGAACCGTCAAGTCTAACAGACTTAAACCAGCTCAGACACAAATGCAATGAAGTCCAGAGAATATAGTGAATTCCCGGGTCGTTATGTCCCACGGAGACTCAATGGTGTGTCAAAACCAATTCAGACGATAGAATGATCGCCAATGATAGTGATCAGAAAAGGGTATTGATGGATACTACACTCTTGAAAAGATAATACATAAAAGCGACTTAAATGCAAATTAAGAAAATTAAAAGATAAAATCTATTAAATAAACGCTATCACTATATTTAAAGTGATGAACGTTTAAAACTAAAACTTACGTTTAAATAAAAATTACGTTAACGTACAAAATAAAACGTGAAAATAAAGAAGGAAAATACCTACGGATATGAAAAATACATTTTACAATCCTAATGATAAAAGAAAATTTATAGAAAAAGAAAATTATTTTTAACACTATTATTCTAATTATTATTAATTAAAAACTATTTTAAACTATTTAATAATACTCTAAAATAAAAGAAAATATGAAATAAGATTAGAAAAATAAGATTAAGACTTAGAAAAATCTAAAATATGATAAAACTAATTTTAAAACAGAAAATATATTTTTAGACTTTTTATATATTTATTATTAATTAAAAACTATTTAAAACTAATTAAATTATTTAAAAATACAAATTTAACTAAGAAAAATATGGAAAAATACTTTTTAGGCTTCTAATATTTATCTAAACTTAAGAAAATTGAAAACTTATTTTTTAGAACTTTTTCTTAATTATTTGTATTTAAAGCTAATTAAAAATGCTTAAAAACTAATTTAAATTAAGAAAAATAGCAAATGAACTTGGAAAAATCTGAAAAATTCAGGAAATGCTTAAAATAATATAAGGAATAAAGGAAAAATAGAAAAACAAGGGCTTGTTTGCAAGATATAGAAACTGATATGAAAGTGCTTATTTAAATAAGCACTAAATTAAGCAAATGGAGTCCAAAAGCTACCCAACTGATAGTAAAGCTCTAATAAGCTAAATTAACCAAAATGCAATGAGTTTCCACAAGCTCTAACCACTGGATATCAAGATGCAATGATTTGGTGTATTGAGATAATAAGCTAAAACAGTGAGAATGGTGCCAAGTTTAAGCCCAAGAATAAGCAACTGAATAAGCTAGAAACTAAAAACTAAGGATTGGAACCTAATCTAGACCTGGCCAAGAGTGTTTAAACCAAAATCAGGACCCAGAGGAGCTCAAGTGAGCCCTGTGCAAGGTCTGCAAAACCTGCACAAACCTGTGCAGGCAACAGTACCCTGCACAGGGGTTTTAGCTCCATAATCACAAGCTCTTTTGAGCTTTTAGAAAAAATTACAAAAATACATAAAAATCATAACTATAAACTAGACCAGGGGAAGTTTTAAAAACAACTAGAATCACTGAAATTGGCCAATAAATGAGCTCAAGAAAATTCTCTCTAGATGGGCTCAAATATGCTTTTGTGCATTTTGACTTTTGAAGGATTTGAAATGTTTGACTATTATGAACTTTGAAGCACTACTATGGACTAATTATGTTGAAATAAGCTATGATAAGTTAATTTTAAGCTAAAGCATCTAATTTTAAGCTGATTTGATGAGATTTGAACATAAAATCTCTAACAGAAATGCTAAAGATGACACTAAGAGGATTTTGACTTTGAAAGCTTGTAGACACAGGTAATTGACTCAAATGAGTCTCAAATGACTTAAGAAATGCAACCCAACTGATTCTAACTACTGACTAGGCCTTTAAGACAGATGGTGCAACCAAACCAAACACCCCTGTAGAATTTGATATACAAACTCAAACTGAGATAAACACTTATCCAACTTATACAGACAATCAAAATAAGTTTAAATAACTTAAAGGTAACTATTTAAACATGTTTACAATACTGATGATCACAGATATAAGTGCAAACAAGAATTTCAAATTGACTTGAAATTTGGAAATGTGAAAAGTACTAACCACTATCCAGTTGGTGCCACAGGTTAAACCAGACCCAAATACTACTCTAACCTACTCTAATACAACCCAAAGCAACCTTAGCATCACCATTTTCCATTTCTGACCCAAGAATCATCACCAGTTGACTTTTGTTGACTTTTTCACAAACTTGCTTGAGAATGATTTGTAAGCTCACTAAAAGCTATTAAAAGCTTTAATGAACTAGCTAAAGCTCAGAAATGAGCTAATAACAGATTGTTAATAAGAGTTTGGAACTAAAAATTGCAACAGTGACAAATAACTTGGAATTTAAATAAAAGATTTGGCTTGATGTTCAAAACACATTACAGAGATGTTATAACTTAAACTTGATATATAAAAACTGAAATCACAACATTTTTATCTAAACTAAAACATTTTTAAAGAAAACGACATTAAGGAAAATTTTAAACTAACTAACTATATCTGATTTTTGCTTCACTCTTCCCTTTTTATAGTCCCACTTGACTTCTTCTCTCTTTCTCTGCAAATCCCATCAAAAATCCTTGGCCCTTGGATGTTTTAAAGTTATCTTGGCCATCCATTGCTTTTTGGCGGGAAAAGAGAATTTGACAGCTAGAGTGAGGTTGAGTGAGGTGGAGGGGTTTCATTTAATGGTTTTTGTTTTGTGTTGATGTGGAGGGGACAGGAAGGTGAGAATTGAGGTGGAAGGATGGTGTAGAGGAGTGATTTCAGGGATTGGGTGGGGAAGAAAGTCTTGGCGGGTAGGCTGAGTGTTTGACTGGATGGGTAGTTTGATGACCGGGTTTGGGGGTTGGGTGACCGGGTTGGATATTGGACCGGGTTGGGTTAGTAACGGGTTAAAGGGGGTGTTGGGCTTAGTTTATTTTGGGCCAAGGGATAACAAGGGTCCATTGGTTTAGTAACTAGATAATCACAAGGACCAAAACTGTAATTATGCCAAAGTTAAGGACCAAAACTGTCACTTCAGAAAATGTAGCCCAAGGGTTGGTTTTGACAATCTCAAATAATATAAGGACCATATTTGCCATTTTTGAAAATTCCAAGGACTAAACATGACATCTTTCAAACTTTAGGGACTAAAGTTGTAATTTTGCAATTTTACATTTCAAAGGTTTGTTTTGACAACTTTTGAATCCCATGGACCTTAAATGACATTTCTCTTTGTTTTGATTTACCAGGGACTGTTTTTGACAATTTTTGAAACTTGGGGGACTAAAACTGCAATTTTGCAAATTTGATATGTTTTTCATCTGATTTTGATATTTTTGCATTTGAAACACATAAAACACTGATTTGTGATATTTTTATCATTTTGATGCATTTTTGAGTGTTTTCAGATGATTTTGCAGTCTAGACAGTATAAAAATGATGAGTATTTAGACACTCATCAATCCCCACACTGAGATATTGCTAGTCCCTAGCAATGATTTGAGAAAACTTGATGGATTTTATCTCTTTACCAAAAGCCATCACTTCGGAGTAGCCAAGTGTTTTAGTTCAAGTAAGAACCATGGTACACCGACAACCATGTGATTTTGAGCAAACCACCAGCTTTCAACGGATTTGATTTTGTCTTTACCAGAAGCCGTACCTTTCTGGACTAGCCAACTCTTAGATAAATTATCAGAATTATCTTTGGTGAGTGAATACCAATTATGTTTTTCCACTGCCTTTACCACAAGCCATAATCTTGCGGGCTAGCCAACTCATTATCTTTTGAGGATGATGGGGAGTTGAGGAACCATACAATTTTGGGCAAATTGCAAGCCATATAAACGGATTTGAGAAATCTTTACCAAGAGCCGTTTGCTCTTGGATTAGCCAATCCTTTAGTTTATCAAACATGGCGGACTGATAACCAAGATGAGTAAGTGTAGAACACTTACTCCAAAAAATTTTGGCCAAAAACGGGGGAATTGGGTAAATAATATATGAAATTCGTTGAGAATTCCCCACACACTTAGAAATGAATATTGCCCTCAATATTCAAAGTACCGGCGGTTATGCCGAAACATAGAACGTAAAAGGGAAATATTACGGCCATTATTTTAAAAGAGTTTTTTTTTTTAACATGTGGGAACCCCCCCACACTAGGGTGGTAGAAAATAGAAAGAAGTCAGAAATATGGGTGAGAACCCATATTGTGTGTGCTACTGTTTTTGATTTCCGAGTCGCTAGCTTGACTCGACCAATTCATTGGTTCATGAGGAAGCAAAGTGGAAGAAACAATCTCCATCGGACTTTCATTCAAGATGTTTGGATAAACATTGAAGTACGTGAAAGTTCCACACCGATGAGATATACATAGAACCGGCTCAAAAATGATAATTGAAAATGCCGGGATCAAAGATAGTGTCCTCACTCCCGAAGGAGTGAAGAAGAGAGGAAGTCACCGAGTAGGTGAAGAAAAGAAGGAAAATCATGATAACAATCATGACTAGATCTTCTTCCTCGGGATTAAGTGCAGTTGCACTTATTTGGATTTTATTGGTTGAGCTCTTTGGGTTGGAAGGCATCTCGGTTGGGAGAGTGGGAAGATTTGTCATAACTATGCAAATTGAGATTCTCTCCCCCTGATCATGATCTTTGCCATCCAAGCAATCATACTCCAGCGGAGATATGATATGAGTGAGTTCACCGGCGAACTCCTCATGAAGAGAATCATTCACATGATGTGAATGTGTGAACTCTTGTTCCATTGTGGGCTCATCACTATCCTCAGTCTGAGTATCAAAGAGTGGATTCTCAGAAATTGAAGTGAATTCAGAGTTGAATTCAAATAGAGGATTAGTGAAAGTAGCTTTGAATGTTTCGGGAACAAAATGATCAACATTCTCTATTGGACTGTTGGAGTAAGAAGTGAGTGAACGATCATTATCAATGAGACTTTCAGTCTCTCCCAGATCGGCTTCGAAATCAAAGAGTGGATTGATGTGAGTGAGTTCACCGGAGAACTCCTCAAGAAGGGGATCAGACTGTGGGAGTGATGCCTCAACATACTCGATGTCTCCATAAGATTTACAATCATCGCTAAAATCGGAGAAAGTCTCAAGATGATCATTTGAACACTCAAGAGGGAAAGGGATATCACACAGATGCTCGAGAATTCCCTGTGACTCTCTTGGGATTGGGACAAGGCTCTCAACACTAGATCGATTCCATTTCGGAATAGTGCTAAGAAGCTCATCCCCATGTTTAGAGTGAGTGGGAATTTCGGTGTGATAACATGATGAGGGAGTTTAGAAGGACTAGCATACATATGTTTTATACTTAACATTTGTTCTTCCGCTAGTAATTCCATCATAGTCTTTTCTCCCTGATTTTCCACGGAAGGAATTTCAACTGATGAACTTGATGAACTGTTATAAAATTGTAGGATATCAAGGATATCTTCATCATCATCGTCATCAGGAATGAAACGGAATCGAGAGCTAGATCTGGCTGATTTTTCTTTTGCAATAGATTCCCTAACAGATTTTTCAAAGGCAATCTGAGAATCTAATTTAGCAGCCCGCTCTTCGGCTAACAACACTTCCATGGATTTCTCATTTGGATTATCTTGGGAGGACATAGCCGACTCCTCCTTAAGTTCTTTTAATAACTCCAGAGTCTTCGTAGAGAGGTCTGTCGTAGTTTCATGAGGAGTCGCTTGAATCATTTGGTACTGTGGAGGTTGATCTTGAAATGAAGAGTCGTAATTGTTACAAGGAAATGGGTTCCCTGTTTGACAATCCGAGCTAGAGTGAGGACCTCCACAATACTCACACAAGAAAACTGATGTGGTGTGAGTGGTATGTGTTGTAGTCATAATTGTTATCAGGAACCCGCTCATAGACAAGCGTGTTTCCTTGACAATCGAACTGGAATGTGAACCACGGTACTCACAACATAAAACTGCTGAAGTCTCACAGGTGGTAGCTGATGGAATAAATCATCGTGTTATGGTAGGAATAGGGATCTTGGTTATAGACAGACCCGTTTCCTGATTCCACCACGCTACAACTGGGGCAATTGCCACCATTATAAGGACCACCACACCATTGACAACCAAGAAGGTGAGGATAAGACATAGAAAGAATCAAAGGTTAACAGAGGGTAAGAAATGAAGAATCAAAAAGGCGAGAGGGTAAAGAGGATTATTTTTGGTATTTTTGAAAAACATATTGCAAAAAACAAAGAATGAAAATATTTTTGGATTTTCTGATAACTTTACAAAAAACTTTTTACAAAAGATGGGGTATGTGCAAGAATGGGTCTGAAAACGGTTTAACACACGCTAAAGCCTCCCTAGGGCGCCAAAATTTGATCTGGTCCGAACCGTCAAGTCTAACAGACTTAAACCAGCTCAGACACAAATGCAATGAAGTCCAGAGAATATAGTGAATTCCCGGGTCGTTATGTCCCACGGAGACTCAATGGTGTGTCAAAACCAATTCAGACGATAGAATGATCGCCAATGATAGTGATCAGAAAAGGGTATTGATGGATACTACACTACTGAAAAAGATAATACATAAAAGCGACTTAAATGCAAATTAAGAAAATTAAAAGATAAAATCTATTAAATAAACGCTATCACTATATTTAAAGTGATGAACGTTTAAAACTAAAAACTTACGTTTAAATAAAAATTACGTTAACGTACAAAATAAAACGTGAAAATAAAGAAGGAAAATACCTACGGATATGAAAAATACATTTTACAATCCTAATGATAAAAGAAAATTTATAGAAAAAGAAAATTATTTTTAACACTATTATTCTAATTATTATTAATTAAAAACTATTTTAAACTATTTAATAATACTCTAAAATAAAAGAAAATATGAAATAAGATTAGAAAAATAAGATTAAGACTTAGAAAAATCTAAAATATGATAAAACTAATTTTAAAACAGAAAATATATTTTTTAGACTTTTTATATATTTATTATTAATTAAAAACTATTTAAAACTAATTAAATTATTTAAAAATACAAATTTAACTAAGAAAAATATGGAAAAATACTTTTTAGGCTTCTAATATTTATCTAAACTTAAGAAAATTGAAAACTTATTTTTTAGAACTTTTTCTTAATTATTTATATTTAAAGCTAATTAAAAATGCTTAAAAACTAATTTAAATTAAGAAAAATAGCAAATGAACTTGGAAAAATCTGAAAAATTCAGGAAATGCTTAAAATAATATAAGGAATAAAGGAAAAATAGAAAAACAAGGGCTTGTTTGCAAGATATAGAAACTGATATGAAAGTGCTTATTTAAATAAGCACTAAATTAAGCAAATGGAGTCCAAAAGCTACCCAACTGATAGTTAAGCTCTAATAAGCTAAATTAACCAAAATGCAATGAGTTTCAACAAGCTCTAACCACTGGATTAGCAAATTGAACAGATTTGATGAGATGAATATAAGCTAAAAACAGTGAGAATGGTGCCAAGTTTAAGCCCAAGAATAAGCAACTGAATAAGCTAGAAACTAAAAACTAAGGATTGGAACCTAATCTAGACCTGGCCAAGAGTGTTTAAACCAAAAATCAGACCCAGAGGAGCTCAAGTGAGCCCTGTGCAAGGTCTGCAAAACCTGCACAAACCTGTACAGGCAACAGTACCCTGCACAGGGGTTTTAGCTCCATAATCACAAGCTCTTTTGAGCTTTTAGAAAAAATTACAAAAATACATAAAAATCATAACTATAAACTAGACCAGGGGAAGTTTTAAAAACAACTAGAATCACTGAAATTGGCCAATAAATGAGCTCAAGAAAATTCTCTCTAGATGGGCTCAAATATGCTTTTGTGCATTTTGACTTTTTGAAGGATTTGAAATGTTTGACTATTATGAACTTTGAAGCACTACTATGGACTAATTATGTTGAAATAAGCTATGATAAGTTAATTTTAAGCTAAAGCATCTAATTTTAAGCTGATTTGATGAGATTTGAACATAAAATCTCTAACAAGAACTGCTAAAGATGACACTAAGAGGATTTTGACTTTGAAAGCTTGTAGACACAGGTAATTGACTCAAATGAGTCTCAAATGACTTAAGAAATGCAACCCAACTGATTCTAACTACTGACTAGGCCTTTAAGACAGATGGTGCAACCAAACCAAACACCCCTGTAGAATTTGATATACAAACTCAAACTGAGATAAACACTTATCCAACTTATACAGACAATCAAAATAAGTTTAAATAACTTAAAGGCAACTATTTAAACATGTTTACAATACTGATGATCACAGATATAAGTGCAAACAAGAATTTCAAATTGACTTGAAATTTGGAAATGTAAAAAGTACTAACCACTATCCAGTTGGTGCCACAGGTCAAACCAGACCCAAATACTACTCTAACCTACTCTAATACAACCCAAAGCAACCTTAGCATCACCATTTTCCATTTCTTACCCAAGAATCATCACCAGTTGACTTTTGTTGACTTTTTCACAAACTTGCTTGAGAATGATTTGTAAGCTTACTAAAAGCTATTAAAAACTTTAATGAACTAGCTAAAGCTCGAAATGAGCTAATAATGATTGTTAATAAGAGTTTGGAACTAAAAATTGCAAAAGTGACAAATAACTTGGAATTTAAATAAAAGATTTGGCTTGATGTTCAAAACACATTACAGAGATGTTATAACTTAAACTTGATATATAAAAACTGAAATCACAACATTTTTATCTAAACTAAAACATTTTTAAAGAAAACGACATTAAGGAAAATTTTAAACTAACTAACTATATCTGATTTTTGCTTCACTCTTCCCTTTTTATAGTCCCACTTGACTTCTTCTCTCTTTCTCTGCAAATCCCATCAAAAATCCTTGGCCCTTGGATGTTTTAAAGTTATCTTGGCCATCCATTGCTTTTTGGCGGGAAAAGAGAATTTGACAGCTAGAGTGAGGTTGAGTGAGGTGGAGGGGTTTCATTTAATGGTTTTTGTTTTGTGTTGATGTGGAGGGGACAGGAAGGTGAGAATTGAGGTGGAAGGATGGTGTAGAGGAGTGATTTCAGGGATTGGGTGGGGAAGAAAGTCTTGGCGGGTAGGCTGAGTGTTTGACTGGATGGGTAGTTTGATGACCGGGTTTGGGGGTTGGGTGACCGGGTTGGATATTGGACCGGGTTGGGTTAGTAACGGGTTAAAGGGGGTGTTGGGCTTAGTTTATTTTGGGCCAAGGGATAATACAAGGGTCCAATTGGTTTAGTAACTAGATAATCACAAGGACCAAAACTGTAATTATGCCAAAGTTAAGGACCAAAACTGTCACTTCAGAAAATGTAGCCCAAGGGTTGGTTTTGACAATCTCAAATAATATAAGGACCATATTTGCCATTTTTGAAAATTCCAAGGACTAAACATGACATCTTTCAAACTTTAGGGACTAAAGTTGTAATTTTGCAATTTTACATTTCAAAGGTTTGTTTTGACAACTTTTGAATCCCATGGACCTTAAATGACATTTTTCTTTATTTTGATTTACCAGGGACTGTTTTTGACAATTTTTGAAACTTGGGGGACTAAAACTGCAATTTTTGCAAATTTGATACGTTTTTCATCTGATTTTGATATTTTTGCATTTAAAACACATAAAACACTTATTTGTGATATTTTTATCATTTTGATGCATTTTTGAGTGTTTTCAGATGTTTTTGCAGTCTAAAAGGTATAAAAAATGATGAGTATTTAGACACTCATCAAACTCCATGTCCCTGTGGAGAATACACCCATTCTATAATCAAACCCGGCCGGCCATTACCATAACGATTTCATGACAACTTTCCAAACGCCATTTGTAGACTTATTTAAATCCGCAAACTGTAAGTAATTACCTTTATAAGCTTGAATAATCTGACATAATTACATTACGAACTTGTTTTTACATATATACCCATAAATGTAAGAAAAATTGTGTATCATTTTGCATGTCGTAAAAACTAAATATCATGCAAGTTCCAAATTTGACATATTTATTCTGATGGGATGATAAATATATAACTTAGTTATTAAGAGATAGTATTAATGGTTGATAAGTAGCAAATACGTTATGCAAGATTGATGATACAGAACAAACATTCTTGTTTAAATCTTACCTACCCCATGACATTTAATTTTCTACATTATTCATGAGCAAACAAAAATCTTAATGAATTCACTCATTGATACTTATATAAATTTGACTTTTGTCTAGCGGGCATGATCGTCCCAGAGATTATCTTAAGTCTTAACTATCTCTTGTCAAGCTAGTTATGATTATAACCAAAATTAAAGCAACTGACTGAAGGTCTTCACCATGGTCTCTAAAACCCCATTGATGCTTTGGTTCTTTGCTTATTTGCATGTCAAAAGAATCAATGGAGTAACTTGAACCTTCTTCAAAGGTCGAAAACGAACCATCCATGTGTTTGAATAGTTCTTTTTCTTTTTGCCTTTTAAAGCGTTAGTAATGTAACTAAGGCCGAACATCCTGGACCACCTGGAAGATAAATCAGGAGAGGTCTTCTTCTGGATTCCTTTGCGACTCAACAAAATAGTAAAACAGCTGCAGTTCTTCGTTCCCACATATTGGGAAGGTCCAATCGTATACAGTATACAGAGTAGTTATATCCACTAAAAGGAAAACAGAACGGGAACCTCGTACTAAAGATCTGGATGGAAACTTTGGCATGACATTTGAGGTGGCTAATTCCTAGGATTGTCAAAAGCAGAATTTCTGCCATACCCTATCATTCCCTATTCTTGCATATAAGGGCAGTAGAGAGACACTGCAGAAGTTCATTTTGGCTGATATTACACCAAATTGGGACCAGAATTTTGCACATTGCTCGCAAATATCCCAAACATTTTCCGAGTTAAGAATTAGGACCTCATCTGTATGGGCAATGACATATACAATCTTAACTCCAGGTCAACTTGTTGATTAATACTGAAACCCGTAAATTCCCTCTATGCTACTGCTTATTTTTATTTTGGCCAATATCATACCTCCTATTAAGGTGGCAAACAGCAGGAAAACCGGAAGGAAACTTTGTATCATTTCTCTTAAAGGTGCTGTATACTAATCACGTCAAACGTCAACCCTTTCTGTTATCACTTTTTCTTACTTATTCTTGATTACATACACTTTTACAAAAGAATAACAACTTGTTAATGCATATATAGCAGCCATATATTAGCTTAGATGCAACCACCACCTTAGGTTCAAAAGCTAAAAGGTATATAACAAAAGCTAATTATTATTCATATATTATTTGTTTGAGTCAACGATCTTCATAAGTATATTTAAATCTAAATGAAGCAAACAAATACAACAACATAATTTCTATTGAACGATCTCATCGATGAATCATGGAGCAGTAATTGGGTATATGCAGCTTTCTTCTTCACATACCAGATTCTTGTTCAAGGAAGAAACCCTGCTACAAACAGAACATAAAACATGCTCAGGATACTTGTTCCTCATCGCATCCTTCTATATATGTTATACAGGTAGGAAATGCACACCTAAATGGCGTTGCGCTCAAGTAATATGACCAAAAACTTACAACTCATCATGATTAGAAGCAACACCACCATTGCTATCCAAATAAGAAATCGCCACAGCATGGAACTTCCTTAAATTCTACACAAACAAAAGTAAATAATCATTAAAACATGGAACTTCCTTAAATCCAGCTTGTATATTCAACATCTTCTTCTATATTGAATATCTTTATTTCAATGGTATCTTTTTCACTAACATGCAACAACACAAACATTATTCTATTGATTTAAAATGTTTACACATATCTTAGTGATCAGATTCGGTGGTCGAGAAGTACTTTCATGTTACAACTCATAAAAGAATCATACCAGAAGTTTTGATTCAGACTGTCATAATTTATCCATTGGGATTTCTTTCTTTGATCCAAGTAGTTACATTACACTATAACAAAAATATAAATTAAGGTGATACAAATAGAGTCTTTAAATACCTTTCAATAACATCATATTTAGGATAAGCCAGCTTAACCAAAAGACCTGGTAATCGTGCGGCAATCTGGGACCACCTACAGGGATTCAAAACATAGTTTAGTTAATAGAAATATATTACATAATTTTATTACACGTAAAATACTGTATTAATGCATGGAGGTTGGCTTCAGTTGTAAACATACTACTGAAATAGACAGTGGAGTGTCTTCATCTTGTGTGAAGGAGTATATATAGCTCAAAGAAGAAGTTGAAAGAGTTAAACAATGAATATGGTTTGTGATACTTTAACCCTTTTGTTTTCCATAACTGCATGATTGTGGACATGTGTGCTTGAATTGAAGGAGACCTTTTCTATTATGTAACATACGAAAAGGTTCACATTAAAGATTAACTAATAATTGTGAACAAACTAAAAGGCATAAACTAATTATAGCAAACCCTTTGCCTTATGAGAATTGAAGGTTCGATTGTATTGAAAAGAGCTCTAAGAGATGGCTTCAAGTATGTTGTACCGTACAAATTGTTGTGCACATTCACTCTTGCACATTAAATTAAGGGACTCAAGTTTATAGTATTATAGATTTTCACCTTTGACTATTTTTCTATTTTATATAGTAAAGATAAAGATACTATGATGATTAACTCTTATTAAACCTCTTAGAAAAGAAAATTGAAGAATACACAAAGTAGAAAAGGAAAGATGAGAAAAAACGCAATACAAGGTGGGTTGATTAATATCTGTACCACATAAACACACAATAATTGCAATTATGTTGGCCATAATTTCACTTATTGGAAAATCTTTCTAAGATCTTGTGCATGACTTACTTTTCAATTACTCATTCAAATAGAATTGTCAAACAAATACAACAACATATGTTTATTCATCATCCATTAAAACATGTGCAGTTCAAATGTATTTAATACCATAGACCCGGATTTCGTATACTCTAAGTCGTATATAAAATACAACAGTGGCAGAAAAAGAAACAGAACATTTTTTGCTAATGAAATGAAGACACAAATTTAATGTCTCATGGACCGACTACTGAATAGAACAGAAAGTGACTATATTTACAGATCTTGACTGCCTTTTTTCAGTTTTACACTACATATGATTCACCTGCTCAGGAACTCACAGACGGTCCGAAGTACATGCAGATTGGTGGATCAACCCTTAGAATCGAGAGTATAGCTGATGGGATGGTCCATATCCCGTCCCCACATATTAAGCCTGAAGCAACTGCTCCTGCATAATCTTCCGCATCTTTCTTGTTCACTCGCTCCCACACAAAGAGTATCACTGTTCCAATAAACATATCGATCGCAAAATACGCCCCGATATAGAATGGAACTGCCATTGCCATTGGAATAGGTATGAACTGAGACACCTTTTTGGGAGTAAAATCTCGCAAAAGATTTAAGACCAGTGCTGCCACAAAGAACCCACAGCATAAAGCCAAACAATGTTTGGGGAGCTCAGAGAACCCCTCGACGCCAAGGATAGCCATTTCACGGTATATGACAGCGTACGGTGCCTTGTAAGGACTATCGGGAGTCCCGATTTCGAACGCGCTCCAAAACATCCAAAACGTGAGTGGCGCAATGATGCATCCCATAGCTGTTCCGACTAACTGACTCACAAACATGGATTTTGCTGACGATAATGTAAGGTAGCCAGTTTTGAAATCTTGCATTAAATCAGCAGCGGTTGAAACAATTGACATCATGACCCCACATGCAGCTAAACCAGCTATGACCCCACCATCGCTTCCGACTAATGATGCTATGATGAATAGACCGATTTTGCCATATGTTGAAGCTAGACTCCAATCAGTGAGACCAGTTCCGTATGAGTTGCAAAAAGCTAATGCAGGGGCGATGATGTAAGAGCATAGGACGAGGTACCATTTTAGTGGTGGGAATATGAGTGGCATTGTAGCCATGGATATTCCTACTAAGGCTATGTATCCTGATGCTGCAACCCATGTTGGTATATTGTCTTTTAAGAAAACGGCGTCTCGTTTTTTTTCTTCGAGTTGTATTTTAGTTGTCTCCGCATCTGTGGAGTTTGGGGTTAAATGACATATGACAACACAGAGTCACAGACTATAAAGGACAAAACATGTTTATTAGAGGTGGCAATTTTGACCCATTTTTATGAATGGGGATTAAGGTTATGTTATGTTTCAAGTATAAAACATCAAACAGATTAAATGCATAAAACCTCCTATATCATTCCATTTAAAAGAACTAGATTATTATTTCTACAATACAAGGAAATATCACAAAACAAACCCTTTTGACTCAGAAGTCTTGGGGGGTGTTTGGCTAAGCTTATGAATTGGGCTTATGCTTATGTTATATAAGCGGCTTATGGATTATATAACATAAGCTTATAAGCCCATGTTGAGTGTTTGGATTAGCTTATGTTTAGCAAGCCGATAAACTTAAACCTTTGATTTTGTTTAGGTTGTTAAATGACCAAAATGGACATGGGTTGAAGAATATGAATGTTAGATTGGGTATAATTGAGGGTAAAATTGTAATTTGTAATGGAACATGTTATATAAGCCCAACACCTCTCAAAAAAGCCACAATTTTGTGGCTTATCAAAACCCCCTTATATAAGCTCATAAGCCCACTTATATATACTTAGCCAAAACACTTGATTTAGGCTTATTTGACACATATAAGCTAATAAGCTCTAAAGCCCGCTATATAAGCTTATCCAAATACCACCTTAATCCGGGGCCTACATCAGGTTAACCATTTTCTTTCAAATTTTATTTAACCATTTGTCTTTTTGGTCGCAAAAGCACTTATTCGACATTGAAAAATCACTTGAATCACAAAAAGCAATTTTCGGGACACATGTCAAGGAAAAGAGGGCCAATATGGTAAAAAATAAACTAGACTGAGATAGGTCCATCTCAAGAGGTTCAGTTTGATGAATTTCCTTTGTTTAGGCTTATTACATAAACTAATCATTCACAAACAATATCAGAAAATTTGTCAATGAGATAATCTGACCTAGAATCTCGTGTGTTACAGGGAGATTTTGTTGCTTAGTGCGGCTGTTCAACAACGCCTTAAGGGAGATGAATATTATCTTAACCAGATTGTAAAGACCATCTCCAAGAATAAGGGCAATGGATATAAAGACCTGCAAAAACCCAAAGCAACAACGACAATATTACTACTGTCAAAAACTTGATTTTTTAGCAAGAAAATGCGTACCTTATAGCCATAGAGACCTTTGAAGTCATTGCTACCAAGATCAGCTGGATACCAATCTCCTGCATATGTAGTAATCAATGGCCAAAGAAAACCCCATGATACAATAGCTCCAAAAAGAACCGAACAGTTAACTATGTGAGGGCAGATAAGACCACATCCGACATAAGTTGGACTGAAGTCAAAGTAAAATCTGCATCATGAAGTAAAACCATTTTTTGTTAAATAATATGTAGACTATTTAGGACATAGGAAGAAGATAATACCTGTTCTGAGTATATAACTGGAAATGCTTTAAAATTCTTATTACTTGAAAAATACTTAAAGCACAAACAAACTTACGTGTTCTTGTACAGCATCAAGCCAAAACTCGGAAAATTGTCAAAACCACATGCATCCCCAACACCACTGAAAAACCACTTAAAGCAACTCCAGACAAAACTTATGCTCAAATACTTTCCAAGAGAGCTTACTTGTTTCCTGTCAAAAAAATATGTAAATGTTAAACATGATCAACAAGTTCTTGGGCTATATACTGGCACGTGGCATTATGAAAAATCGAAAAGTGGGTTATCCTGTTGCAATATGAGTTTTTCCCGTTTTGGTGCAAACATTGGCCCAAATTCCTTGGTTGGGGTTTTGATTTCAACTTTCCCACAAACTTATAGATTATACAATTTTGTCATATTTTTTACGTGAAATCAGGCATTGCCTTCAATCAAGCTCTATTTTAGTAGGGAATTTCACTATTTTTAGATATCGGAAATTGCAACATCCTATAAAAATATGTTTACCTATAAAACGTTCTTAAATATACGATTTTCCACTGTGGTGTGTGTTTACTTATTTAACATTTGACAGAAAGTCTCAAGCAGAGGTGGCCAGATGGGTGGGTTGGACAAAAGGCTAAAATGTGCTCGTGTAAAAATGAGTAGTGTTATTAAATAGGGTAAAAACCATATTGGTCGGGTTAGGGTTGACTCGCATTCTCAGAAGGTGGGAGCCTGGGAGGTTGTATGCTTAAAGATGCACTACGGTGGACTTTCAACGAGTTTGACCCGTTCCTTTCTTATTTAAAGTTTTAAACCACTTAGCCGGCTTGAGTTAAAAACGACCCCATCCATAACTAAATGAGTCAAACCTGTGAACTGCACTATCTGCTGTGCTTTCGTCCAGCATCTATTTAGTAGTTTTAAAATTTACACTCCCTTACTCCCAATGTTGCAAAATGGAAACGTGGACGATTAATATGGGACGGAAGGAGTACCTTTTATGTTTATAGCAAGTGAAATAACCAGGACAATATTGCAAAATGAGTGCTACTCTAAGAAAACACATATTTTATTACCTTGCAAGCTCTGCACCAGTGGTAGTGTGAAAACTATTGATCAACATTGCAGTGGCAGTTCCACTAGGGTATGTAAGCTTATAATCCATTACCATGACCTGAAATTCCAAACCTCAAGTAGACATACAAATCCATACTCGTAGCGAAATTATACGCAAGCATTATAAAATTACTAGATGTTGCTTATGTTCTAACATGCAACAAGAGATGCAAAAGATGTTGCTTATGTTCTGACGTGCAACAAGAGATGCTTATGTTCTCAACTTTATGTCAATTGGTAAGAAGACAATCACACATTCAACAATCCCACCCACATGAAATCAAACGTTACAACTGGCAGTCTCTTCCCCGCCTAGCAAACCAGAACTTTCATTGCATCACCACCGCCACGTCCCTGTACTTCACTGCCGTTCATATTTGCAACTCGTATGTAATAATTAAGGTTTTGCTAATGATACCCAAGTGTATCGTATTATCAGAAAGCGTTTATGACTTTACATATTATCGAAAAGCACTAAAATAATGAGCAAGAAGCAAATATGAGTAACAATAAAGTACCGAGAGGTGGTGACATAGTTGATACTATGAAGATTCGATTTGCAGAGCGGGCAGTGATTGGCGTTTTGCCATGTTGAGACACCAATTATGCATCACAAACATCATTTTCCTAGATAAATAGACCAATTATCTTGTAACAACCTTTTTTCTTGGTAACCAAAACAAATTTGCAAATTTCCGTAAGATTGGTTAGGTTTGATCGAGATATAAATTTATCTGTACAGGTTACGTTAAGTATCCAAACTTTTTTACAGGTTGTATATTCATAATTGTAAGTCGACCTTCCTTTCCATAGAATCATGTGAGCAATACCTTTTATACCCTTGTGTGAGTTAAATTTAGCTGAAATGATGCATTATGAAAGCAATATAAAGACCAGCTTGTTACCTTGCGAAGTGGAACAAGACTAAAGAGGCCAAGAAAACTGACGACAAAAATGAAACCCATCATCCACAATAGCCCCGGGTTCTTAACATCCTCAGCCCGGTTACCCGGGTAGTCCGCACCAATCAAATTGTATGTTCTCTCATCCATCGAAAGCAAATATGACCCAAATCCACCTGCATATAGTTAGATATTTAAGAGCGCTTCACACAAGCATAGACATCGTGGTAAAACACTAAACACATTTACCTATGAATAATGGTTTTATCAATAATGGTTAGATATTTAAGAGCGCTTCACACATGCATATGGGTATGTTTTATCAATAATGGTTCATACATGTTAAATAAAACTTAGCCTAAAAGAAAATGCATTATTGGTTCAAAACTCGCCCAACAGCGTACTTTTATGAAGGAAACCTCCTAAATCATTGCATTAAATAGACTTGAATAAAACAATTCCGACACAAAATAATAAAACTTAAAATCAGAAAATATAACACCGGATAAAAAGTATTTCAACCGGATAAAGTGTTTCAACCGACCTCGCACAAAATTACCCATTGCCCAACCCGCCTATCTTGTCAACTATACTGAAAATTCTACAACTAACATGATACACACATAGGACCTATCACCTGTCACATTTACCATGGATATAATAACTTAACAGATGCAGTAATCAAGTCAGATAGCTACAATTGATCCAACAAAGTCGAATAACTACAAGTAATCAAAGATATGCAGATATAATGAGTTATTGTGACAATCCATACCAATTAGAGAGAAAAAATTACAATAGATAATTCAATGGATTTCTAATATAATCATCAAACTTCAATTTTTTACCAAAACCACAAATTTTCACACTGGTTATTTTTGGGTAATTTTGAGTTTTGACTAAAAGCCTGTGAAGTGCCGGCAAAGTTGAATGGTTTCGATAACCAAATTTGTAAGTTAATTTTCCTCATGAATCTTATTGTTTGCGTAGACTGTTTTGATACTGGTAAATGAAAGTTGCATGGGTTGTATCATGGTTTCAAAAAAATTAAGGGTTTTGGTAATTGTAGCAAAAGTAATAATTCTATGAAAATGCATTGCCACTTGTTGCAATATGCCCCAATCTCATATATCAAAGTGCAGGCTACAAAATATCGTTAGCATACGACTCATATAGAAACCGACACAATTTGTATAATAAATAAACCAAAACACAAATGTACACAAATTAACTTTCAAGAACTCACAGCTCAATTAAAACCGTAATATAATTACCATACTCAAGTTCTCACGGATTCAACTATTGACTTCTTCCGTTCTACCAATTTTTTTCATCACATATACTTCTAAACTAGGGAGTTTTTATCTATAAGCAGTTCAATACTATTCTAAGATTGTCCAATTGATCTATCTCTGCCAATAATATTTTGATCACGGTTCAATCACATATGTAAAGTGATAGTAATCATTGTAAAGCCAATAAACCAACAAGTAATGCTACAAGTATCTAAAACACATGCCTAAAGACATTCCTCATCTCACACATGGCATATGCAATTATTCACTCCTAATATTATCATCACACGTATTTTAGGCACATTTGTAGGCACGAAAATCATTTTTCAAAACAGACCGTATAGCTAAAGTAAGACATAAAATCAGCAGCGAAACTAGGCGGTCCCGGGACACGATGGAATTTTGCTTCGTGGCGTTAATTTTCATAAAAAAATTCAGATTTTTCTTAATTGCACCAGGTCCAAAAAAAATTGTATTTCTGATCCTCGTTTAGTTAGTCCATTAATAAGTCAAAAGTAAACTAAGTTTTCAACTGAATCCCTTAAACTACAGTTCAAAATATGTGCATCCAATCACTTTTAGGGGGTGTTTGTTTAAGCTTATTCATGGGCTTATGAGCTTATCCGTTTTCGGTTTATATGTCGAAAGCCCAATTTCTAATAAACTTATATAAGCCAATACATCTGGAAATAAACTAGTAAGCCCATAAATAATCTTAAACAAACACCCCCCCGGTTCCGCCCCTACATATTAAGCCATGAAGGGACCCAGGTTAGGGATGTATTAATTGAACACAAATCCTTGTTAATTGAGCATACAAATTACCTCAAATAAGTGTGATTTTTAATTTAATGAACACAAAATTTCCTAATCTAACCATCTTAACCAACGCCCTCGCCACACTTCTCAACAAACCCATCTAATAAACAATCAAGTTCTAATTGTCCAAAAATATATCTTACTCGTCACTTTTTTTTTTATTTGCATGTACCATCGTTATGATCAAACTATTTTATAACTAACTTTTCTAATTTTGATTATTTTCTGTATCGATTGACGTATTTTTGGTATCGAATCAAGTATTTTTTACACTAATCAAAATTCAAATAGTTAGTTATTAAATAGTTACATGCAACTAAAAAAAGTGACCCCAAACAATCAACTATGAAAAAGTAAAAAAATAAAAATAAATAACTGTACCACTAAAAGCAAGGCCATAACAAGCAACAACACAAGTCTGAATAACAGTATTCTCCTGCCTCGTAAACGGCTTAACAACAACACCAAACCTCTCCACAACACTAGTCCACGACTTGACAAAAAAGAACCCCAACAACCCAGCCGCTACATTTAACGAAGGGATAATCCCCACTGTTAAGTTCAGCTTATGAGTTATTATACAAAACAAAGTCCCTAGTAAAGCACTGACTATCAGTCCTCTTAGTGTGATCTGATCTTTCCATTCTGGTATGGATTCTAGATCATCATTGTCTGGTTGTTTGGGTTGTTCAGATGATGAGTCTGTTAGGAACGGTTCTGTTATTTCGGAGCCCATTTTTTTAGGGATGTAGGTAGTGATTGGGGGTGTTTGGATTGGTGTTTAAGGAGTTTATAATGATGAAGAAAGATGGGTTGTTTTTTGGGAAGCGTGTGAGTGATGTTATCTGGATCTTTGGTTGCTTGTTTTTTGGGATTCTTGCTTGGTATCTAAATTTCCGGTTAAGTGATTAATTTGTTGACGTAAAATTTAGAGTAATTTGCAAAAATAGTACTTGTGGTTTAGTCAAATTGCAGGTTTAATACTTATTTTTTTAAGAGTGCGCTCATTATTTTTTTTAAAGTGCGCTCATCGTTTATGTGAGAAACTTATAAGTGCATAATTAGAACTACTTTTTTCGTCTTCTCCTTGTGAAAGTAATTTAGTCATTTAAACTGGTTATAAGAATGGTATAATCACGCCTTATTTATATGATAATTGTGTGTTAATGCCGCATAATCCTATCAAATTTTGAAACACTACACACGAAAACTAGTCCGTCCATCGGTCGGGCATCGGAGCTAGTCACATATATGTGAAACTTGATGCTCAAAAAAGACGGATGTGTTTTCTGCGCAAGTCATCTCTAAAAACCTTTTACAATATGTGTGGGAAAGCTTGTATTAGTTTCATTAAATGTAAATACAATGACTATATGTTTTCTGCTAGAAATATGATTGTAATTTCAAGTGTAGATAATGCTAGAAATATGTTCCACCTCAAGTAAAAATTTAAAATCGATCATAGGAATGACCTTTTAGGAACACGTTTATTTGATCTTTCACATCTTTTGGTTGCAATCGATATTATACATGGTTTAATTCTACATTTGTTGGAGTCGGATGAAATTCTTGCTAAGATCACGCTTCGTTTTTCTAATTTTTTTAGCAATGCTATATCAGATAGGAGGGTTTGCACACTTCAACTTTTGATTTGCCCACTTTACTGTACAAGTACAGTAAGCATCATGTGAGATATGTACAACTACTTACAACATAACATAGAGTGTGCAAATCAACTCCCATATTAGATTGATTTCATGCAATTGGTTTCTGACGCCGCACCCAAAACCAACCTTATTAGTAATATATATTTGCAAGTTTGTATATACAAACTGGAAACTCAAACTTGACCATGTCTTGTGCACCTTTTGCATACACAGGGAAATGAAATTACAGCATATCTGGTTAAAATAATTTGAATCCATAATGAACTATAAGAATTTCTATGTGGCAAAATCAAATTCCATGAAAGAAAAGATGAAAATTAACGTAAAAATCTATCAAAAAACCCATTTAGCTTGAAGAACATTTGATTAACATAGTAGGTGTGAGAATGTTTTTACTCATCCAAAGCATTTGACTTATGTCTATTTATATCTATATAATTTTATGGAGTAGTTTACAAATACAAACCAAATGATCATCTGTTTGCATTGCGCACAGACAGATTTAGTCATTAAGGTCTAATGGCAAAAATGTAAAAGGTCACCGAGTAAACCATAAAGTCCATCATATGGATAATGTTAACACTGCTCTTCTCCACATTGGCTCACATTTGCTTGTATTTACCGATAACAACAATTTACTGTACGATGGTATGTAATACAAATGATGCATATCTTACAATTATATCAATAATAAGACATCAGATACCTTTGGGGTCTGACTCAGAACCCCTAGTTCAATTAAGTCTTCGTAACGAGGAGCTGGCTCTGTGACCTCAAAAGCACTACCTTTTGGTAGCAGTGTAAGAAAAATTTCCTTGTGCAACTACTCTAATTAAGATCACATTTGACAAAAGGAATACATCTTAATATATAGTTGCTTCCGCTCGGCTCTAAAGTAAGAGGCGTGTTCCCTAGAATATGCCCATCAACGGTTTTAAGCGTATCTAGAGGCTAAAAGTAAGGGAATGAAAATTTTCATGATAGGCTCATGTGTTGGTCCTAATATAGAAAATGTTCTACCGCCCACGCCCATGAATAGGCATTCATCTTACTGAGAGGTGGTCATCAATCTGTTATGTGTAGCATCAATAAAGATTATAAATTTATTTGCCAAAAACCACACTTTTTCTCATATTTGTCTTTGGAAAGTTTATTTTATATTTCCACTGAAATATTTACTGGTCACTAATTTCCGAGCTTCTCTTTTAATTATATCACATGGCTTTACAGCTGAAGAATCAGCAAACCACTAAATGCAATGGTCAGGTCCTGCAGTACGTCTCAAAACCCATACCAAATGCTTATCTTACATAAGGGAATATCTGTGTAGATATATAGCGTATGGTAGAAGTAGAACTATTTGTCTGTAAGGGCAGTGAGATAATCCACTTTGAGCTGTTTTTAGAGAAGATACATTAAACAATGTACTTCTGGTCATTTACAAACACGATCACACGAACATACGCTCTAGTGCTCTACTATTCAAACGCAATCTAAACTAAAACAACTTACTCAACCATGTTCACAGATACGTCATTACATTGCAACTGGTATTCTCCAAGTCTCTTTCATTCATAATAAAGTCACAATTATTGGCAGCAACGGACACACTAGTAAAAAGTTTATACATGTTAGTTGTAATAAGGATAATAACATGACTTACAAAATGTTATACCTGCTACGGCCCCTCACCCGTTCAAGGAGAGTACGACGGATTCTAGTCTAATAGTTGTCTGGTGGGCGTGCTTTCTTCTATGATTGCCACCAAAATTGGCGTTTCTTCTTAAATAATTGCCTTTTTTTTATCATGAGCAGTAAACTGACTTATCAATGTTGTTTGAGTAGTGTAAGGTCGACTTTGGAGGTCTAGCTAATAATATATTTGGACAAAAAAGACCAATCCCTAAAATCTGTAGCCATCCGTCAAGATATTATAAACTACAAACACTCATATCTACAACAATAACTAGATACCTTACGTATAGTAATTGTAGTATATGTTGGACCCCATGTGCTAGCAAAGATGATATCGCTAGTGTCTAGATATAGCCATGCAGATCATAAACAATTCCGCACCCCCTTTTATTCTTACTGAAATCCATGTATGGATAACGAGAGCAATTTTGATGCAGCACTAGTGATCCGTATAATAAGCCATTGCTAATTCATCACAAGTATATGATCAAATAACTAAATAAGTGCACACTGCTCAATGCATAAAAAGGTCACTAACTTGGGTATGACTACATTAGAGTAATCATCCAAGTTGTTACAGGTGGCACATTAGTGTCACATCAGAAAAAAGAAAACAGTCAGCAAGGTCGCAGTTTAGTTACTGCCACATCATCACTTTGACCCTGGTAACTGGAACAGATTGCCTTAAACTAAACTCTTTGAGGGTTTGATATTTTTTAACCTTTTATTATTAAGTTTGTTCTGTGGGTGAACAAAAAGTGTAATACCCAAATTAGAGATAAGCCAAAAGTTGGTAACCTTAAAACATAAATAGGTATTTAGCCTGAATAAGAATATTACTTTCCATAAAAGTTACAATAATAACCATTTTAAGGTGTCTCATTCAATATCAAATTACACACCATCGCCAGAAGATCATAAGATACATGAACTCGTATACTATTTTCTTCTAATAACAAGTATACAAGTCGAATTAAACTAAATTGTCTTTGATAGGTGTTTACTAGTTTGTACCTTTGAAGGAATAGTTTAGCTGTGTCTTCAGATATAAATATCCCTAAAATGACATTTTATGGGGTGTCAGCAAGTAATTAGCTCTATTAGGCCTAGTGGGAGGAATAGTATGGATTATGGAAAGTTGAACCTAACATGTGTACCAGAGAATATGTTGGACGAAAACCTCATGGAAGTTACTGCTTGTTTTACTGAGCAGGTGGGGAGATACATTTG
The DNA here is from genome assembly GCA_910596185.1 of Chrysanthemum makinoi. NCBI lineage: Eukaryota > Viridiplantae > Streptophyta > Magnoliopsida > Asterales > Asteraceae > Chrysanthemum > Chrysanthemum makinoi. Next base: position 152,832,453 of record OU343219.1, on the reverse strand, counting down.
TTTTGGAGCACCTTGTTCCCTAGCTATCATTAAGGCCTGATAGGTCGATTGCTTTTAAGGTTAGAAACATATCCTTTTTTGGTTGAACATGTCTTGATGAACAGAATTTTTTTCTATAAAAATAACAAGAGTTAATAGGTTCAAGTAAAGGTGGGAAAATAGGTGGAATACATCAGGTAGTCGACCCAAACACTTTTTGACAATAAAAAATGATAAATTACCAGTGTGTTGAATCTAATTTCGACCCATTTCCTATTGAGCTGGATTTTTTATCTACCCGTTTGACCCTTAAGAAATTAAACATAACCCGAACCAACCCACCAAAAATAGAATAGGTTAAAACAATAACACACCTATAGGTTCCAGTCTCTTCATCACAAGCTTGCACTTGGTCAGCACCACCCACTTGTTATTTACCAAACTTTGTTGATGTAAACAGAATTCATTCAGCGATGCAAGAGAGATGCACTCGGATGCTTTGCGTTCTGATGCTGCATGACTGTAGCATAAACCTAAACAAACACAGACAAAACTAGAACAATGTCCCTTTAGATATACTCAGTCCGAGATAACCGTAACCGTGTATATATATATATAAATATATCTTCGATGCGGTCTGTCCGCTTCAACCAGACTTCAGCAGCGCTCGAGAAAGCTACAAGTGCATTGGCTCAACTTGAAGGAGAGTTGTCTCGGCGTAGTGAAACTGCTTCTGCCCATTTGGTGAACAACTCTGTTGCTACTGATTCCCAGTTAACACATCACACATAACATCAAAACTTTTAACAGTTGTGACCGTATAAAATCAGCCCCAGTGAGTTTTCAATCATTCAACTTAGATATACATTTCTATCCAACAAGACTCTTATCACCTTCCCGTGGATGCACGATTGATCAACACATACATCCAACACAATACGTACAAACTTCTGTAATTCATAATTTCACATTTCATAAGTTTTTCACTGAAGTCATGTTTACATTTCACTGAAGTCATGAAGGAAGCGGGGATGAAGGGATCTCTACCCAACGTCCTGAATGCTACTATTCGAAGATTAGTCATCAAGAAGTGAAGGTTGCTCTTCAGAAGATGGGAGGAAACAAAGCGGTTGGGCCGGATCAAATCCCGATAGAAGCTTGGAGGTGCCTGGGGAAGGAAGGGGTAGATTGGTTGACTTGCCTCTTCAACAAGATCTTCTCCGGGGCTAAGATGCCGGAAGAGTGGAGACTCAGTGAAGTCATCCCCATCTACAAGAACAAAGGGGATGTGCAAGTGTGCAACAATTATAGGGGAATCAAGCTCCTTAGCCACACCATGAAGCTGTGAGAGAGAGTTATTAAGAGGAGGCTGAGAAGGGAGACGAGGGTGTCTGAGAACCAATTTGGCTTTATGCCGAGAAGGTCTTCGATTGAGGCTATACACCTTCTCAGAAGCCTCATGGAGAAGTATAGAGAGAGACAAAAGGATCTGCATATGGCGTTCCTAGACCTTGAAAAGGCGTATGATAGTGTCCCACGAGAGCTGATATGGAGTACTCTTATTCGCAAGGGATCACCAAGGAGATACGTGAGAGTCATTAAGGATATGTACGAGAGGGCTATGACGTGTAATCTTGTCTACAGTGGGGACCTCAGAGTTTTTCCCTGTGAAAGTTGGGCTACACCAGGGATCTGCTTTAAGCCCATTCCTTTTCGCCTTGATTCTAGATTACCTTTCTCATGGGATACAAGAGGACATCCCGTGGAGCATGATATTTGCTGACGACATTGTGTTGGTAGCAGAATCGGCGGAAGGGTTAAACTCCAGGCTGGAGCTTTGGAGGAAGGCTCTTGAAGACAACGGACTTCGGGTGAGCAGAGAGAAGACTGAATACCTGAGATGTGATTTTAGTAGGAACGAGGCTGGTCAACACGAGGATATTCGTATCGGCGACCAGATCCTGCCTCCCAAAGAGTCCTTTAGATATCTGGGATCGATGATTCACAAATCAGGGAGGATAGATGAGGATGTAACCCACCGGATCAGAGCTGGTTGGGCGAAATGGAGGGCAGCTTCGGGAGTTCTCTGTGACAGGAACGTCCCCTTAAAGTTAAAGGGGAAATTTTATAGGATGGCGATTAGACCGGCTATCTTGTACGGGTCCGAGTGTTGGCCCATCTCCAAGGCCCATGCTAACAGGGTGGAAGTGGCAGAACTGAGAATGCTAAGATGGACTTGTGGAAAATCTTTGCTTGACATGATCCCGAACGGAGTTTTCAGATCTAAACTTGAAGTCGGAAATATTATTTCGAAGATGAGAGAAGGTAGGTTGAGGTGGTTCGGTCATGTCAAGAGGAGGCCCCAATCAGCGCCGGTGAGAAGGGTAGAGGCGCTAGTAGTAGATGGAGTGAGAAGAAGGGGCAGACCCAAACTCAGATGGGAGGAGAGACTTAAGATTGATATGTCGGAGCTTCACTTGTCGGAGGACATGACCTCAGATAGGAAAGGGTGGAGAGATAGGATTAGGATCTGCGGCTAGTTTTTTGGCTTGGGGCTTTCTAGGTTTAGGTTGTTTGGGTGGGTTAGGCGTTTAGGCGTTCCGCTTGTTTTTGCCTGTCTTTGCCGTAGTGTTAGGCCCCGTGCGTTGCTCTGCTTTGCTTGTGTTGTTTGGGCTTGCCTGCTTTTCTTGCCCTACTTGGCTTGTGGTGCTTTGTTTTGCTCTTCTTTTGCTTTGGGCCCGTGCGTCTCCCTTTTTTTTTTTTTTTTTTTTTTTGGCTCCCTTAGGTCTGCTTGCTTTCTTTGCGCTTATCTATGCTGCCTTGCCTTGTTTTTGCCTGTTTTCCTTTCGGCATGTGCTTGTTGTTTACTGTCTTCTGCTCTCTTAGGTCTGCTTGCTTTCTTTGCGCTTATCTATGCTGCCTTGCCTTGTTTTTGCCTGTTTTCTGCATGTGCTTGATGTTTACTGTTCTGCTCTCTTTCCTTCTCTTTCACACTCACACACCTACACTTGCCGGAGGTCTCGTTGGAAGCAGGCTCCCTACTTCAGGGTTTTTCCCTGGGGTGGGGGTAGGATCTGTCTACATTTTACCTCCCCATACCCGCTTAGGCGGATTGGGTAGGTTGTTGTTGTTGTTGTTGTAAGTTCTCATAAATATCTGCATAGTACTAGAAACTAGATTGATTGGCTTCAGTCAAACATTGTAAGGGTTAGTTATGCCAACCAAAATCTAAATCTTCAGTATATACCCAGGGTATGGTAATCTGATGCATATCGTATTCATCAAGTCAACATTCTCAGACAAGAGCATCCAACGTGATGATGGAGACAGAATTGAAAAAAGAAAGATAATCTTTCATATCACGACAAGCATAAGAATCCGGGAATAAATTGTGATAATAGAGACTCTTCATTTCTGCAAAAAAGAATAAAGTTAATGTTGACAAGTGCCAATCAAGAAAGTAGATTTTAGTTCTGATCTCACACATAAGGATGCAATAACAGTATAAAAATCAAAGTCATCTTGATGGTACCCATTACAGTGTGCAATGAGGTTTAGAGAATTATCATATTATATCTTTGAATATCAATAAAACCATATATAAGAGAACAAATTCTTTCAATGTGGAATCTTCAATCCATCAAACACACACTCCCCTATACTTAGGCACATTAAGCATCGTTATGCTATTTAATGATTGAAAACTACATTGCCTTGTTCAAGAGTAAACAAAAGACAGCTTTACACTCACCCTTAGACATTATAGGTGGCAATTTCGACCCATTGAATTATGAAAGGCATAATGTGGGTTGGATTTTATCTCTAACGGGTCAAAATGGTAACATAAAAGTTTTAGCTAAAACTAAATGGGTCAAACGGGTCGAAATTCAAACACTGCGTACTTATAATTGCAATCGTATTGAACACACTAATTATTAATAGTAATAAAAATTGGACACCATGTGGTTTTCTTTTCATCAACCGGACTAGTACCCACAGATTACCCCATTACCCGGCCCACCGATTTTGTCACTTCTACCCTTACTCCTGACGACCTGTAGGAGCTTTTACTGCAAGTCAAGAACAACCTTTTGTAAGGTGTGTGAAAAATCGTATGATGTACGCAACTACATGATGCAGTGTATACTTTAGAGTAACTTGCAAGGTAAAGCAGAAGCTTAATGACATTTGATACAAAATGTCACACATATAAATGACTAAATGGTATAATAATTTATGATGCAGCTGTTTGTTTTCTAATCGGCTATGATACAACTTCATGTATCAACTTACCATGGTCGCATCAGATATATGTTTACATATGAACAAGTTTACATCAACAAACCAGTGGTATCCAAAAACCAACAGGCATGCTATCCCATACCAATTGTGTAGAATAAATGAACCAAAAAATAAATAATAACCCGATCATGATGGCAAATGTTTGCATCAGCACGTAGCATGCTCTAATCCAGCATAACATTTTTGGCACAAAAAAAAAAAAAAAAATTAAAAATTAAAAATAAACAATCGTCATAGAGTTATATCTTACAATAACCACATAATAGAAAGGAAACATTACCTCATAAACATAATTCAACACTGATGATTATGCCACGATATATGTTCAATCATGTTGGCATGCACTTTAGGATCTTTCTTTTGCATAAGAACACACATTCACTGACTATCCTCCTATGTGTAAACCATTCTAACAACTAACTAATTCATGGTGTGGTCCATCTTCCTAGAGGATCTCCTAAAATTGTAGCATTATTATCTGTATCCAGATCTTTACCCCTTGTCTTTTTCAAACTTCTATATCCCACAATACGTCTTCAACTATAAGCTTTTGGTTCTGATGCATAACGCAAATGTTATCACTACCTACAAGATCCTGTATTTGTACGAATTCGAAAGAGACAGGCACCCATAAGTTTGTACGTTTCTCTATGTTTCTTCTTTACCCCTTGTCTTTTTCAAACTTCTATATCCCACAATACGTCTTCAACTATAAGCTTTTGGTTCTGATGCATAACGCAAATGTTATCACTACCTACAAGATCCTGTTTTTGTACGAATTCGAAAGAGACAGGCACCCATAAGTTTGTACGTTTCTCTATGTTTCTTCCGCTGCATCACAAATATCCTAGCAGAAATCTTCTACTTTTCAAACATAATCATTATAAATAGACAATTGCATCTGTTTTCTTGTACAGCCAACTCCACCTATTGTTAACAAGTTCATACAAAGTTCAAGATGAGAGTGAGCACATCCATCTCCAACTTTAGTATACACATTAAAATTTCATCTCAACCTAATCTCTCCTCTAATGTTTTCAGACACTAGGTTGGATACAAAGAACATTTAGGCAAAACAACAACGAACAAAGCAGAAAAGTTTCTATAAGTACTTCCTCTCTACCCTTTCAAGGTATTTCTATTTATTTAATTAAACCGTGCTCCCTTTCTCCAAAGATCTCTTCTGTGATATTCTTTTTTAATGTTATTTACATCGCAACATGGTTGACGAAGTTTTTTCCCGGAAACTAATATAATATGATAAAAATATATATAGTAGTAGGACTTCTGATAAGTTCATGTGTCAAGACTCAAGAACCATACAAACTAAATATTCCAACTCAAATAATCGGGCAAAGGAAAATTATGCCAACACTCTCACGCAAACTTGTTGACCTAACTTGCAGGAAAATTCAGCTCTTGTTTCTCAGGACTATGGGAATTTAACGAACAACAACACTATCCCGAGGATCATAATAATTACGAACACTTCAGGCAGTCTAAAGCATGTCCAGAATCATCCATTACACATGGAGTGAAAGAAGAAACAGTTGAAATGAACCCTGATATATTTCACGGATTTCTTGCAATTGGGACTTTTGGTTCTGTATCAATTACTGAAGAGGTCATAATACCAATAGCTGTGATTCCGTTTGAAATTCCAACTGAAGAAGAAACCAGTGCAGTAGATATTGAATTTCAGCATCGGAACAAGAAGTCAGAGAACCTTAGTGAAAGGGATGGCGAAGAGGCCAAAAATATGGAGGAGTATTCACTGAAAGAAAATTCTGAAATGCCAAAAACCAAAGAAGGGGCAAAGGAACAAAAGGCTAAAGCTGAAAATCTTTTGAAGATAAATGCCAAATTCTGCAAGAAATCAAACAAATTAGACAAAGGGGCAAAAAGGGGAACTCATGTCTTGCATTTAATGAAGAAAATGCTGAAAAAACTTGATTTCACATCACCATGCAGCCCAACTTCTGCCTGTGGTAATGCTCTTATTAGTAATTCAAATGAAGGAAAACCAACAAAGGTAGGTCATCTAGCTAGCTTAAATTATTACTATGCAAATAGGATTTTAATTTAGGTTACCACTATTAATAAAAAGAAACAGATGATGCAAAGAAAGATACTGCCACGTCACTATGCGACTGCTATTTTCATGAAATAAAACTGATTTCCAGCTCAGCGTACTGCCAGCATAAAATATATGAGAATGCGATGATCACTTAAACTTTACAAAAAGATTTCCACAAAATTGAGTTGTTTATATGTGATTGGTTCGACTAAAAAGAAGAGAGAATATGAGAGTGAAACCACCAATGATAAACATCCATGTCATCGTGTGAATTTTCTTTTTGTAAAATTTGAGTGAGCATAGCATTCCTCAAAATATATATCATAAATTTTAATTAAGTCCCGTTTCTTTAGAGTTGTAATATAATTCTTTTATTATCTTTTACAGGTCTTTTGGAAGTCTATAAAAATCCATCCTGAAGCAGCTGAGGTTCGTGTCACAAAGTCTCACAAGTATGAGGTCAAGAAGATGTGTAAAGATGAAGGCTATAATAAAGAAGTGACACTAGAGGATGAGGAAAACATGTATCCTACAGCTGGAATGTTTGGCAACAGAGCAATCAACAACCAGCCAGATGGAAAAAAAGAGCATTGGATTAAAACTGATGCAGACTGTAAGTACAAATGAATTATAACTGTTATCAACTGTAGGTACTAACAACTGTGTTCAAAGATTACTCAGCCACTTTTCCAATTTTAAGCTATTCACGTGCAGATTTCGTGTTGGAGTTTTAGAGGCTGCAGCAGATGGAAGTCACTGATTCCTTCTAAAGTTACATTATCCTAGCAAGAAAAGGTGTTTGTGTATTGGATTGGTATTACTATGTGTTGTAAAACTGGTCACAGTCATAAAGTAAAGATGATGATAAATGACAAATAAGAAGAGCAGGTTTCTATATTATTACCTTCAGACTTGAGTGACCGATATAATTATAAGAAAAGGTGTTTGTTTGTGTATTGGATTGGTATTGCTGTATGTTGTAAACCTGGTCAAGTCATAAAGTAAAGATGATGATAAATGACAAATAAGAACAGGTTTCTATATTATTACCTTCAGACTTGAGTGACCGATATAATCATAATGATAATAATAATGCATTTTCACAATTACATACTATAGCCACTGTCAGGTATAGGCATGCTGTAGACAAATGGTGGCAAAAAGTACACTTGGTACTAAAGTATTTGCCTAGTTTCAAGTAGGGAATGCGGAAAGAATATAGTAGTAATATAGGATTTAAGTACTACGCTATATTATTCAGTATATGCTCAAATCTACTGTAAACAACCAAATTCTTTTTCAGGGCATTAACGTTTTGACTAAGAAGAAATATGAAAAGTAATTTTGCTTAAAAAATTAAAAATATAAGAAATATGAATTATAAGATTGGTTAGAACTACAAACCATTGTATTCCGCACAAGTATACTTGTTATGTGGAAATGTAGAATAAAGTGACACATCACAAGCCCCATTTTCTATAGGTCACAACTCACAAAAGGGTTCGGTTACTTTTGCATGTCATTTGAACTCGATTTAGTTTGGTTTGTGAAAAACTCATATATGATTCCGAAGAATAAAAACTCTATCCAGAGCTTGATTTTTATGAAACGTAAGAGACACAGGCTGACTTTATTGCACTAAAACGATTATACTATTTGTATGTTTTGATTACATTATCAAATATCAATTCAATTATATTTCTTATTATGTTTGGCCTGTTTAACAACAAAAACAAGGGTACTGCTATAACTCCAAAAATATATATATACAAATTTTTGCAACACCATTTAAAGGTGTGTTTGGCTACATTAAGCATTATGTAGTGTGGCTACATTAAGAATATTTCATCAACGTATGGATCCATAAACCAAGGATACTCACAAGATGAATAGTTCCACATAAAATGGTTATTTACAGGCAAAACACAAATACGCACCAGACCCTGTAGTACATTGAGGTTTAGTCCCATCAATTTGATCTCATCCACAATTTACATGGTACATTATAACAATCATCTGACAGCACATTGAGACCCATTATATATTGACTCAAAAGTGTTAAAACTACCCAAAAAAGCATTAATATTACCTATGGGCAGGCATCAAATCAGCAAGTGAGAGCAACACAATGAGAAAACTGATTATATTGGTAGCGGCTCTTCTCTCAGAATTCCACCCACATCCATCCTCCATGATCTGTCAACCAGAGGTGCTAACTCTCTGCAATTATGACATATATGGTTCACACAAAAAAGCAAATCAGTACAGGACAAGCAGCACTGTTAAGTCTAAACAAACTGGAATGGCCAACTACAGTAAGATGATTTAAGGAAAAATCTTTTCTTGAAAAGTAGAAGAATTCTTTTGCAGTAAAACACGTCAATAAGGCTAAATACTACCACCTTCATCTAAAATGCAGCAAATAATTCATGTAAACACTCATCAAATGGAAGGCAATATACTAATGTGCTACTTGTTATCTAGATTCAAGAGATGACTACATTCTGTATGGTTAGATTGACAGATTAAAGAAACAAAATTATTAAAACACCAGGAGATATTATTATTCTGTTCCCAAATAATGCTACATAGTAAAGCATCATGGCTAAAAAGTAAAGAGAAATGAGAAAATTACTTACTTAAGGTCATGGCTTACAACGAGTATAGTCAGTTGCTTTTTTAAACCCTTGAGCAGCTTAACAACATCCGCACGTGCTTTCCAATCTAAGTTACAAGCGTACATTAGTTCTCATCAGTTTATATCATTATATGCAAAAGGATACTTGTAAGCTAAAAGTCACTAAGCAGCATCTTTGATACTTTTGTGACGACATCCATGGGTCAATGATTATTTGGACTTCAAAGTAATCATAATAGCTTTATGAAATCATTGTTTGAATTTAACGTTTAGCTGTATTATTCATGAATCAAAGAACATATCTTGATATCTCTAAATACAAATCAGTTATAAGACAATCATATTTATTAAATATAAGGTTGATCAATTCATTTGCTTACCAAGACCGGCTAGAGGCTCATCAAGTACTAGCAACTCTGGCGTTTGTACCTGAGTGAGGCTGAGAAATGTCAAGGAGTCAAATCGAATATACAAGTATTCTATTAGAGGTGGTATTTTCGACCAATTTACTTATAAATAGCTCTATTCGGGCTGTGTTTTATCTCTGGTCAAACAGCTAAAATAAAAATACCCTGTAGCTCAACAGAAAATAGTTCAAATAGGTAGAAAATCACCCAGAGTGTACTTTTAGTGCATATTAATTGACAAAATCTATTTATATAATAATATATGGACACTTATAATTTACAGAAAACATAAGAAGTTTAGAGAATAAGTTGTTTTCGAGTTAAGTTGGCCTGACATGTTCCTGACTCACAGAAATTTTCGTTTTCCGTTTTCACCCTTGACCCAACCCACCGATCTTGCACCTCTACAGTTTATGCAGACGGTCACAATAGAAAAACTTTAAAGATCTAAAAAGAGTCGGTCCCTTACCAGCTGAATAGCAAGAGCAAGACGACGTTTGTAGCCACCACTTAGGAGTTTGGATTTTATCCAAAGGAATACCATTTAGACCAACCTAAAAGTTTGAAAATGAATAGCCAGAATGAGTTGGTGCTTCTTCAGATAAAATCATGTGTCAACAAGTTAATACTTTAAACACGGAATGACGGAAACAGAAAACTTCAACATAAACTATGGGAAATAGTACCGCAGTGATAGCTCTTTCAAGTCTTCTAGCAATAAGTTCTCTATCCTTTTGGTCACTTTTCTGTCTCGGCAACCCAAATATAACTTCATCAAGAACATTATCTGCTACAAAGTACCTATTCCACAATAATTCACCTCAAAGAACATCATATACGTCTACATAAAAATTGAGTCGAGAAATAATAAACACAATACTCATTCAATTATATGCAGAGGTATTGAAAAGAAAGCATCCAAAACGAAGAAAAAGTCAATACCTTTCAGGAAACTGAAAAACGATGCCAACTTTTTCTGGAGACAATAGCACAGGAGGCTGATTTGGGCTTCCATCGTCATTGTATCTTTGTATACAAATGGAGCCTGACGTCGGTTTAGTTAGCCCCTGCATAAGCTGTATTGTATTCAGGAAACACAAGAAAATGTAAATAAGACATCTGAGCAAGGATAGAATGTGACAAAGAGAATTATATGAAATGAAAAGGCATGCATGTTCAGAATAAAGTCTCGGTAACTAACCTGCAAAAGAGTAGTTTTCCGCTTCCACTCCTCCCCAAATATCATGCCAAAACTGTAATGAACAAGGATGGTCAAGACAAAGCTACAGATAAGATAATTATGCATTTTTAAAATTTAGCATGGCCCAAAATATTTCATACAGCATCCTCTACTCTACTTAATGCGTGGATTAGTTAAAACTCTGGACCTAGGTCTGACTTTTGCACACCGCAGAAGAGTCAACTAAGTTAATTAGCTAAACACCCGGACTAAGTCAACTAAGATCCATAATCAGCTTTTGAAACCAAAAGGTAATGCCGAGTGGCAACATTACATTGGAAAGAGGGAATATTGAAGCCAAAATACATGAGGATGCATATTACATCTTGTAACGACCACCAAATGACCTAGTGGTTTCGTCACAAGAGGTCAAGGGTTCAAACCTCGCTAGTGTGTACATTTGGGGTGGCCAGGTAAGGGTCCCGCATACATCTAAGTAAAAAAGTCAACCATTTAATATTACTAGGTTTTGATGATAGTCATCCCTGAACAATGTAGGGCTTAAAGACATTCGATTAGAAACTATCATGCTACAGGAAATAGAAGCGTAGAAAGTATTGCAGAAAGAAAGAATAAAGTGTTACCTTTCTCGGAAGAGTAAAACTAACGTCATTTAAAAGATTGAGCTGAGTCCCGGGAGGTCTGTATCTAATATCCCTTACCTATATGACAAACAATTTATTCATGTAAACAAATCACGTGCATTTATATATAACTAGTTGGATACCCGCGCACGCTAGCGGCTGATAAATATAGTTATATAATAAATATATTAAATGAATTGCTAACCCAACTCTTCCCGCAATTCCCTACGCGCTTAGTGAATTCATTTCACAACACTCCAAATGTATATTTGTTAGTTGTATGTGTTTGTTTGGGTTTTCGATCTTCCGTGACATCATTATTCGCAGATATAAAAAATACTTTCACAATCTCTTACCCGTCAAACACTCTTCCAAAAGTAAATGATTTTGACACATCAAGTTTGTATTGATTGAAAAAAGGTTAAAGTTATAAAAATTTGAATCAAAATAAAATAAACATACTAAAAATGTAAAAACTAAAAACTCATAAAATATATCAAAATGGATGTTGAATTAAAGAGCACAAAATTTTAGAAAATATGGTGAAATTAGATCATAAAAAATTAAACGAATAAAAAGATATTTAAATTTAAAAATAAAAGTGATTAATTAGTTGTTGACACGTGTCACCCTATTATGAGCTCCTTATTTTAGTTTGTTAGATCCTCCTTTTGTTATTTTTAGTTAGAGAAATGACAATGTCACTCAATGACGAGCCTTATCTTAACTTTTGTAGAGCCCACAACTTAAATGCTTTATCTATTCTAAGTAAGTTAAAAAGTCTAAATTTTAAGCCTTTAATTTTAGAAGGCCTAAATGCATTATAAGGTAGTATAGATATAGATATCATAGCCGGATTTGGGTATGCGGAGTGATCCCGCAGGGCCCCAAATTTTAGGCCCAAGATTTTGAATGGTAGTGGTGTTTTAGTTTGGGGTTTTCACATTAATGTGATGAAGATGTACACTAAAACGTAAGATACAATGATTTTAATCGAAACTAAGTTAAAATCAGAGTGGCTTCATTAAAATGACAAAAACAGTTATGGTGGTTTACACACGGCTGAAGAAGAAGACGGCTTTTTTAAGTTTTGACTTTGCACCCTAAAGTTTCTAAATTTTACACTTTTGCCCTAATGTTTGAGTTATATTTCTAAATAAGCCCAAATAAGTTCATGAAACTAATATTCGCAACACATGTTTGAGACAAAGTTTATTCAAGCTTTAAAGGTGTTCTGCTTTGAGGTGAGTGTAATACAAATAAACTTCTTAAACATCGTTATTTAATGTTCGATGGAATTTCATATTATTTGAATTTTTAATTTTTATATATAGGTAAATTTTTCGTGTTTTTCGTGGGCCTAAATATTCATTATAGCACAGGGCCTTCAAAGTTCACGGGACGGCCCCTCATAGATATAGATAATGTAATGGAAAACTATATGGCTAAAACTATTTAAACGCACGTGACACTGATACATTATTTG
>OU343219.1:152592047-152819640 GCA_910596185.1 Chrysanthemum makinoi | reverse complement strand
AATTCTGATTCTTTTCGATAGATAAAGCCTGAAGAAATATGACCTGTGTTAAGTATCGCACACACATGATACAAATGTGATGCTAGTAAAGGCTCAAAACCATGTAAACATCAAGTATGATTGGGTTTACTACCAAGTACATTGCCCCTTCAAAAACTTCTTACAAACAATTTATGTACTGTAGTACTTTAGAATTCAGATATTGATAAAAACAAGATTATTACTCTAATAAACAAAAAATTGGGATATTAGAAGGTTTGCATAAATCAGGATATAAGCTTTGAGATACTATTGCCTATTTGTCCACTCATAAACAAAACATAGCTCAAATCAACTCATAACTAAATGTATTTAATTTGTGTACAATACACATAACGCTCAATTATAATCTTAAGATCGACTTAAACCTATGACATGTATATTTGAGGGGTTTTTTCAGTAACTATACATCATCTGTTAGATGACCCTAAGCAAACCATCTAAAAATATGATGACAGCAAGGATTTCTCTCACAAATATACAAGTTACAGACTGATCACAATATTCAAGCAAAACGAGAGGATTTGCTTAACAGATCCCATATACTGAAAAAAAATAATAATAAAAAAAATAAAGAGAGAGAGAGAGAGAGAGCACACAACATAGTAAAGAGTATATATTCACAAACGAGTATTCTATACATAAATCTGCATCATGTATATGTACACCTATAGACAATGATGACTAGGCCTTTACGACTATCATGTATATGTACATACTGATATCATATTTACAGCATGGACAGTTGACTAAACAATGCCTGCATTTGAGGGAAGGAAGACGATATGACTATCTAAATACAATATCCTCGGATCCCTTTGTATCTGTACTTTTCTACTTGTGTATGTATCAGCTAGAAGTACTAATATGTACTACTAATTCCCATTTTCTTCATCCACATATCAGGAGTATGATCCGACCACTTTAAACAAGTTTCCAAACAGAAAGCTCATTGTTGTTTCTTCAGGTGCTGGCTCTGGTGACTGGCTAGAGTTCCATCTGACATGCAGTGCTGCATGTTGTCCGATTTGTCTCTGGATAGAATCTATGGTCTTCGGGTCCACAGGGCTATTACCCGTCATGTCCGTCACATAAAATTTATCCTTGGCTTTTCCACCTTCAGTTGATATCTCTGCTCTTTTTATACATAAACTGTTTTCTCTAAAGATCCTGGTTATATCAGAAAGAAGTCCAACACGATCTGCTGTGCATAATTCTAGCTCAAGCGCCTGCATGAAACCAGCAATCTAACTTTAAAACAGCCTTCTAAATGAAAAGATGTTGCGATGGGTGAATTTGGTTTCTGGTTTACCTCTAACGGGTTTAAAAGGGTAAATTTCAAAGACTTGATCAAATGAACCAATCGAGTCTAATGGGTTGGAAGTCACCCGAAATGTATTCAAAATGCATAAAACCACCAAAACCATTTTATTTTAACAAACTCAGTTATTATTGTAATGATATACTTTATTTATCCAGTTTTATATATCTGTATAACCAGACAAATTCCAATGATTACCCATTTTTCCCTAAACCCACTTAGGCCAGTTACCCGGACCGCTAAGCCCCCCATCCTGCCACATCTATCTCAAATGCATACCAATATACATTTTTTTTTGGGTGGGGTATTACTAGGAGTTGTATGCAAGTATTTTGCAGAATCTACTATACCTCGGACGTTCTCCTCTCAATTGCAGCTTCAAGACACTGCATAACTCGCTCTCGCTCTGCCTCTGAGCTTACTGGGCATCCATCAACATGACGAATATAGTATTCCTACATCCACGGATTGCAAAAGAAGGCCGTTAATATCTATCTTTGTTCCATTGAGTACAGTAACATATTCAACTCTTAAAGATGGCTCACTTGATCACGTGTTATGCATATAAAGATGCTAAAATAAATAAACATCTTAAATTGTGATAAGAAACTATGGTACCTGAAAAGCTTCCATCTTCCCTGTGTGAACAACTCCATGGAAGACTACATACTCCATGTCGGTAAGAGTGCAGATAATATCAAACAACAGCTTTGGTCGATCCCTACAATGCATGGTAATAACCGTGTAATCCTTCTCAATGCAATCTAAAACAGTAACCTGTGGCCTTAACCTATCTTCCTGTTCCGCCCTTTCAATCTTTTCATAATCCCGCTCAGCAAACATAATTTGATGTAATCTTCTCTGTCTGTGCATGTAACCAGGGGCCGAAAGTGTCATTTTTGCAGTTTTCAAGTCATTGTTTCCCTTTAGAACATTACAAAGCAGTTTCTTAATAGTTAAGAGCCTCTTTGGATCTTTAACTGCACATCTCGTCTTCTCATCTGTGACGTGAACCACGGCTGCAGCTCTAGCGTTGTGAGTCCATATTTCAGCATTCACCACATTACAACCAAGATCTGTTAGTACTGCAGATACTTCAGATAACAATCCAGGTCTGTCTGCACCAACTAGCTCGATTGCTGTGTAATCTTCTGAAGGCTTCAATCCAACTGAGCTACTCAGTGTTGGTACATAAAATGCATCGTTTTCAAGCACCTGCCAAGACACCATATTACATTAGAGGTGAAAAGATAAGGAAATTGGGTGACATAGGTAACATTCAAGCTGGTTGGAATTGTAATAGGTCATTATAAAAAGACTTTTAGCAGCTTTCTCCCCGTCCGACCCAGACTCATATTTGAACCGTTTGGGAAAAAAATAAATAAATAAATAAATAAAAGGACAAAATTGACCCATTCATGAGTAAGCAAGTCAAAAATGCCACCTATGGATTACATACACGGGGTTATGTAGCCAAAACCAACAAAAAAAAAAACAAAAACAAACTTAATGTTTTCCCAAATTTGACAAACGGATCGATTTCCAGTGAAAGCAAACAAACTTCAGCTATCCAATACTAACTTATTAACAACCTTTGAACTACATCCGAAATCCTTTAATTCATAAGGCTTTATTTGCTCACCTCTTTTAATAATGACAACACCTTCATCTCGAATTTTGCTTCCATCCCGATAAGTAACACTGAAAACTGCCAAAACCAGTAAAATACGATCAAAAACTAAAATCACAAACCACGTATCACAAATATACTGAGATTCTTATGGCATCTACAAACGTAAACACAAAAAACGTACCATCCATGAACCACCCCCCATCCGACGATATATACGCTTTGGTTATAACAAGGTCTAAATCCGAAAGAACTTGAACAACTTCCAACAGAATCCCATGCTTATTTACACTTTCAACCTAAAATACATCACACGAAACATACAATTCACGAGTCAACACATATAACCAAGTCAACAAACTAGTCAACTAAAAACCAAAAAAAGTGGTTAGTAGTTATTATACCTGTATAACAGTTGCATCTGGTGAAGAATTGTTATCAATTGTGACTCTGCAACAACAAAACATAATCAACTCAGCATCTCACGTAACACGCTATTAGAACTATTTAGATCCACTTATTATAACATCTAAGAATCATTTTTAAAACTTTGAAAATTAATCATATACAACAACAATACCCAATCCCGAAAAGCGGGAAAGGTCCGCAGTCCGAAGGTAAAGGGAATGCTTCAATATAGACCAACAAGTTAAAAATTAATTAAATACATCAACGACAACAATACCCGATCCTGAAAAAGCATAGTATGACGAAAGTAAGATGTAAACAGTCACATACCCGCAAGTTAAAAACTAATTAAATAAACCTAAAAAGTGATTCAGCTAGTAAATTATTATCTTTATGGGTAGCCGTGATTTCCGTCCTTTTAGCCGACTAATCCACACAGACTCAAACCAGTTAAAGCCCGGGATGTTACAAGCTAAAATAACTACATCTTTAAATCACATAGACTAGAGTAACAATATAAAAACAAAACCCATAAATAAAATATCATCATAACATGTAAATTGAATGATAACAAGATATTATTACCTGGGTGGATTCATTCTTCTAATAAGTTTTGCATATTCATCTTCCATATTTAGTAATAATTATTTACAAATGAAATGAAAAGTGTTGAGATTTATAAAAGAAAGGGGGGGAGGGAATTGGAATTGGAATGTGTTGTTAGGGTTGGGATTCCAATAGGCAGGCATATGGAAGGAAGAAGATAAAAGATAGAGAGAGAGTGAGTGGGGACATAAAAAGAAAAAGTGTGCTCCTTCTACTACTTCTTGGAAATACATTTTATTTCAGTAGTTGGATATTGGTTCGTAAACTAATCAGTCGACTCGTGTCCACATGGTGGATTTTTACTGGCTCACAGTAACGGTTATGTTTGATTTCCTTTCTTTTCTTTTAGGCTAAAATTTTCTACTTTTGGCTAAGATATTTTAGCAATTTACATTGGTTTTTTACCTTTTTGCCATCGCTTAACCAACGTTATAAATAGTGCATTGGTCGTAGCGTGACGTCATGACCAAGTCTCAAACTTTAGAAGTTATGGCAAAGTCATTGTGTTTTTTAAAGCGTGACTTGAAGTAGCATAAAATATGAAAATATTTATAGATTTATATATTATATCATATTTTATATATCGAATTTATAAAAAGTATTATACATAACGAATTAAGTAGAGACTACATAATATTCTTCATTTCTTTAAAAAAAAAAAATTTCATCAGAGTTAAATTCAAAAAGTCGTCACGCCTTGCACCTTAACGCGCCTTTTAACGCTTCATCTCACGCCATGCCTAGAGCATGCGCCTTGGTTTATTGCGTAACATGAAGGTTATGCATCGCGTCTTAACGGTGCTTTAACGCCGCCATGATGCGTCTTTTAAGACAATGCACTTAACCAAGTTATCACAAATTTTGGGAGTTGATTTACATAATTTGTTTTTTGATTTGCATACTTTATTGTATAACAAGCTAGTATGTAAATATGTAACAATTGTGTAAAACATAAAGTAGCGCGTCTCAACAAAAAAAAAATGCAAATCAACTCCTCAAATTTTAACAAGCTCCTAACAAATCCAGGAGCGGTCTTGAATCATTTCTTTTCTTCGTGTTTAAAGAATGTACCATATAAAAGTATAAAACTATTCATAATTACATCAAATTGCCTAATTAGGTAGTTACACTAGAAAAAGTCTAAAATTGCCTCCAGATAAAAGGTTTTTCGCGTTTAGTCAATATCGTAAGTGAATCGGTCCCTAAGGAACCCCCAAAAGGGTTGTCGCCTGATGGGTACACGAAAGTGACGGTTGCTTTGACTACATAACCATGTTTGTTGGAGCGAATTGGATGATCGGGCGAGGATTGCCCCCTCTACCCCGCAATCCTTTCCCTAAACCTTTCGTTATTTTTTCATTTCTTAACACAAACGCACTTTGTCCATCATAGTATCACCTTTTATATGTCGTCGGGTTTTACCACCTATTGAAGTTTAAAAGTCTTCAAATTGTGTGTTTTTGGGGCATAGAAATAGATACATGAAAAATGACACAAGAAGGTTAATCGCCAGAAATGAAACGGCGGTAAAGGTGTTGATAAACGAAAAAGTTTAGTTGCCGGTGTTTCGTGGTCGATTTGATTTAGAATTTCAACAACCGATAAGATGTTTTAAGGTTATTATGAATGTTGCCATTATAGGCTACGATAAGATGTTTTAAGGTTATTATGAATGTTGCCATTATAGGCTATTATGGTATAGATGTGAAAGTGAAAAGTGTACATTTTCAAAGTTAGCGTACTTACTAGGCGTACTTGAACTCTTAAACAACAGTTTAACTCGCTATGGATTTTATCCAATTCATAGCATTGTACTAGTATAAACTTACTTTTCTAGTGCTATGAACTTCGCTAGGTCCATAAACATCATCATTAACAATTTTAAAATTACATAATTGATTAAACTTGTAGATAGCTAGACCCATTTATTTTTCTTTCTCCTTTTAGTTCATACGCATGAATTTGTGTGTCTCACTCTTTTATAAGCTTGGTGCTACAAGCCTTCAATAGAGTTTTACGCATATGAGTATATGACATCTACCTAAACTCCATGTCATTATGGATACGCATATAAGTATATGACATCTACCTAAACTCCATGTCATTATGGATATGACATATAAACCTTCATTAGAGATGCTTTTATCAACTTTTACCGAGTTGCATATGATACAAAAATAAGAGACATTTTTTCATCATAAATTACATTAATACTTGATAGATATCTATTTTTTCATATCTTGAATATACTTATAATAAACTTAAGAAAATGTTGATAAAATGAAACTATTTTATAAGATAGTTTCTAATCCACGTGTTCACCAACATATGTAAACATTGTCTTGTCAAACCTTGAGTTATAATCAATGTTGAATCTGAAAACGATAGTTTTGGTAAATTATCTTCTTTTAAATTGACATGAACACGAACTGTGACGCAAAGAACTATAATAACCATAGAACCAAAAAATAAAAACTAAAGGAATAGAAAATAGAAGGATATTTAGGGAAGCAACCTTTTTCGAAGTTCAGGTACCTTCTACATACAATAATGGCACTTTAATAACATCGTATACTAATCAAACTTATAGAAATTACTGATGACGTATAGTCCGTATTCGGGTCACGAACCCGACCAATGACCGCTACTAGCGGGCTCAATACGAATGGGCTAACCGGTAGCGGTTTGGGCTCACGAAGGCCCAAACATGAAGTTATTTAAGGTTTTGATATCGGATATCTCTTATTTATGAGATATGTATCAATGACCAACTTAGCGGGATCGCCGAAGGTTGGGAACGAAACCAACAAGGATTTCGTGTATGTATATAAAGGGCATCTCGCCCTCATTAAGTCACGATCTCAAACCCTAACTCTTCACTAAACCCTAAAACCGATTACTTACTCTCACGCCGGAGGATAATCGTGGGGAGACAATCACGGTAAGCCTACGGTGTTTTCTCTTTTAGTCGCAGTCTCAAGCATTAAGATCCAATTGATACGAACCGGTGTCCAAACAAGAGCCTGCTTTGTATCAACAAGGTGGCCATCCGTGGGACCAAATCACTAAAAACTAGAATGAAAAAGCAAGGAAACATAAGCCAACGATCGCATGGTGACCTACAAGGGAAGAAGCAGCAAATTGGATCGGCTTCGCAGGGCCTCGGAACAACCGGTGTGACTAAAACCAAGGGTCAGGACCAAGTCTGGTCTTCACGACAGCGGAACCACGCACGGGGACAACACATGCTGCTACAACAACTACCAGCGCAAAAGACCCACTGCGCAACCTTTTCACCACCCCTCCAATCGGTGCTAGAAACGGGCCTCACAAACCCGCCAGACGCCTGACGGAACAAGGGTCCGTGGTGGAAACAGACACCTTCGCTCTAGAAGGTGTCACGCCTGAATTAGCGCCAGCGACCGTGTCTCAAAACTATGAGACCTTGGTCGCCCTCATGCAAGAGGAAGAAAAAAAGGTTGAGTCGAGCACGAAAGCCCGACTCAACTTTGACTCGAGTATGAGACATCCCCATCGCGTCATCGGAGGGAGAGGCACGGGAGGATAACGCGCCCGTGTTTACCGTCGGGATGAGAGTTGAGAACGATGAAGCGGTGACACAGTATCTGGAAGAACATGAAGAGGGCGGGGCGTACCAATGTCCAAGCTAGACTTGGTAGCCGCAGAGGTCCACGGCATGAGGGCGACACTCCCCAGTAGGAGCCCTGGCTTCGGATTCCGAGGGCGGTCGGCATGGCGCCGAAAGAAGAAGCTCGTCCTCTGGTGACTCCTCGGACAACGAGGAAGAACAGACACTGAAGTCCAGGGGAAGATATTGCGACCGGAGGAGGAAGATATGTTCTCTTCCCTGGCCAAAAGGTGGACGCGTTCACTCGGCGCATCGGCGATTTTGAGAAAATAAGAAAAGGCATGCCCTCCAATGTGAAAACCTATGATGGAACAAAGATCCACGACGATCACCTAAAATTTTCGAATCAGCCGCTACTATTGAGAACTGGCCACAACCTGTGTGGTGCCACATGTTCAATTCCACATTATTGGGAAATGCGCGAAATTGGTTCATAGCTTCCGCGCGAAGCATTGATGGCTTTGAAGAGCTGCGGAAGGCGTTTCGCCTGAACTTCACTCAAAGGAAGAAATGCGCCAAAAACCCTGTCGAACTTGCCAGGTTAAAACAGCGCCAGGGGGAATCTACAAGCGCTTATGTGGAGCGTTATAAAGATGAGTGCATACATGTCAAGGCATGCCCCGAAATACTAAATATCTCGGGTTCATGACGGGATCAATAACCGAACTCATCAAAAGGTTGAACGACAAGGTCCCCAAACCTTTGATGAACTTATGAAACGCACGAGGTCCTTTATCCAGGAGAAGCGCCCGGCAGCAGCAAAAAGGCTACTCCAACTATAGGTCACAAGAACAGCCTAGGAGACAATCCATTGACCAAAGTAGCAACCGGAACAAGAACTATCGCTGGCGGGAGCGGGCGAGATAATGACAAATACACCCCGCAAAACTCCAAAGGAGATATTCGCGGCGGAAGGCGCAAACTTCCCAAGACCCCCACCAATGCGCAGAAGATTGGCATGTTGGGAACGGATACTGCGACTATCACGGACAGAAGGGCCACACCACCAATGAGTGTGTCGGTTGCGCCAACTAATTGATAAGCTAGTAAAAGTTAGACCATTTAGTTAAGAACATCAAGGAAGGGAAAGATAAGCAAAAGACCGGGAACAAGAAAGAAGCACCCAAAGATAAGGCTGATACCATCTACATGATACAATCATCTTCAAAAATATTTTTAAAAATTTTTAGCCAGGACGTGTTTGGCAAAATTATTTGTAGATAGAAGCTTATACGAGCTTAAGATTTTACGTCTTTTAACATGTTTTCTAATCGTTCGTTACGACTGAACGCATTTTTACTAACCATTATTGTTTATCATCTCATTCTTGCTGCCATCTCAGCACAACATCGATACCATGCTATGATGCTAGTATAGCATAGATACCATGCTAATGATTGTAAAATAACATAAAAATATACAAACAAATATATTATCATTATTTAAGGGGTATTGATTTAATTTATCATTATTTAAAGGGTGTTGATTTTATTAACTATTTCAAGGGCTACTTTTTCAAATGTGGTTTTTTTTGATAAGAGATTTTGAAACCTTAAGCCTTAAAAATATCTAGTTTTTAACATGTGAAACTGATTGTTTCTATAATAGCCAAGGTTGCAAAAATCGTGAATCGGTAGTGGTGATCGGCCCCTCCTGTAGCTTGTAATCGGTCTATGCGGGATTAATGGATTCGCATTTTGGCAAGTTTTGGGTATTTCTTGCGAGATTTGGGTATTTCCGAAAGATTTTCCTTAAAACATCTTGTAATAGATATAAACAATGACTATAAGTGATTACATTTGTTAAGGGTTGCAAAAATAGCGAATCGGTGATAAATCGTATTGGCATTTATGGCAAGCTTTAGGTATTCTGACGAGTTTTGGTATTCCGGCAAGATTTTCTTAAAAAACATCTTGTAATAGATATAAATAGTGACTATAAGTGATTAAAACTAATTTACGGTGAATTTAGGGTATTTCCATCAAGATTTACAAGTTTTCGGCAAGTTTGACCATCGTTAACCACTTGTTGACCACGGTTGACCGATTTGAGCGATTTAAAAATCGGCAAGGTCGGTGGCCCAGTAGCACCTAATCGGTGATTAATCGGCCTTGTAGACTTTTTTTTGCAACACTGATAATAGCCACAATAGGAAATAATAATAATAATAATAATAATAAATACTCATATGTAACTTCATAGAAATGAGTTACAAATATTAGAGAATACGATAGTGTAAACCGACGTTTTTGTTAGGCTAGCCACAATGGAGCAGGTCTTCGTCGGTTGAGTGCATCGGTTGAGTAAGGTCGACCCATTGTGGGTTCGTCGGTTGAGCACACAACCGAGTTACACAATCCCAAACTTTACCACTTTTCCAAAACATTACCACTTTTACAACATTATAAATACCAACCTCAAACACATTTTTAAACACACAATTTCAAACAACTTCTCATAAACACTTTCAAACACATTTTGATAATTATGTCTTACGAGATATTTTTTAATTCTTCGTCTTCCGACGAGGAAGAAGTTATGAGCGAGTTTACGGAGTTTATGGAGTTTACGCAGTATGTTTGGGACACTTACCGTCCTTTGCCAAAGGCTCAGAAACCACACGGCTAGGGATCGTGTAGGTGCTCATAATCGTTTAGTTGCCGCTTACTTCTCCGAAGAACCGTTGTATGACGAAAAAATATTCCGTCGGCGGTTCCGGATGCCCCGAGACCTATTCACTCAAATTGTGCATGAGGTAACCAATTATTCTCCTTATTTTCAACAAACTCCTGATTGTAGAGGGCTACTTGGTATTTCCCCATTGGTCAAGTGTAATGCCGCGAAATCGTCAATTAGGATCGCGGAAGTTCCGATTCTCTTGACGAGTATCGCAAGTGGGTGCAAAACAACGCGATTGTCTCCGAACTTTGCGGTTATCATGGAGTTATATGGTGCCGAGTATTTGCGAAAGCTCACGTATTCGGACCTTGAAAGATTATATGCTCATCACGAGCATAAGCATGGGTTTCTTGGGATGATGGGAAGCATTGATTGTGGGTTGGCCTTGGGAGAATTGCCCAAATAGTTTGAGAGGTCAATATGCTAGGGTGATCACGGGCCACATCCATTCATTTTATTGGAAGCGGTCGCCTCCCAAGATTTATGGATTTGGCATGCGTTCTTTGGTGTCTCCGGAATGAATAGCGATGTAAACGTTTAATATCGCTCCCCTGTTTTCAATGATATCAAATCTGGGAGAGCAACGGAACTTGAATTGAGGCTAACGATGTTGCTTACAAAAGGGGATATTATCTTCTTGACGGGATATATCCGAATGGTCTTCTTATTAAATCCATTTCAAATCCTCCCACGGTGATGAAAAAGAATAATGTACAAGAGGAAGCGAGCGGCAAGGAAAGATGTGGAACGAGCTTTCGGTGTGTTGAAGAAAAAGCGGAAAATGCTTGAAGTTCCGCCGAGTACATAAACGGATCTCGAAGATATTGTGTATACATGCATCATATTACATAATATGATCATCAAACACAAGCGTGGCGATTTGTCCTACATGGTTTCCACAAGAGGGCCACCGTGATCATGATCCGGTAAGATCCCATGCAGAATTCTTAGTAGTTACTCAGGAGTTAACGGATCGATCAACTCATCTAAACGTAAATTATGATTTGGTTGAACACATTTGGAGAAACCGTGGAAATGCAGGCAATCAAGAGATTGAAGGCGAAGAGAAAGTGACGAAGACGTGTGTGACGGAAGAGTTTTGTGATGTTTTCGAGTTTTTAATAAGTATTGTAACGTCTACGTTTTATTAGTTTAAGTTTTAATTATTGTTGTAATGTTAAGTATTTTTATTAATGAAGTTTAATTTTGTTTTTAAAATATTTGAATTAAAAAAAAAAAATCTCAGTCACCACATTGGCAACTAGATCGTCGCCGGGTCGTTAGGAGAAAGGTGATGTGGCCGCAGACGAACTAGTTCGCCACTGTCTATATAGGTGCATCGTGTTTGTGTTTGTTCTTGTGTTGTATTCTTTTGTGGAATTGTTTAGTTTTTTTTTTCTTTATTTGAGGTTCGTTTTTTTTAAGGGGCATTTACATATATCCCCACCCAAACTTCAATAATTACATATTTCCTCAAAGCATGCTTTAATAGCATTGTACATCATGCATTAGAAACTTGTGTTTTGGGAAAATATGTAATTTTTAAAGTTTCTTTGGGTATATATGAAATTCCCCCTTTTTTTAATTATCTTGTTAAAAAAATAAGTTGTTATTTTTTATTTATTTATTATTATTTATTTTTTGATTTAAGATCATTTGAGGACAAAAGATTATTTACATATCAAGGGATCAATCTCCATCATCCATTTTTATTTGATCTAATTGATGAGATTAATCCCAACAATTAAAAAAAACCCACTTTCATCATCTTTTTTCAAATATTAATAACTTTCAATCCGTTAAGCGAAAAAAAAAATATCATTGCGACGAGCATTTAATTATCTTTCTATAGATAGGCACTTTGATATATTCTCGACAAATTTTTTTTTCATATTTTTCACTTTTTTTTTTAAGTTTTTTACGTTCTTTGAAATTTGCATTAAAATATCATATATGATTAAACACTAATTTTAATATCACATGTAATATTAGTGTTATATCATATATGATATGTAATATCACATGTGATATTAGTGGTGATATTAGTGTAATATCACATGTGATATTAGTTTAAAATCACATATGATATACATATCATATCACATGTGATATCACATATCATATATGATTTATATATCACATGTGATATTCAAATTAGTGTTTAATCATATATTATTTTTTTCATGCAAATTTCAAGTAGCGTAAAAAGGCGAAAAAACGTAAAAAAATGAATTTTTTTCTTTTTTCAAAAGTATATCAATGTGCCCTCATAGAAAGATAATTAAATCTGTTCACACGGTGTAAATATTTTCACTTAACGATTAACGATTTAAGAGATATTTAAATTATAAAAAATAGGTGAAATAATAAAATGCTTTTCACCATTGATTGATTTTTAAATAGATGATGGAAATGAGTCCGATATGTAAAAAAATGATGTAAAAAACTCTTATTTTTTTTTTTGTTTTGTTTCTTAATGAATGTTGCCTTTTAAAAAAAATGTGACGTATAGCTTATTTGTGCACCATATCCTTGATATCCATTGAGAGACACCCTACTTATTCATTAATTTATCACCACCCACAAATTATCCATTAATTAATTATTCCTTATTGCAATAAACAAAAATACATTATTTAAACACCAAGCATGCTAAAGTAGTTTAAATCCACAACTACCATGACCTTGAATTATTTTCCAGAGTCTTATGCCCCATTGTAATCATTAGAAAATTATATTCATTAATCAATTGTTTATATGCATTGTCGATAATGGATTAGGACATAGCCACATAGGAATGTCAACTAAAAAAAATCCAACTTGTATAATGTGATATAAGTATCATAAAGAATTGATATATAAAGAAAAGAGGGGTAAAGTTAAAATAAAAAAAAAATATCCGTTAAAGAATAAAAAGATTTATTTTTTTTCAAAAATTCTCCAAAAATTCCAAACAAATTCCACAAGATCGGGTATGTTGGTGCATAAAAATTTTGTGAAAATATTTTTTATAATTTTGAGTTTGGATCGGGTTTTAATGCACAAAAAACGAATTTTGATGCGCAAAAAATTTTTGATGAATAAAATTTTCAACTTGTTTTAGTTAGATGCGCAATGTTATTTTGATGAAAAAAGTCAAAAAAAGTTGGGGGTAAAAACCAATTTTTGATGCACAAAAAAACGATTTAATGTGCAAACGTATTTTTTCATAAAATTTTTTCGGAAAAAATATCCACTTTTAGAAAAAAGTTTTTCACAACTTTTTCATGCACCATCATACTTGATCTTGTAGAATTTTTTGGGAATTTTACGAGAACTTTTTTGAATTTTTTTTTTTTTTTTATCTTTTTACGAATATTTGTCTTTTTATTTGATCTTTATCCTAGAAAAGAGTTGCATCTTTTAAATAAAGAATACTGAATTAGTTTATGAATTGTAATGTAATATTTTTCGGATGTGAATTGAATCATCAAGTAAGCCTGGTTTTGGACGTCATCAATCTCAAAGTAATATAAAATACACTTAAATCAATTTAACAACTACTGGTATCCGTGCATGCGGCGTGAATACCCATGTGATTAATACTTTGAATCTCTCTCATTTATTTTTGCGATGCTGCTTTATTCATTGGAGAGTGGTCGCGTAATAACATCAAAAGTTTGGTTGCTATCCTTGATTGTTTTCACAAAGCTTCTGGTCTCAAGATCAATTATCACAAATCCAATCTATTTGGTATTGGTGTTCCATTTGATGAAGTCTCCTGACTTGCTTCTACTACTGGGTGCAACTCATTGATGACTCATTTCAATTATTTAGGGTTACCGATTGACTGCAATATGGCGCTTGTGAAAAGCTGGGATCCCATTTTTGAGAAGTTCTCTAATCGTGTTTCAAATTTGAAAGCATCGCTTCTTTCCATTGGAGGTAGAACTACTCTTATTTCATCGGTCTTAGGCGCGATTGGTACGTATTATTTCTCGCTTTTCCCTATGCCTAGTTTGGTCAACAAGAAGCTGGAATCTCTTAGATCTAAATTTTTTGGGGAAGGTCGAAAATTCTAATAAGATCCCATGGATTTCTTGGAATGTTGCCCTCGCTTCCAAAGATAAAGGAGGTCTTGGTATCGGTAGCCTTTACTCATAAAATCACGCCCTCATCCAAAAATGGCGATTGAGATTTCTTAACAATCCTCATACTCTATGGTCTCGGCTGATTGTCGCTATTCACGGCATGAACGATGACTCTTCATCTTTCTTTAGTCACATTAAAAGCAAAGGCGTTTGGTATCGAATTGTGGGATCCATTAATTGCATGCACGAAAACTTTATTCCCATTCTTTCATGCAGCGGAATGTAAATAATGGGGCCTCCACAAAATTCTGGCACGATTCTTGGAATGGTAACTCTCCTTTTAAATTCCAGTTTCCACGTCTTTTTCGTTTGGCTATGAATAAGGATTGTTTGGTTCGCGTACATACACATAACCACAATTACTTTAGGATTTAAGATTATTTGAGGACAAAAACTTCTTTACATACTAAAGGATCAATCTCTACCATCCATTTTGATTAGATATAGTGGATGAGGTTAATCCCAACAATAAAAAAATCAAATTTCATCATTTTTTCAAATATAAATATCTTTCAAACCGTTAATCGTCAAGCGAAAAAAAATACCATTACGACGAGCATTTAATTATCTTTCTATAAACACTTTGATAATACTTTCGACAATTTTTTCTTCATGTTTTTCAAAAGTTTTTAAAATTTGCATGATATATTTTAACACTAATTTGAATACCATGTGATGTGTTAAAATCATATATATATATATCACATGTGATTTATCATATATAATTTAACACTAGTATCACATATGATATTACATATCATATGTGATTTAACACTAATATCACATGTGATCTTCAAATTAGTGTTAAATCATATATGTTATTTCATGCAAATTCAGTTTAAAAAACGAAAAAAAAAAGAAGAAAAACGTGAAAAAACTTTTTCTTTTTGAAGTATATCAAAGTCTGTTTATAGAAAAATAACTAAATGCTCGTCGCGGCATGAGTATTTTTTTCTTAACGATTAACGGTTTAAGAAATATTTAAATTATAAAAAATATGTGAAATAATAAAATATTTTTAATCCGGTCATTGATTTCTTTTAGATATATGGTGGAGATGAATCTCTTGTTATGTAAGAAAAGTTTTGTATGTAAAATAACTATCCTCTTACTTTTACTTGGTCTAATATTTATTGGATACCTTTTAATTTTGGTATGTCATAACAATGTCATTAGTAGTTTTTTTTGAACTACTCCAACAATAGCTTCAAAATGAAGAAGTATGCGAGAAGCTAGAAGAAATCAGAAAAACAAGAAGCATGGAGTTTTCATTTGAAAAACACAGAAGAAAAAAATATCTCAAGTTCATTCGACTGTATGTTAATAGATTACGATGTTTTTGTATTTTAATGTGAATAATGAGAACCCGATACTCGTGGCTATTTATGAATACTTGGTCCGTACGAAATAATTCTTCTTTAGCAAGTGGGAAGGATCATAACTTTGAAATAATATGCTCACACTACACTTTTAGGAATTATTTAATTTTGAGAATAAATAGTTAGGCAACTTGTGTCTCTTGTGTTGGTACCCGTCCTTGTTAAGGATAGAGATACATGGATAGACACTTTAGATGCATTGAACTTTGCTAGAAAATTAAGAAAAATCTACGTACTAAATTCTTTCATTGATGCAGTCTATACTGACGTTATAGGACTATTACAAGCTGATTTAAGCTTCAAATCATAACTTACATCATAAAAATATGTCAAGGTTTGTACAGCACAAGACATAATAAAACAGAGCGGACCATCTCCTTAGGTAGCTACCACTCGTGAACAACACTGCTGCAGCAGGCGGACAGGATCAAAATATAATCAAGTGTACAAATTTTTTGGAATCATAATATAAAACACATTTCGATAGACCGGATCGTTTTAAATCATTTAAAAAAATGTTTTTTCAAAAATCAACACTATATCAAAAAATCTATAGGGTCCCCCCACCCGCGGGAACCCCTGGTTCCGTCCCTATTGCTACGTCCCTCCTCGTCGTGACTATTTCGCTCAACGATAGAGAAACGATCCAACCGTGGCTTGGTGTATGCGTCTTGAGGTAGGGGTAAATTTCGTCTAGCCATTTAAGAACCTCAATTTTTGTAATTCATTTCGATTATTGACAATCAAACTTGATTTATTAATATTTTCTTAAAACTTTTGGCCATTTCGACAGTCTTCAACTCTTCACAAATACAAAACATCAAAAGCATTATCACTGAGTGTAGTGATATCCGGTTCCGACAAGACTAAGACTATGCACTATGGTGGGTGATCTACCACCACCAAGCATGACCACGCAGCATAACCATAGCACAAGAGAGAACCACGCGGGGGCAATTTTTTCATTGGTATTCCAATGTTTTTTGTGTGTGCTTGTGAAGTATATTTTGAGCTATGTTTGTATAAAGTTTTGTATTTTTATATTTTTGTTTTGTAGTGACTATGCACTTGTTTAGTGGTAAGTTTAGTAGTGTGTTAAATAGTGATATGCGATGAAGTGAAGGTAAAGGGTTTGGAACCATAGTGTTTAGCCTAAGTATTGTTGTTGACACTACCTCCTTAGATGTGCAAAACCAATAGAATAAATCAACAAATACTAGTAGGGTACTCGTAGCGTTGTGCGGCGGATACCCTAAAATAAATATTAACCACATCAAAAGTCAAAAGTCGACCATGTCCGTTTGGCCCGTGCTCGGTCGGGCTTTAGCCCGTTTGACCCGTTGCTCGTTCGGGCTCTAGCTCGTTCGACCCGTTGCTTCGTTCGGGCTTAAATATTTGTATAATGTGCTTTATTATTTATTAGTGACATTTAATGCCGAAATTGTATTTAAGTTGGTTGTACAAAATATTTAATTTGTATTTCTTATGTAAGGGGTGTTTTAATATGTGCATTAATTGTACTTATTGACTAGTTAATTAATTGACTACATTAAAAATATTGTATGTTTTTTATCGGGTTCTACAATTAATTTTATTACAACATTTTTACTGAAACAACGTTTCTAACTGATATCAATGTTGTTAAAACATGTTTTAACAGATGTCAAGAGAAGGGTCATTCGTTTGCAAACAGAAACACAAACACCAAGTAACTTTGAAGAAACTACAATATGTATGGAAAGAACATTCTTTTGATTAATAACCATATAGACAACGAG
Source organism: Chrysanthemum makinoi (assembly GCA_910596185.1). Lineage (NCBI taxonomy): Eukaryota > Viridiplantae > Streptophyta > Magnoliopsida > Asterales > Asteraceae > Chrysanthemum > Chrysanthemum makinoi. The sequence continues at coordinate 152,802,021 of OU343219.1, read as the reverse complement.
ATTAATAAGAGTGATGGTGCACTTTCAGATCGTGTTTTTATTTTTTATTTTTTTTTAATATCAGACAACGAGTTTATAGTTTATTTTTTTTTCTAAATTATTGAATCGTTACCCCAGCAAGTACGACGGGTATTGTACTAGTTGTACTTATTGACTAGTTAATTAATTGACTACATTAAAAATATTGACTATATTAATAGCATTAAAGTAGCTGTACTTTTAGCTTAAGAACTTGTAATGCTGAAACTATTGAATCTTACTATAATAAGTAATACTCAATTTTAAGTATTTCTATATTAAAAATGATTTTTTTTATTATAAGATTAGGCAGTATCCGCGCCTAGCGGCAGCGGTTCTTAGCGGTAGATAATTAACGATATGCGATATTGTGGTAAGTGTTTTGTAACATGCGATAATTCAACTGAAGCAAAATTCTTAACATGTATCAAAGAACATATAAAAATATTTATTGAAACTGAAAATAAAACATTACATCAATTATGAGATAACTAACAATGCATGTTACTCGTCGGTGTAAAATTTCTTAGTACACGACATTTGAGGTGTTGAATCCTCTTTGACCGAACTCTTTGATTGGCTTGACTTTGTAGTTGTCATCCATCAAAGCATGGGATTTGACCCAATTAAAAAAACTTCAAACCTAAGAAACTTAACAAAAAATATATACACCGGTTGTATAATGTATTTTGACCAAATTATTTCAGGAAACTTTGTATAATATCTTTCAAATTAATGCATTAGAACAATTAACGATTAAAGCACTAATCAATCACCATCATTATAACAATATTTGGAAACAGATTTGTATTTAACGTATTTAATGCGCAAGAACAAGAACAAAAAAAAAATAAACTCCGTGACTAAATAATAAATCGATACAATGTTTTGTGATTGTAAACATTCAAGTTATTCACAATAATATCCTTGCAATTTCAACTATATAAATATCAAAACAATATTCCTAAAAATTATATGGTCATTGCACACATTTCAATATTTAATAACTGAGATCGCATATGATACACACACTATGAACTAACATAATAATAAAAATAAGTTGTAATATGGTGCTTTATTAAATAGGATATGATGATAAACTTTTAGAAATTATTAGTGTTAATATTAAATAAATTAAAATCTTTTTTTTTTTTTTTTTTGTTAAATTACATTAGTAAAAGTTGTCAAAGTTTGTCATACATTTTTTGAAATTTTAGCGTGAAGTGTTATGGTAATTTATTTCATTAAAGACAAATTCTTTGAATTTATGTAGAAATTTTAGTTTGAAATGAATTTTAGAAATTTAACATTACTCACTTTTTAAGTTTCAAAAATATGGATACATGCTTTGTATGTAATAAAAAAAAGAAGTTATCTTGACTTTCCAACATTAAATATGCCAAATATGTTTCCATTTGATTAGTTTGCATTTTTTATTTTAATTATATACATATAGTTAAAGAATTGTTTGCATTTTTAATGACAATTATATACATATAGTTAAAAAATTGATAAATTAATGGTAATTATATTACATATGTTAATTAATTTCTTAACATTTAACAATGCATTAAAGATAATTGGTTTTAACATTCAACTTTTAATTTTTACGAGGCATTATAAGCCCGTCGTTGCCTTGAGTTGGTAAGGGTCGGATGTATCGTTTTTTTATGTACTATTGTATGCAAGTAGTTACATATAAGATATTGCAATTGATGGTATCATAAGATTTGTTATCGTAGTGCGGAGGTAAATTCTTGTTGGGTAATGTAGTTGTAACTTTGTCGGGTAATGTTTACCTGGGTTTCGTTATGCAAATTTGCATGGTTCGCAAATTAATAACTACCACATTCATTATATGCCAAAGTTGCTTCTTCAGTTCTACTGTAGATGACTACAACTACCCGTGCGTTGCACTGATTTGTTAAGGGTTGAATATATACATGTCTTTTTACGTAATATTGTATGCAAGTAGTTACATGTAAGGTATTGCAATTGATGTTATCATAAGTTTTGTATTTAAAGTAGTTTATTTAGTATTTTAATATGAATTATGTATATATTCGTTATTTTCCATATTTATTTGTCACTTTTGTTATGTTTTTGGCTCTTATAAATTGCACGATTTTATGCGTTTATGATTTGTGCAATAGGCCCGTGTAGATGATGCATTCTCAAAATTGGCTTTTTGTTTTGTTTTGTTTTTTTTTTTTTTTTTTTTTGTTTTGTTTTTGTTTTGTTTTTGTTTTGGCTTTTTTTTTGTTTTTTTTGGTTTGCTTTTAGCTCTTTTTTTTTGTTTTGTTTTTTTTTCGCTGCAGGATTGTGTCTAATTGCATTTAATTGTTGATTGTGTAATGTTTGAGTAAATTGCTGAGTTGTTATGATGATGGTGAGGATAAAATATACAAAAATGTATAACTTAGGTTGCCTCGGTAGGATTTTGTTATCTTATAAATTTTTTTCTTGCAAGGTACGTAGTTGATCTTTATTGATCCTTAACAAAAATCATCATTTGCTATCTGAAATTGATTTCAAGTAATAACCGTGTTCTTTTAAATTGATCATAATTTTCAAAACATGTATACTTCAAATCAATTATACGAAAGGGAAACATAAATACAAATTAACATTAATAAATAATGAGTCTTCTCGTAAGAAATTAAAACTAAGAAAGGAACATAATCTCAACTTATCATGCATTGCAAAAATGAAGTACATGTCCAACTGTAGTATGAACTTCTCGTCTTGCATGTAGAAGTCGATTTTTTTAAACTCAAATGTATGTTGTCTAACCGTATTTTTCAATGACCGCGTCTCTAACTACTTTTCGGGCGCCCTTAGAGATGTATCTGCTTAGTTTTGAACATAACATATTGTATTAGAGTAGCTTAGTACTAATAACTAATCCACTTTGATTATGGTTCAATAAAAACTTAGAAAGCTGTTTTTAAATATATTGTAACCAAAAAGATAAACTAACTAACTATTTTTTATTCATTTATTAGCGTTAACTATAATTCTTTTTATAAAATAGATAGATATGAATATAATCTAACGACAACCACGTGAATTTGCATTTTGCCATGCATTTTTCTGGGCTACACCCACATGTTTTACTTGCGAGTAAATTGGTAATACTATAATAGCATAATATATTTTACCAAATTTCAAGCTGTAAGACTTCTAAACTTGCATTTGTCTCTCTTTAATAAGCCTAAAAGAACTCGATGCTTCGATGAGGAGTCTAATGACATGAACTCCATGTCCCTGTGGAGAATACACCCATTCTATAATCAAACCCGGCCGGCCATTACCATAACGATTCCATGACAACTTTCCAAACGCCATTTGTAGACTTATTTAAATCCGCAAACTGTAAGTAATTACCTTTATAAGCTTGAATAATCTGACATAATTACATTCTGAACTTGTTTTTACATATATACCCATAAATGTAAGAAAAAATTGTGTATCATTTTTGCATGTCTGTAAAAAAACTAAATATCATGCAAGTTCCAAATTTGACATATTTATTCTGATGGGATGATAAATATATAACTTAGTTATTAAGAGATAGTATTAATGGTTGATAAGTAGCAAATACGTTATGCAAGATTGATGATACAGAACAAACATTCTTGTTTAAATCTTACCTACCCCATGACATTTAATTTTCTACATTATTCATGAGCAAACAAAAATCTTAATGAATTCACTCATTGATACTTATATAAATTTGACTTTTGTCTAGCGGGCATGATCGTCCCAGAGATTATCTTAAGTCTTAACTATCTCTTGTCAAGCTAGTTATGATTATAACCAAAATTAAAGCAATCGATGAAGGTCTTCACCATGGTCTCTAAAACCCCATTGATGCTGGTTGCTGCTTATTTGCATGTCAAAAGAATCAATGGAGTAACTTGAACCTTCTTCAAAGGTCGAAAACGAACCATCCATGTGTTTGAATAGTTCTTTTTCTTTTTGCCTTTTAAAGCGTTAGTAATGTAACTAAGGCCGAACATCCTGGACCACCTGGAAGATAAATCAGGAGAGGTCTTCTTCTGGATTCCTTTGCGACTCAACAAAATAGTAAAACAGCTGCAGTTCTTCGTTCCCACATATTGGGAAGGTCCAATCGTATACAGTATACAGAGTAGTTATATCCACTAAAAGGAAAACAGAACGGGAACCTCGTACTAAAGATCTGGATGGAAACTTTAGCATGACATTTGATGTGGCTAATTCCTAGGATTGTCAAAAGCAGAATTTCTGCCATACCCTATCATTCCCTATTCTTGCATATAAGGGCAGTAGAGAGACACTGCAGAAGTTCATTTTGGCTGATATTACACTAAATTGGGACCAGAATTTTGCACATTGCTCGCAAATATCCCAAACATTTTCCGAGTTAAGAATTAGGACCTCATCTGTATGGGCAATGACATATACAATCTTAACTCCAGGTCAACTTGTTGATTAATACTGAAACCCGTAAATTCCCTCTATGCTACTGCTTATTTTTATTTTGGCCAATATCATACCTCCTATTAAGGTGGCAAACAGGTGCAGGAAAACTAGAAGGAAACTTTGTATCATTTCTCTTAAAGGTGTCTGTATACTAATCACGTCAAACATCAACCCTTTCTGTTATCACTTTTTCTTACTTATTCTTGATTACATACACTTTTACAAAAGAATAACAACTTGTTAATGCATATATAGCAGCCATATATTAGCTTAGATGCAACCACCACCTTAGGTTCAAAAGCTAAAAGGTATATAACAAAAGCTAATTATTATTCATATATTATTTGTTTGAGTCAACGATCTTCATAAGTATATTTAAATCTAAATGAAGCAAACAAATACAACAACATAATTTCTATTGAACGATCTCATCCATGAATCATGGAGCAGTAATTGGGTATATGCAGCTTTCTTCTTCACATACCAGATTCTTGTTCAGGGAAGAAACCCTGCTACAAACAAAACATAAAACATGCTCAGGATACTTGTTCCTCATCGCATCCCTCTATATATGTTATACAGGTGGGAAATGCACACCTAAATGGCGTTGCGCTCAAGTAATATGACCAAAAACTTACAACTCATCATGATTAGAAGCAACACCACCATTGCTATCCAAATAAGAAATCGCCACAGCATGGAACTTCCTTAAATTCTACACAAACAAAAGTAAATAATCATTAAAACATGGAACTTCCTTAAATCCAGCTTGTATATTCAACATCTTCTTCTATATTGAATATCTTTATTTCAATGGTATCTTTTTCACTAACATGCAACAACACAAACATTATTCTATTGATTTAAAATGTTTACACATATCTTAGTGACTGTATTCGGTGGTCAGAGAAGTACTTTCATGTTACAACTCATAAAAGAATCATACCAGAAGTTTTGATTCAGACTGTCATAATTTATCCATTGGGATTTCTTTCTTTGATCCAAGTAGTTACATTACACTATAACAAAAATATAAATTAAGGTGATACAAATAGAGTCTTTAAATACCTTTCAATAACATCATATTTAGGATAAGCCAGCTTAACCAAAAGACCTGGTAATCGTGCGGCAATCTGGGACCACCTACAGGGATTCAAAACATAGTTTAGTTAATAGAAATATATTACATAATTTTATTACACGTAAAATACTGTATTAATGCATGGAGGTTGGCTTCAGTTGTAAACATACTACTGAAATAGACAGTGGAGTGTCTTCATCTTGTGTGAAGGAGTATATATAGCTCAAAGAAGAAGTTAAAAGAGTTAAACAATGAATATGGTTTGTGATACTTTAACCCTTTTGTTTTCCATAACTGCATGATTGTGGACATGTGTGCTTGAATTGAAGGAGACCTTTTCTATTATGTAACATATGAAAAGCTTCACATTAAAGATTAACTAATAATTGTGAACAAACTAAAAGGCATAAACTAATTATAGCAAACCCTTTGCCTTCTGAGAATTGAAGGTTCAATTGTATTGAAAAGAGCTCTAAGAGATGGCTTCAAGTATGTTGTACCTGTAAAATTGTGCACATTCACTCTTGCACATTAAATTAAGGGACTCAAGTTTATAGTATTATAGATTTTCACCTTTGACTATTTTTCTATTTTATATAGTAAAGATAAAGATACTATGATGATTAACTCTTATTAAACCTCTTAGAAAAGAAAATTGAAGAATACACAAAGTAGAAAAGGAAAGATGAGAAAAAACGCAATACAAGGTGGGTTGATTAATATCTGTACCACATAAACACACAATAATTGCAATTATGTTGGCCATAATTTCACTTATTGGAAAATCTTTCTAAGATCTTGTGCATGACTTACTTTTCAATTACTCATTCAAATAGAATTGTCAAACAAATACAACAACATATGTTTATTCATCATCCATTAAAACATGTGCAGTTCAAATGTATTTAATACCATAGACCCGGATTTCGTATACTCTAAGTCGTATATAAAATACAACAGTGGCAGAAAAAGAAACAGAACATTTTTTGCTAATGAAATGAAGACACAAATTTAATGTCTCATGGACCGACTACTGAATAGAACAGAAAGTGACTATATTTACAGATCTTGACTGCCTTTTTTCAGTTTTACACTACATATGATTCACCTGCTCAGGAACTCACAGACGGTCCGAAGTACATGCAGATTGGTGGATCAACCCTTAGAATCGAGAGTATAGCTGATGGGATGGTCCATATCCCGTCCCCACATATTAAGCCTGAAGCAACTGCTCCTGCATAATCTTCCGCATCTTTCTTGTTCACTCGCTCCCACACAAAGAGTATCACTGTTCCAATAAACATATCGATCGCAAAATACGCCCCGATATAGAATGGAACTGCCATTGCCATTGGAATAGGTATGAACTGAGACACCTTTTTGGGAGTAAAATCTCGCAAAAGATTTAAGACCAGTGCTGCCACAAAGAACCCACAGCATAAAGCCAAACAATGTTTGGGGAGCTCAGAGAACCCCTCGACGCCAAGGATAGCCATTTCACGGTATATGACAGCGTACGGTGCCTTGTAAGGACTATCGGGAGTCCCGATTTCGAACGCGCTCCAAAACATCCAAAACGTGAGTGGCGCAATGATGCATCCCATAGCTGTTCCGACTAACTGACTCACAAACATGGATTTTGCTGACGATAATGTAAGGTAGCCAGTTTTGAAATCTTGCATTAAATCAGCAGCGGTTGAAACAATTGACATCATGACCCCACATGCAGCTAAACCAGCTATGACCCCACCATCGCTTCCGACTAATGATGCTATGATGAATAGACCGATTTTGCCATATGTTGAAGCTAGACTCCAATCAGTGAGACCAGTTCCGTATGAGTTGCAAAAAGCTAATGCAGGGGCGATGATGTAAGAGCATAGGACGAGGTACCATTTTAGTGGTGGGAATATGAGTGGCATTGTAGCCATGGATATTCCTACTAAGGCTATGTATCCTGATGCTGCAACCCATGTTGGTATATTGTCTTTTAAGAAAACGGCCTCGTTTTTCTTCGAGTTGTATTTTAGTTGTCTCCGCATCTGTGGAGTTTGGGGTTAAATGACATATGACAACACAGAGTCACAGACTATAAAGGACAAAACATGTTTATTAGAGGTGGCAATTTTGACCCATTTTTATGAATGGGGATTAAGGTTATGTTATGTTTCAAGTATAAAACATCAAACAGATTAAATGCATAAAACCTCCTATATCATTCCATTTAAAAGAACTAGATTATTATTTCTACAATACAAGGAAATATCACAAAACAAACCCTTTTGACTCAGAAGTCTTGGGGGGTGTTTGGCTAAGCTTATGAATTGGGCTTATGCTTATGTTATATAAGCGGCTTATGGCTTATATAACATAAGCTTATAAGCCCATGTTGAGTGTTTGGATTAGCTTATGTTTAGCAAGCCGATAAACTTAAACCTTTGATTTTGTTTAGGTTGTTAAATGACCAAAATGGACATGGGTTGAAGAATATGAATGTTAGATTGGGTATAATTGAGGGTAAAATTGTAATTTGTAATGGAACATGTTATATAAGCCCAACACCTCTCAAAAAAGCCACAATTTTGTGGCTTATCAAAACCCCCTTATATAAGCATAAGCCCACTTATATATACTTAGCCAAAACACTTGATTTAGGCTTATTTGACACATATAAGCTAATAAGCTCTAAAGCCCGCTATATAAGCTTATCCAAATACCACCTTAATCCGGGGCCTACATCAGGTTAACCATTTTCTTTCAAATTTTATTTAACCATTTGTCTTTTTGGTCGCAAAAGCACTTATTCGACATTGAAAAATCACTTGAATCACAAAAAGCAATTTTCGGGACACATGTCAAGGAAAAGAGGGCCAATATGGTAAAAAATAAACTAGACTGAGATAGGTCCATCTCAAGAGGTTCAGTTTGATGAATTTCCTTTGTTTAGGCTTATTACATAAACTAATCATTCACAAACAATATCAGAAAATTTGTCAATGAGATAATCTGACCTAGAATCTCGTGTGTTACAGGGAGATTTTGTTGCTTAGTGCGGCTGTTCAACAACGCCTTAAGGGAGATGAATATTATCTTAACCAGATTGTAAAGACCATCTCCAAGAATAAGGGCAATGGATATAAAGACCTGCAAAAACCCAAAGCAACAACGACAATATTACTACTGTCAAAAACTTGATTTTTTAGCAAGAAAATGCGTACCTTATAGCCATAGAGACCTTTGAAGTCATTGCTACCAAGATCAGCTGGATACCAATCTCCTGCATATGTAGTAATCAATGGCCAAAGAAAACCCCATGATACAATAGCTCCAAAAAGAACCGAACAGTTAACTATGTGAGGGCAGATAAGACCACATCCGACATAAGTTGGACTGAAGTCAAAGTAAAATCTGCATCATGAAGTAAAACCATTTTTTGTTAAATAATATGTAGACTATTTAGGACATAGGAAGAAGATAATACCTGTTCTGAGTATATAACTGGAAATGCTTTAAAATTCTTATTACTTGAAAAATACTTAAAGCACAAACAAACTTACGTGTTCTTGTACAGCATCAAGCCAAAACTCGGAAAATTGTCAAAACCACATGCATCCCCAACACCACTGAAAAACCACTTAAAGCAACTCCAGACAAAACTTATGCTCAAATACTTTCCAAGAGAGCTTACTTGTTTCCTGTCAAAAAAATATGTAAATGTTAAACATGATCAACAAGTTCTTGGGCTATATACTGGCACGTGGCATTATGAAAAATCGAAAAGTGGGTTATCCTGTTGCAATATGAGTTTTTCCCGTTTTGGTGCAAACATTGGCCCAAATTCCTTGGTTGGGGTTTTGATTTCAACTTTCCCACAAACTTATAGATTATACAATTTTGTCATATTTTTTACGTGAAATCAGGCATTGCCTTCAATCAAGCTCTATTTTAGTAGGGAATTTCACTATTTTTAGATATCGGAAATTGCAACATCCTATAAAAATATGTTTACCTATAAAACGTTCTTAAATATACGATTTTCCACTGTGGTGTGTGTTTACTTATTTAACATTTGACAGAAAGTCTCAAGCAGAGGTGGCCAGATGGGTGGGTTGGACAAAAGGCTAAAATGTGCTCGTGTAAAAATGAGTAGTGTTATTAAATAGGGTAAAAACCATATTGGTCGGGTTAGGGTTGACTCGCATTCTCAGAAGGTGGGAGCCTGGGAGGTTGTATGCTTAAAGATGCACTACGGTGGACTTTCAACGAGTTTGACCCGTTCCTTTCTTATTTAAAGTTTTAAACCACTTAGCCGGCTTGAGTTAAAAACGACCCCATCCATAACTAAATGAGTCAAACCTGTGAACTGCACTATCTGCTGTGCTTTCGTCCAGCATCTATTTAGTAGTTTTAAAATTTACACTCCCTTACTCCCAATGTTGCAAAATGGAAACGTGGACGATTAATATGGGACGGAAGGAGTACCTTTTATGTTTATAGCAAGTGAAATAACCAGGACAATATTGCAAAATGAGTGCTACTCTAAGAAAACACATATTTTATTACCTTGCAAGCTCTGCACCAGTGGTAGTGTGAAAACTATTGATCAACATTGCAGTGGCAGTTCCACTAGGGTATGTAAGCTTATAATCCATTACCATGACCTGAAATTCCAAACCTCAAGTAGACATACAAATCCATACTCGTAGCGAAATTATACGCAAGCATTATAAAATTACTAGATGTTGCTTATGTTCTAACATGCAACAAGAGATGCAAAAGATGTTGCTTATGTTCTGACGTGCAACAAGAGATGCTTATGTTCTCAACTTTATGTCAATTGGTAAGAAGACAATCACACATTCAACAATCCCACCCACATGAAATCAAACGTTACAACTGGCAGTCTCTTCCCCGCCTAGCAAACCAGAACTTTCATTGCATCACCACCGCCACGTCCCTGTACTTCACTGCCGTTCATATTTGCAACTCGTATGTAATAATTAAGGTTTTGCTAATGATACCCAAGTGTATCGTATTATCAGAAAGCGTTTATGACTTTACATATTATCGAAAAGCACTAAAATAATGAGCAAGAAGCAAATATGAGTAACAATAAAGTACCGAGAGGTGGTGACATAGTTGATACTATGAAGATTCGATTTGCAGAGCGGGCAGTGATTGGCGTTTTGCCATGTTGAGACACCAATTATGCATCACAAACATCATTTTCCTAGATAAATAGACCAATTATCTTGTAACAACCTTTTTTCTTGGTAACCAAAACAAATTTGCAAATTTCCGTAAGATTGGTTAGGTTTGATCGAGATATAAATTTATCTGTACAGGTTACGTTAAGTATCCAAACTTTTTTACAGGTTGTATATTCATAATTGTAAGTCGACCTTCCTTTCCATAGAATCATGTGAGCAATACCTTTTATACCCTTGTGTGAGTTAAATTTAGCTGAAATGATGCATTATGAAAGCAATATAAAGACCAGCTTGTTACCTTGCGAAGTGGAACAAGACTAAAGAGGCCAAGAAAACTGACGACAAAAATGAAACCCATCATCCACAATAGCCCCGGGTTCTTAACATCCTCAGCCCGGTTACCCGGGTAGTCCGCACCAATCAAATTGTATGTTCTCTCATCCATCGAAAGCAAATATGACCCAAATCCACCTGCATATAGTTAGATATTTAAGAGCGCTTCACACAAGCATAGACATCGTGGTAAAACACTAAACACATTTACCTATGAATAATGGTTTTATCAATAATGGTTAGATATTTAAGAGCGCTTCACACATGCATATGGGTATGTTTTATCAATAATGGTTCATACATGTTAAATAAAACTTAGCCTAAAAGAAAATGCATTATTGGTTCAAAACTCGCCCAACAGCGTACTTTTATGAAGGAAACCTCCTAAATCATTGCATTAAATAGACTTGAATAAAACAATTCCGACACAAAATAATAAAACTTAAAATCAGAAAATATAACACCGGATAAAAAGTATTTCAACCGGATAAAGTGTTTCAACCGACCTCGCACAAAATTACCCATTGCCCAACCCGCCTATCTTGTCAACTATACTGAAAATTCTACAACTAACATGATACACACATAGGACCTATCACCTGTCACATTTACCATGGATATAATAACTTAACAGATGCAGTAATCAAGTCAGATAGCTACAATTGATCCAACAAAGTCGAATAACTACAAGTAATCAAAGATATGCAGATATAATGAGTTATTGTGACAATCCATACCAATTAGAGAGAAAAAATTACAATAGATAATTCAATGGATTTCTAATATAATCATCAAACTTCAATTTTTTACCAAAACCACAAATTTTCACACTGGTTATTTTTGGGTAATTTTGAGTTTTGACTAAAAGCCTGTGAAGTGCCGGCAAAGTTGAATGGTTTCGATAACCAAATTTGTAAGTTAATTTTCCTCATGAATCTTATTGTTTGCGTAGACTGTTTTGATACTGGTAAATGAAAGTTGCATGGGTTGTATCATGGTTTCAAAAAAATTAAGGGTTTTGGTAATTGTAGCAAAAGTAATAATTCTATGAAAATGCATTGCCACTTGTTGCAATATGCCCCAATCTCATATATCAAAGTGCAGGCTACAAAATATCGTTAGCATACGACTCATATAGAAACCGACACAATTTGTATAATAAATAAACCAAAACACAAATGTACACAAATTAACTTTCAAGAACTCACAGCTCAATTAAAACCGTAATATAATTACCATACTCAAGTTCTCACGGATTCAACTATTGACTTCTTCCGTTCTACCAATTTTTTTCATCACATATACTTCTAAACTAGGGAGTTTTTATCTATAAGCAGTTCAATACTATTCTAAGATTGTCCAATTGATCTATCTCTGCCAATAATATTTTGATCACGGTTCAATCACATATGTAAAGTGATAGTAATCATTGTAAAGCCAATAAACCAACAAGTAATGCTACAAGTATCTAAAACACATGCCTAAAGACATTCCTCATCTCACACATGGCATATGCAATTATTCACTCCTAATATTATCATCACACGTATTTTAGGCACATTTGTAGGCACGAAAATCATTTTTCAAAACAGACCGTATAGCTAAAGTAAGACATAAAATCAGCAGCGAAACTAGGCGGTCCCGGGACACGATGGAATTTTGCTTCGTGGCGTTAATTTTCATAAAAAAATTCAGATTTTTCTTAATTGCACCAGGTCCAAAAAAAATTGTATTTCTGATCCTCGTTTAGTTAGTCCATTAATAAGTCAAAAGTAAACTAAGTTTTCAACTGAATCCCTTAAACTACAGTTCAAAATATGTGCATCCAATCACTTTTAGGGGGTGTTTGTTTAAGCTTATTCATGGGCTTATGAGCTTATCCGTTTTCGGTTTATATGTCGAAAGCCCAATTTCTAATAAACTTATATAAGCCAATACATCTGGAAATAAACTAGTAAGCCCATAAATAATCTTAAACAAACACCCCCCCGGTTCCGCCCCTACATATTAAGCCATGAAGGGACCCAGGTTAGGGATGTATTAATTGAACACAAATCCTTGTTAATTGAGCATACAAATTACCTCAAATAAGTGTGATTTTTAATTTAATGAACACAAAATTTCCTAATCTAACCATCTTAACCAACGCCCTCGCCACACTTCTCAACAAACCCATCTAATAAACAATCAAGTTCTAATTGTCCAAAAATATATCTTACTCGTCACTTTTTTTTTTATTTGCATGTACCATCGTTATGATCAAACTATTTTATAACTAACTTTTCTAATTTTGATTATTTTCTGTATCGATTGACGTATTTTTGGTATCGAATCAAGTATTTTTTACACTAATCAAAATTCAAATAGTTAGTTATTAAATAGTTACATGCAACTAAAAAAAGTGACCCCAAACAATCAACTATGAAAAGTAAAAAATAAAAATAAATAACTGTACCACTAAAAGCAAGGCCATAACAAGCAACAACACAAGTCTGAATAACAGTATTCTCCTGCCTCGTAAACGGCTTAACAACAACACCAAACCTCTCCACAACACTAGTCCACGACTTGACAAAAAAGAACCCCAACAACCCAGCCGCTACATTTAACGAAGGGATAATCCCCACTGTTAAGTTCAGCTTATGAGTTATTATACAAAACAAAGTCCCTAGTAAAGCACTGACTATCAGTCCTCTTAGTGTGATCTGATCTTTCCATTCTGGTATGGATTCTAGATCATCATTGTCTGGTTGTTTGGGTTGTTCAGATGATGAGTCTGTTAGGAACGGTTCTGTTATTTCGGAGCCCATTTTTTTAGGGATGTAGGTGGTGATTGGGGGTGTTTGGATTGGTGTTTAAGGAGTTTATAATGATGAAGAAAGATGGGTTGTTTTTTGGGAAGCGTGTGAGTGATGTTATCTGGATCTTTGGTTGCTTGTTTTTTGGGATTCTTGCTTGGTATCTAAATTTCCGGTTAAGTGATTAATTTGTTGACGTAAAATTTAGAGTAATTTGCAAAAATAGTACTTGTGGTTTAGTCAAATTGCAGGTTTAATACTTATTTTTTTAAGAGTGCGCTCATTATTTTTTTTAAAGTGCGCTCATCGTTTATGTGAGAAACTTATAAGTGCATAATTAGAACTACTTTTTTCGTCTTCTCCTTGTGAAAGTAATTTAGTCATTTAAACTGGTTATAAGAATGGTATAATCACGCCTTATTTATATGATAATTGTGTGTTAATGCCGCATAATCCTATCAAATTTTGAAACACTACACACGAAAACTAGTCCGTCCATCGGTCGGGCATCGGAGCTAGTCACATATATGTGAAACTTGATGCTCAAAAAAGACGGATGTGTTTTCTGCGCAAGTCATCTCTAAAAACCTTTTACAATATGTGTGGGAAAGCTTGTATTAGTTTCATTAAATGTAAATACAATGACTATATGTTTTCTGCTAGAAATATGATTGTAATTTCAAGTGTAGATAATGCTAGAAATATGTTCCACCTCAAGTAAAAATTTAAAATCGATCATAGGAATGACCTTTTAGGAACACGTTTATTTGATCTTTCACATCTTTTGGTTGCAATCGATATTATACATGGTTTAATTCTACATTTGTTGGAGTCGGATGAAATTCTTGCTAAGATCACGCTTCGTTTTTCTAATTTTTTTAGCAATGCTATATCAGATAGGAGGGTTTGCACACTTCAACTTTTGATTTGCCCACTTTACTGTACAAGTACAGTAAGCATCATGTGAGATATGTACAACTACTTACAACATAACATAGAGTGTGCAAATCAACTCCCATATTAGATTGATTTCATGCAATTGGTTTCTGACGCCGCACCCAAAACCAACCTTATTAGTAATATATATTTGCAAGTTTGTATATACAAACTGGAAACTCAAACTTGACCATGTCTTGTGCACCTTTTGCATACACAGGGAAATGAAATTACAGCATATCTGGTTAAAATAATTTGAATCCATAATGAACTATAAGAATTTCTATGTGGCAAAATCAAATTCCATGAAAGAAAAGATGAAAATTAACGTAAAAATCTATCAAAAAACCCATTTAGCTTGAAGAACATTTGATTAACATAGTAGGTGTGAGAATGTTTTTACTCATCCAAAGCATTTGACTTATGTCTATTTATATCTATATAATTTTATGGAGTAGTTTACAAATACAAACCAAATGATCATCTGTTTGCATTGCGCACAGACAGATTTAGTCATTAAGGTCTAATGGCAAAAATGTAAAAGGTCACCGAGTAAACCATAAAGTCCATCATATGGATAATGTTAACACTGCTCTTCTCCACATTGGCTCACATTTGCTTGTATTTACCGATAACAACAATTTACTGTACGATGGTATGTAATACAAATGATGCATATCTTACAATTATATCAATAATAAGACATCAGATACCTTTGGGGTCTGACTCAGAACCCCTAGTTCAATTAAGTCTTCGTAACGAGGAGCTGGCTCTGTGACCTCAAAAGCACTACCTTTTGGTAGCAGTGTAAGAAAAATTTCCTTGTGCAACTACTCTAATTAAGATCACATTTGACAAAAGGAATACATCTTAATATATAGTTGCTTCCGCTCGGCTCTAAAGTAAGAGGCGTGTTCCCTAGAATATGCCCATCAACGGTTTTAAGCGTATCTAGAGGCTAAAAGTAAGGGAATGAAAATTTTCATGATAGGCTCATGTGTTGGTCCTAATATAGAAAATGTTCTACCGCCCACGCCCATGAATAGGCATTCATCTTACTGAGAGGTGGTCATCAATCTGTTATGTGTAGCATCAATAAAGATTATAAATTTATTTGCCAAAAACCACACTTTTTCTCATATTTGTCTTTGGAAAGTTTATTTTATATTTCCACTGAAATATTTACTGGTCACTAATTTCCGAGCTTCTCTTTTAATTATATCACATGGCTTTACAGCTGAAGAATCAGCAAACCACTAAATGCAATGGTCAGGTCCTGCAGTACGTCTCAAAACCCATACCAAATGCTTATCTTACATAAGGGAATATCTGTGTAGATATATAGCGTATGGTAGAAGTAGAACTATTTGTCTGTAAGGGCAGTGAGATAATCCACTTTGAGCTGTTTTTAGAGAAGATACATTAAACAATGTACTTCTGGTCATTTACAAACACGATCACACGAACATACGCTCTAGTGCTCTACTATTCAAACGCAATCTAAACTAAAACAACTTACTCAACCATGTTCACAGATACGTCATTACATTGCAACTGGTATTCTCCAAGTCTCTTTCATTCATAATAAAGTCACAATTATTGGCAGCAACGGACACACTAGTAAAAAGTTTATACATGTTAGTTGTAATAAGGATAATAACATGACTTACAAAATGTTATACCTGCTACGGCCCCTCACCCGTTCAAGGAGAGTACGACGGATTCTAGTCTAATAGTTGTCTGGTGGGCGTGCTTTCTTCTATGATTGCCACCAAAATTGGCGTTTCTTCTTAAATAATTGCCTTTTTTTTATCATGAGCAGTAAACTGACTTATCAATGTTGTTTGAGTAGTGTAAGGTCGACTTTGGAGGTCTAGCTAATAATATATTTGGACAAAAAAGACCAATCCCTAAAATCTGTAGCCATCCGTCAAGATATTATAAACTACAAACACTCATATCTACAACAATAACTAGATACCTTACGTATAGTAATTGTAGTATATGTTGGACCCCATGTGCTAGCAAAGATGATATCGCTAGTGTCTAGATATAGCCATGCAGATCATAAACAATTCCGCACCCCCTTTTATTCTTACTGAAATCCATGTATGGATAACGAGAGCAATTTTGATGCAGCACTAGTGATCCGTATAATAAGCCATTGCTAATTCATCACAAGTATATGATCAAATAACTAAATAAGTGCACACTGCTCAATGCATAAAAAGGTCACTAACTTGGGTATGACTACATTAGAGTAATCATCCAAGTTGTTACAGGTGGCACATTAGTGTCACATCAGAAAAAAGAAAACAGTCAGCAAGGTCGCAGTTTAGTTACTGCCACATCATCACTTTGACCCTGGTAACTGGAACAGATTGCCTTAAACTAAACTCTTTGAGGGTTTGATATTTTTTAACCTTTTATTATTAAGTTTGTTCTGTGGGTGAACAAAAAGTGTAATACCCAAATTAGAGATAAGCCAAAAGTTGGTAACCTTAAAACATAAATAGGTATTTAGCCTGAATAAGAATATTACTTTCCATAAAAGTTACAATAATAACCATTTTAAGGTGTCTCATTCAATATCAAATTACACACCATCGCCAGAAGATCATAAGATACATGAACTCGTATACTATTTTCTTCTAATAACAAGTATACAAGTCGAATTAAACTAAATTGTCTTTGATAGGTGTTTACTAGTTTGTACCTTTGAAGGAATAGTTTAGCTGTGTCTTCAGATATAAATATCCCTAAAATGACATTTTATGGGGTGTCAGCAAGTAATTAGCTCTATTAGGCCTAGTGGGAGGAATAGTATGGATTATGGAAAGTTGAACCTAACATGTGTACCAGAGAATATGTTGGACGAAAACCTCATGGAAGTTACTGCTTGTTTTACTGAGCAGGTGGGGAGATACATTTGTTTTGGAGCACCTTGTTCCCTAGCTATCATTAAGGCCTGATAGGTCGATTGCTTTTAAGGTTAGAAACATATCCTTTTTTGGTTGAACATGTCTTGATGAACAGAATTTTTTTCTATAAAAATAACAAGAGTTAATAGGTTCAAGTAAAGGTGGGAAAATAGGTGGAATACATCAGGTAGTCGACCCAAACACTTTTTGACAATAAAAAATGATAAATTACCAGTGTGTTGAATCTAATTTCGACCCATTTCCTATTGAGCTGGATTTTTTATCTACCCGTTTGACCCTTAAGAAATTAAACATAACCCGAACCAACCCACCAAAAATAGAATAGGTTAAAACAATAACACACCTATAGGTTCCAGTCTCTTCATCACAAGCTTGCACTTGGTCAGCACCACCCACTTGTTATTTACCAAACTTTGTTGATGTAAACAGAATTCATTCAGCGATGCAAGAGAGATGCACTCGGATGCTTTGCGTTCTGATGCTGCATGACTGTAGCATAAACCTAAACAAACACAGACAAAACTAGAACAATGTCCCTTTAGATATACTCAGTCCGAGATAACCGTAACCGTGTATATATATATATAAATATATCTTCGATGCGGTCTGTCCGCTTCAACCAGACTTCAGCAGCGCTCGAGAAAGCTACAAGTGCATTGGCTCAACTTGAAGGAGAGTTGTCTCGGCGTAGTGAAACTGCTTCTGCCCATTTGGTGAACAACTCTGTTGCTACTGATTCCCAGTTAACACATCACACATAACATCAAAACTTTTAACAGTTGTGACCGTATAAAATCAGCCCCAGTGAGTTTTCAATCATTCAACTTAGATATACATTTCTATCCAACAAGACTCTTATCACCTTCCCGTGGATGCACGATTGATCAACACATACATCCAACACAATACGTACAAACTTCTGTAATTCATAATTTCACATTTCATAAGTTTTTCACTGAAGTCATGTTTACATTTCACTGAAGTCATGAAGGAAGCGGGGATGAAGGGATCTCTACCCAACGTCCTGAATGCTACTATTCGAAGATTAGTCATCAAGAAGTGAAGGTTGCTCTTCAGAAGATGGGAGGAAACAAAGCGGTTGGGCCGGATCAAATCCCGATAGAAGCTTGGAGGTGCCTGGGGAAGGAAGGGGTAGATTGGTTGACTTGCCTCTTCAACAAGATCTTTTCCGGGGCTAAGATGCCGGAAGAGTGGAGACTCAGTGAAGTCATCCCCATCTACAAGAACAAAGGGGATGTGCAAGTGTGCAGCAATTATAGGGGAATCAAGCTCCTTAGCCACACCATGAAGCTGTGAGAGAGAGTTATTAAGAGGAGGCTGAGAAGGGAGACGAGGGTGTCTGAGAACCAATTTGGCTTTATGCCGGGAAGGTCTTCGATTGAGGCTATACACCTTCTCAGAAGCCTCATGGAGAAGTATAGAGAGAGACAAAAGGATCTGCATATGGCGTTCCTAGACCTTGAAAAGGCGTATGATAGTGTCCCACGAGAGCTGATATGGAGTACTCTTATTCGCAAGGGATCACCAAGGAGATACGTGAGAGTCATTAAGGATATGTACGAGAGGGCTATGACGCGTGTACTGTCTACAGTGGGGACCTCAGAGTTTTTCCCTGTGAAAGTTGGGCTACACTAGGGATCTGCTTTAAGCCCATTCCTTTTCGCCTTGATTCTAGATTACCTTTCTCATGGGATACAAGAGGACATCCCGTGGAGCATGATATTTGCTGACGACATTGTGTTGGTAGCAGAATCGGCGGAAGGGTTAAACTCCAGGCTGGAGCTTTGGAGGAAGGCTCTTGAAGACAACGGACTCCGGGTGAGCAGAGAGAAGACCGAATACCTGAGATGTGATTTTAGTAGGAACGAGGCTGGTCAACACGAGGATATTCGTATCGGCGACCAGATCCTGCCTCCCAAAGAGTCCTTTAGATATCTGGGATCGATGATTCACAAATCAGGGAGGATAGATGAGGATGTAACCCACCGGATCAGAGCTGGTTGGGCGAAATGGAGGGCAGCTTCGGGAGTTCTCTGTGACAGGAACGTCCCCTTAAAGTTAAAGGGGAAATTTTATAGGATGGCGATTAGACCGGCTATCCTGTACGGGTCCGAGTGTTGGCCCATCTCCAAGGCCCATGCTAACAGGGTGGAAGTGGCAGAACTGAGAATGCTAAGATGGACTTGTGGAAAATCTTTGCTTGACATGATCCCGAACGGAGTTTTCAGATCTAAACTTGAAGTCGGAAATATTATTTCGAAGATGAGAGAAGGTAGGTTGAGGTGGTTCGGTCATGTCAAGAGGAGGCCCCAATCAGCGCCGGTGAGAAGGGTAGAGGCGCTAGTAGTAGATGGAGTGAGAAGAAGGGGCAGACCCAAACTCAGATGGGAGGAGAGACTTAAGATTGATATGTCAGAGCTTCACTTGTTGGAGGACATGACCTCAGATAGGAAAGGGTGGAGAGATTGGATCAGGATCTGCGGCTAGTTTTTTGGCTTGGGGCTTTCTGGGTTTAGGTAGTCTGGGTGGGTTAGGCTTTTAGGCGTTTCGCTTGTTTTTGCCTGTCTTTGCCGTAGTGTTAGGCCCCGTGCGTTGCTCTGCTTTGCTTGTGTTGTTTGGGCTTGCCCGTTTTTCTTGCCCTGCTTGGCTTGTGGTGCTTTGTTTTGCTCTTCTTTTGCTTTGGGCCCGTGCGTCTCCCTTTTTTTTTGGCTCCCTTAGGTCTGCTTGCTTTCTTTGCGCTTATCTATGCTGCCTTGCCTTGTTTTTGCCTGTTTTCCTTTCGGCATGTGCTTGTTGTTTACTGTCTTCTGCTCTCTTAGGTCTGCTTGCTTTCTTTGCGCTTATCTATGCTGCCTTGCCTTGTTTTTGCCTGTTTTCTGCATGTGCTTGATGTTTACTGTTCTGCTCTCTTTCCTTCTCTTTCACACTCACACACCTACACTTGCCGGAGGTCTCGTTGGAAGCAGGCTCCCTACTTCAGGGTTTTTCCCTGGGGTGGGGGTAGGATCTGTCTACATTTTACCTCCCCCATACCTCGCTTAGGCGGGATTGGGTAGGTTGTTGTTGTTGTTGTTGTAAGTTCTCATAAATATCTGCATAGTACTAGAAACTAGATTGATTGGCTTCAGTCAAACATTGTAAGGGTTAGTTATGCCAACCAAAATCTAAATCTTCAGTATATACCCAGGGTATGGTAATCTGATGCATATCGTATTCATCAAGTCAACATTCTCAGACAAGAGCATCCAACGTGATGATGGAGACAGAATTGAAAAAAGAAAGATAATCTTTCATATCACGACAAGCATAAGAATCCGGGAATAAATTGTGATAATAGAGACTCTTCATTTCTGCAAAAAAGAATAAAGTTAATGTTGACAAGTGCCAATCAAGAAAGTAGATTTTAGTTCTGATCTCACACATAAGGATGCAATAACAGTATAAAAATCAAAGTCATCTTGATGGTACCCATTACAGTGTGCAATGAGGTTTAGAGAATTATCATATTATATCTTTGAATATCAATAAAACCATATATAAGAGAACAAATTCTTTCAATGTGGAATCTTCAATCCATCAAACACACACTCCCCTATACTTAGGCACATTAAGCATCGTTATGCTATTTAATGATTGAAAACTACATTGCCTTGTTCAAGAGTAAACAAAAGACAGCTTTACACTCACCCTTAGACATTATAGGTGGCAATTTCGACCCATTGAATTATGAAAGGCATAATGTGGGTTGGATTTTATCTCTAACGGGTCAAAATGGTAACATAAAAGTTTTAGCTAAAACTAAATGGGTCAAACGGGTCGAAATTCAAACACTGCGTACTTATAATTGCAATCGTATTGAACACACTAATTATTAATAGTAATAAAAATTGGACACCATGTGGTTTTCTTTTCATCAACCGGACTAGTACCCACAGATTACCCCATTACCCGGCCCACCGATTTTGTCACTTCTACCCTTACTCCTGACGACCTGTAGGAGCTTTTACTGCAAGTCAAGAACAACCTTTTGTAAGGTGTGTGAAAAATCGTATGATGTACGCAACTACATGATGCAGTGTATACTTTAGAGTAACTTGCAAGGTAAAGCAGAAGCTTAATGACATTTGATACAAAATGTCACACATATAAATGACTAAATGGTATAATAATTTATGATGCAGCTGTTTGTTTTCTAATCGGCTATGATACAACTTCATGTATCAACTTACCATGGTCGCATCAGATATATGTTTACATATGAACAAGTTTACATCAACAAACCAGTGGTATCCAAAAACCAACAGGCATGCTATCCCATACCAATTGTGTAGAATAAATGAACCAAAAAATAAATAATAACCCGATCATGATGGCAAATGTTTGCATCAGCACGTAGCATGCTCTAATCCAGCATAACATTTTTGGCACAAAAAAAAAAAAAAAAAAAAAAAAAAAAAAAAAAAAAAAAATTAAAAATTAAAAATAAACAATCGTCATAGAGTTATATCTTACAATAACCACATAATAGAAAGGAAACATTACCTCATAAACATAATTCAACACTGATGATTATGCCACGATATATGTTCAATCATGTTGGCATGCACTTTAGGATCTTTCTTTTGCATAAGAACACACATTCACTGACTATCCTCCTATGTGTAAACCATTCTAACAACTAACTAATTCATGGTGTGGTCCATCTTCCTAGAGGATCTCCTAAAATTGTAGCATTATTATCTGTATCCAGATCTTTACCCCTTGTCTTTTTCAAACTTCTATATCCCACAATACGTCTTCAACTATAAGCTTTTGGTTCTGATGCATAACGCAAATGTTATCACTACCTACAAGATCCTGTATTTGTACGAATTCGAAAGAGACAGGCACCCATAAGTTTGTACGTTTCTCTATGTTTCTTCTTTACCCCTTGTCTTTTTCAAACTTCTATATCCCACAATACGTCTTCAACTATAAGCTTTTGGTTCTGATGCATAACGCAAATGTTATCACTACCTACAAGATCCTGTTTTTGTACGAATTCGAAAGAGACAGGCACCCATAAGTTTGTACGTTTCTCTATGTTTCTTCCGCTGCATCACAAATATCCTAGCAGAAATCTTCTACTTTTCAAACATAATCATTATAAATAGACAATTGCATCTGTTTTCTTGTACAGCCAACTCCACCTATTGTTAACAAGTTCATACAAAGTTCAAGATGAGAGTGAGCACATCCATCTCCAACTTTAGTATACACATTAAAATTTCATCTCAACCTAATCTCTCCTCTAATGTTTTCAGACACTAGGTTGGATACAAAGAACATTTAGGCAAAACAACAACGAACAAAGCAGAAAAGTTTCTATAAGTACTTCCTCTCTACCCTTTCAAGGTATTTCTATTTATTTAATTAAACCGTGCTCCCTTTCTCCAAAGATCTCTTCTGTGATATTCTTTTTTAATGTTATTTACATCGCAACATGGTTGACGAAGTTTTTTCCCGGAAACTAATATAATATGATAAAAATATATATAGTAGTAGGACTTCTGATAAGTTCATGTGTCAAGACTCAAGAACCATACAAACTAAATATTCCAACTCAAATAATCGGGCAAAGGAAAATTATGCCAACACTCTCACGCAAACTTGTTGACCTAACTTGCAGGAAAATTCAGCTCTTGTTTCTCAGGACTATGGGAATTTAACGAACAACAACACTATCCCGAGGATCATAATAATTACGAACACTTCAGGCAGTCTAAAGCATGTCCAGAATCATCCATTACACATGGAGTGAAAGAAGAAACAGTTGAAATGAACCCTGATATATTTCACGGATTTCTTGCAATTGGGACTTTTGGTTCTGTATCAATTACTGAAGAGGTCATAATACCAATAGCTGTGATTCCGTTTGAAATTCCAACTGAAGAAGAAACCAGTGCAGTAGATATTGAATTTCAGCATCGGAACAAGAAGTCAGAGAACCTTAGTGAAAGGGATGGCGAAGAGGCCAAAAATATGGAGGAGTATTCACTGAAAGAAAATTCTGAAATGCCAAAAACCAAAGAAGGGGCAAAGGAACAAAAGGCTAAAGCTGAAAATCTTTTGAAGATAAATGCCAAATTCTGCAAGAAATCAAACAAATTAGACAAAGGGGCAAAAAGGGGAACTCATGTCTTGCATTTAATGAAGAAAATGCTGAAAAAACTTGATTTCACATCACCATGCAGCCCAACTTCTGCCTGTGGTAATGCTCTTATTAGTAATTCAAATGAAGGAAAACCAACAAAGGTAGGTCATCTAGCTAGCTTAAATTATTACTATGCAAATAGGATTTTAATTTAGGTTACCACTATTAATAAAAAGAAACAGATGATGCAAAGAAAGATACTGCCACGTCACTATGCGACTGCTATTTTCATGAAATAAAACTGATTTCCAGCTCAGCGTACTGCCAGCATAAAAATATATGAGAAATGCGATGATCACTTAAACTTTACAAAAAGATTTCCACAAAATTGAGTTGTTTATATGTGATTGGTTCGACTAAAAAGAAGAGAGAATATGAGAGTGAAACCACCAATGATAAACATCCATGTCATCGTGTGAATTTTCTTTTTGTAAAATTTGAGTGAGCATAGCATTCCTCAAAATATATATCATAAATTTTAATTAAGTCCCGTTTCTTTAGAGTTGTAATATAATTCTTTTATTATCTTTTACAGGTCTTTTGGAAGTCTATAAAAATCCATCCTGAAGCAGCTGAGGTTCGTGTCACAAAGTCTCACAAGTATGAGGTCAAGAAGATGTGTAAAGATGAAGGCTATAATAAAGAAGTGACACTAGAGGATGAGGAAAACATGTATCCTACAGCTGGAATGTTTGGCAACAGAGCAATCAACAACCAGCCAGATGGAAAAAAAGAGCATTGGATTAAAACTGATGCAGACTGTAAGTACAAATGAATTATAACTGTTATCAACTGTAGGTACTAACAACTGTGTTCAAAGATTACTCAGCCACTTTTCCAATTTTAAGCTATTCACGTGCAGATTTCGTGTTGGAGTTTTAGAGGCTGCAGCAGATGGAAGTCACTGATTCCTTCTAAAGTTACATTATCCTAGCAAGAAAAGGTGTTTGTGTATTGGATTGGTATTACTATGTGTTGTAAAACTGGTCACAGTCATAAAGTAAAGATGATGATAAATGACAAATAAGAAGAGCAGGTTTCTATATTATTACCTTCAGACTTGAGTGACCGATATAATTATAAGAAAAGGTGTTTGTTTGTGTATTGGATTGGTATTGCTGTATGTTGTAAACCTGGTCAAGTCATAAAGTAAAGATGATGATAAATGACAAATAAGAACAGGTTTCTATATTATTACCTTCAGACTTGAGTGACCGATATAATCATAATGATAATAATAATGCATTTTCACAATTACATACTATAGCCACTGTCAGGTATAGGCATGCTGTAGACAAATGGTGGCAAAAAGTACACTTGGTACTAAAGTATTTGCCTAGTTTCAAGTAGGGAATGCGGAAAGAATATAGTAGTAATATAGGATTTAAGTACTACGCTATATTATTCAGTATATGCTCAAATCTACTGTAAACAACCAAATTCTTTTTCAGGGCATTAACGTTTTGACTAAGAAGAAATATGAAAAGTAATTTTGCTTAAAAAAATTAAAAAATATAAGAAATATGAATTATAAGATTGGTTAGAACTACAAACCATTGTATTCCGCACAAGTATACTTGTTATGTGGAAATGTAGAATAAAGTGACACATCACAAGCCCCATTTTCTATAGGTCACAACTCACAAAAGGGTTCGGTTACTTTTGCATGTCATTTGAACTCGATTTAGTTTGGTTTGTGAAAAACTCATATATGATTCCGCGAAGAATAAAAAAAACTCTATCCAGAGCTTGATTTTTATGAAACGTAAGAGACACAGGCTGACTTTATTGCACTAAAACGATTATACTATTTGTATGTTTTGATTACATTATCAAATATCAATTCAATTATATTTCTTATTATGTTTGGCCTGTTTAACAACAAAAACAAGGGTACTGCTATAACTCCAAAAATATATATATACAAATTTTTGCAACACCATTTAAAGGTGTGTTTGGCTACATTAAGCATTATGTAGTGTGGCTACATTAAGAATATTTCATCAACGTATGGATCCATAAACCAAGGATACTCACAAGATGAATAGTTCCACATAAAATGGTTATTTACAGGCAAACACAAATACGGCACCAGACCCTGTAGTACATTGAGGTTTAGTCCCATCAATTTGATCTCATCCACAATTTACATGGTACATTATAACAATCATCTGACAGCACATTGAGACCCATTATATATTGACTCAAAAGTGTTAAAACTACCCAAAAAAGCATTAATATTACCTATGGGCAGGCATCAAATCAGCAAGTGAGAGCAACACAATGAGAAAACTGATTATATTGGTAGCGGCTCTTCTCTCAGAATTCCACCCACATCCATCCTCCATGATCTGTCAACCAGAGGTGCTAACTCTCTGCAATTATGACATATATGGTTCACACAAAAAAGCAAATCAGTACAGGACAAGCAGCACTGTTAAGTCTAAACAAACTGGAATGGCCAACTACAGTAAGATGATTTAAGGAAAAATCTTTTCTTGAAAAGTAGAAGAATTCTTTTGCAGTAAAACACGTCAATAAGGCTAAATACTACCACCTTCATCTAAAATGCAGCAAATAATTCATGTAAACACTCATCAAATGGAAGGCAATATACTAATGTGCTACTTGTTATCTAGATTCAAGAGATGACTACATTCTGTATGGTTAGATTGACAGATTAAAGAAACAAAATTATTAAAACACCAGGAGATATTATTATTCTGTTCCCAAATAATGCTACATAGTAAAGCATCATGGCTAAAAAGTAAAGAGAAATGAGAAAATTACTTACTTAAGGTCATGGCTTACAACGAGTATAGTCAGTTGCTTTTTTAAACCCTTGAGCAGCTTAACAACATCCGCACGTGCTTTCCAATCTAAGTTACAAGCGTACATTAGTTCTCATCAGTTTATATCATTATATGCAAAAGGATACTTGTAAGCTAAAAGTCACTAAGCAGCATCTTTG
The DNA here is from genome assembly GCA_910596185.1 of Chrysanthemum makinoi. Classification (NCBI taxonomy): domain Eukaryota; kingdom Viridiplantae; phylum Streptophyta; class Magnoliopsida; order Asterales; family Asteraceae; genus Chrysanthemum; species Chrysanthemum makinoi. Next base: position 152,775,051 of record OU343219.1, on the reverse strand, counting down.
ATACTTTTGTGACGACATCCATGGGTCAATGATTATTTGGACTTCAAAGTAATCATAATAGCTTTATGAAATCATTGTTTGAATTTAACGTTTAGCTGTATTATTCATGAATCAAAGAACATATCTTGATATCTCTAAATACAAATCAGTTATAAGACAATCATATTTATTAAATATAAGGTTGATCAATTCATTTGCTTACCAAGACCGGCTAGAGGCTCATCAAGTACTAGCAACTCTGGCGTTTGTACCTGAGTGAGGCTGAGAAATGTCAAGGAGTCAAATCGAATATACAAGTATTCTATTAGAGGTGGTATTTTCGACCAATTTACTTATAAATAGCTCTATTCGGGCTGTGTTTTATCTCTGGTCAAACAGCTAAAATAAAAATACCCTGTAGCTCAACAGAAAATAGTTCAAATAGGTAGAAAATCACCCAGAGTGTACTTTTAGTGCATATTAATTGACAAAATCTATTTATATAATAATATATGGACACTTATAATTTACAGAAAACATAAGAAGTTTAGAGAATAAGTTGTTTTCGAGTTAAGTTGGCCTGACATGTTCCTGACTCACAGAAATTTTCGTTTTCCGTTTTCACCCTTGACCCAACCCACCGATCTTGCACCTCTACAGTTTATGCAGACGGTCACAATAGAAAAACTTTAAAGATCGAAAAGAGTCGGTCCCTTACCAGCTGAATAGCAAGAGCAAGACGACGTTTGTAGCCACCACTTAGGGAGTTTGGATTTTTATCCAAAGGAATACCATTTAGACCAACCTAAAAGTTTGAAAATGAATAGCCAGAATGAGTTGGTGCTTCTTCAGATAAAATCATGTGTCAACAAGTTAATACTTTAAACACGGAATGACGGAAACAGAAAACTTCAACATAAACTATGGGAAATAGTACCGCAGTGATAGCTCTTTCAAGTCTTCTAGCAATAAGTTCTCTATCCTTTTGGTCACTTTTCTGTCTCGGCAACCCAAATATAACTTCATCAAGAACATTATCTGCTACAAAGTACCTATTCCACAATAATTCACCTCAAAGAACATCATATACGTCTACATAAAAATTGAGTCGAGAAATAATAAACACAATACTCATTCAATTATATGCAGAGGTATTGAAAAGAAAGCATCCAAAACGTAAGAAAAAAAGTCAATACCTTTCAGGAAACTGAAAAACGATGCCAACTTTTTCTGGAGACAATAGCACAGGAGGCTGATTTGGGCTTCCATCGTCATTGTATCTTTGTATACAAATGGAGCCTGACGTCGGTTTAGTTAGCCCTGCGATAAGCTGTATTCAGGAAACACAAGAAAATGTAAATAAGACATCTGAGCAAGGATAGAATGTGACAAAGAGAATTATATGAAATGAAAAGGCATGCATGTTCAGAATAAAGTCTCGGTAACTAACCTGCAAAAGAGTAGTTTTCCCGCTTCCACTCCGCCCAAATATCATGCCAAAACTGTAATGAACAAGGATGGTCAAGACAAAGCTACAGATAAGATACGTATGCATTTTTTAAAATTTAGCATGGCCCAAAATATTTCATACAGCATCCTCTACGGCTCTACTTAATGCGGTGGATTAGTTAAAACTCTGGACCTAGGTCTGACTTTTGCACACCGCAGAAGAGTCAACTAAGTTAATTAGCTAAACACCCGGACTAAGTCAACTAAGATCCATAATCAGCTTTTGAAACCAAAAGGTAATGCCGAGTGGCAACATTACATTGGAAAGAGGGAATATTGAAGCCAAAATACATGAGGATGCATATTACATCTTGTAACGACCACCAAATGACCTAGTGGTTTCGTCACAAGAGGTCAAGGGTTCAAACCTCGCTAGGTGTGTACATTTGGGGGTGGCCAGGTAAGGGGTCCCGGCATACATCTAAGTAAAAAAGTCAACCATTTAATATTACTAGGTTTTGATGATAGTCATCCCTGAACAATGTAGGGCTTAAAGACATTCGATTAGAAACTATCATGCTACAGGAAATAGAAGCGTAGAAAGTATTGCAGAAAGAAAGAATAAAGTGTTACCTTTTCTCGGGAAGAGTAAAACTAACGTCATTTAAAAGATTGAGCTGAGTCCCGGGAGGTCTGTATCTAATATCCCTTACCTATATGACAAACAATTTATTCATGTAAACAAATCACGTGCATTTATATATAACTAGTTGGATACCCGCGCACAGCAGCGGCGATAAATATAGTTATATAATAAATATATTAAATGAATTGCTAACCCAACTCTTCCCGCAATTCCCTACGCGCTTAGTGAATTCATTTCACAACACTCCAAATGTATATTTGTTAGTTGTATGTGTTTGTTTGGGTTTTTCGTATCTTTCCCGTGACATCATTATTCCCGCATATAAAAATACTTTCACAATCTCTTACCCGTCAAACACTCTTCCAAAAGTAAATGATTTTGACACATCAAGTTTGTATTGATTGAAAAAAAGGTTAAAGTTATAAAAATTTGAATCAAAATAAAATAAACCTACTAAAAATGTAAAACTAAAAACTCATAAAAATATATTAAAATGGATGTTGAATTAAAGAGCACAAAATTTTAGAAAATATGGTGAAATTAGATCATAAAAAAATTAAACGAATAAAAAGATATTTAAATTTAAAAATAAAAGTGATTAATTAGTTAAGAAGTGACACGTGTCACCCTATTATTGGAGCTCCTTATTTTAGTTTGTTAGAGCTCCTCCCTTTTTGTTATTTTTTAGTTAGAGAAATGACACATGTCACTCAATGATTGGAGCTCCTTATCTTAACTTTTTGTAGAGCCCACAACTTAAATGCTTTATCTATTCTAAGTAAGTTAAAAAAGTCTAAATTTTTAAGCCTTTTAATTTTAGAAGGCCTAAATGCATTATAAGGTAGTATAGATATAGATATCATAGCCGGATTTGGGCATGTGCGGAGTGATCAACCGCACAGGGCCCCAAATTTTTAGGGGCCTCAAGATTTTGAATGGTAGTGGTGTTTTAGTTTGGGGTTTTCACATTAATGTGATGAAGATGTACACTAAAACGTAAGATACAATGATTTTAATCGAAACTAAGTTAAAAATCGAGTGGCTTCATTAAAATGACAAAAACAGTTATGGTGGTTTACACACGGCTGAAGAAGAAGACGGCTTTTTTAAGTTTTGACTTTGCACCCTAAAGTTTCTAAATTTTACACTTTTGCCCTAATGTTTGAGTTATATTTCTAAATAAGCCCAAATAAGTTCATGAAACTAATATTCGCAACACATGTTTGAGACAAAGTTTATTCAAGCTTTAAAGGTGTTCTAATGCTTTGAGTGTAATACAAATAAACTTCTTAAACATCGTTATTTAATGTTCGATGGAATTTCATATTATTTGAATTTTTAATTTTTATATATAGGTAAATTTTTCGTGTTTTTTTCAGGGGCCTAAATATTCATTATAGCACAGGGCCTTCAAAGTTCACGGGACGGCCCTGATAGATATAGATACGTAAGCGGAAAACTACATGGCTAAAACTATTTAAATCAAAGTACGTGACACTGATACATTATTTGCTTAGTCTAATCATAATACAAATTGCCAGTGATACGTATTTCTTCATCAAATGAGTAACTCTACTATGCTATTTTTATAATGACATAGAAACTATTTCTGCTTCTAAATTCCATAAGCATAAGAGCACCGAATTAATCTCTAGTCATATTCAAAAAATACTTTAGACGGAGCAGTTATCGAAAGTGAAGCTATTATTATCGGTGATTGAATATGGAAATGAGTTTAAATAATATAGAAAGGTGAATTATGGACTTACTTGGAGACATGAGTGGTTGCACGAGACTCGATTTTTGTTAAACAAGTAACTGTAAAAGTAGTTACTAGTTAAAGGAGATAGACGGTTGAATATGCTGGCATTAGGATGAATAGTTTACCTGTAGGTGTTGGGTGAAGTATGTGGTGGTGGTTTGACGACGGACCACGACGGGATTCGGATGCTTGCCATTGCTTGTGACTGATTGTGTTACGGGAGGGAGCATGATTTAATTTGGTGGACTTGTGATCCAGTATTAAAGGCCCAATTGTTTTTCTCATCTAGTCGACTAGTCCAGTACTAAAAGATTCATATTCTTTATTAGGTTTAGGCCAGCGTGAGACTAAGGTGTTGTTTGGTGTTTAAGAGGCTCTGAGTCCGAATCTGAACTGTACATTTGAATCTGAATCTGAGGCGTAAATGTTTGAACCGCACATTTGCTTGCTCGTACTAAATTTTTTTGGTTATTTTTGTGTCAACAAGAGGCATTAAAACACCCTTCTCAAGTCTAGACCATTAAGATCTTATTGCCTCTGACCGCGTCTGAACGGAAAAAAAAAATGGTGAAAACTAAAGATACGCAACATAGTTTTCAAAACAGACGATGTACGTAACAAACTTTGAAAATTACCATTGTGAGCAAAATACTTTCAAATTTGGAACAATGTACGTAATATGACCGGTAACTAATAGGTTACCAGGTCACAAACTTTGAAAAATGACAGAAATGGTCCCTGTGGCTTGCTTTGAGTTTCACAGGTCATCCCTTGACTTTATTTTGGGTTAAAAAAGTTTCAGTAATGGTCCTTATGGTCATTGACTTTCAGATTTAGTTCGTTTTCATCCGTTTTTACCGGTTTTTCTTACGTTTTGTCCGTTTTTATCGGTTTTCATCCGTTTTAGTCCGTTTTTCTTATATTTTCTTAGATTTTTGTCCGTTTTTCTTACGTTTCGTCTATTTTCTTTCGTTTTTGCCCGTTTTCATCCGTTTTTGTCTGTTGTTCTTACGTTTTGGCCGTTATTATCAGTTTTCATCCGTTTTTCTTATATTTTGTCTGTTTTTCTTACGTTTTTGTACTATTTCAACATATTGAAAAAATTTTCCAAAAAGAAAAAAAAAATTGGAAAAAAATTTTCCAAAAAAAAAATTGGAATTTTTTCGCAAATTAAAAAAAATATTCCAAAAAAAATTTGAAAAAAAATTGGAAAAAAAAAGAAAAAAAGTAAAAAAAATTCAAATTTCAAAAAAAAAATTTCAAAAAAAAAAATTGAATAAAAAAATATTTTTCAAATATTTTTTTTTTTAATTTTAAAAAACAAAATTTTGAAAATATTTTTTTCAAAATTTTCAATATGTCGAAATATTTTTTTTGTTTCAAAACTCTTTTTTTCAATATTTTTCGAAATTTGGACATACTGAAAAAAAAATTTGAAAACAAAAAAAGTATTTCTCTTAAGATCTTATTTTTTTAAAAACAGGTTTTGAAAAAATATTTTTTTATGAAATTTTTTTAATTTAAAAAAATATATATTCAAAGAATTTCGAAAAAAAAAATTGGAAAAAAAAAATTCAATTTCTTTTTTTTTTTTGAAAAAAAAGTATTTGAGATTTTCTTTTTGAAATTTTTTTTTGAAATTTTTTTCAAATTAAATTTTCGGAAATATTTCTTTTCCAATTTTGTTTTTCAATATGTCCAAATTTTGAAAAATATTGAAAAAATAAATTTTGAAACAAAATAAATATTTCGACATATTGAAAATTTTGAAAAAAAAAATTTCAATTTTTTTTAAAGATTTATTTTTAAAAAGAATATTTGAAAAATATTTTTTTTATTTAAAATTTTTTTTTTTGAAATTTTTTATTCAGATTTTTTTATTTTTTTTCAATTTTTTTTTTCTGAAATTTTTTTTTCCAACTTTTTTTTTTTCAAAATTTTTTTGATATTTTTTTTTTCAAATTTGCAAAAAAATTTCAATTTTTAAAATTTTTTTTTTTTCTTTTTGGAAAAAAATATCTATATGTTGAAATAGTACAGAAACGTAAAAAAATATTGACAAAACGTAAGAAAAATGGGTGAAAACTGATAAAAACGTAAGAAAAACGGACAAAAAGTAAGAACAACGGATGAAAGCGGGCAAAAACGAAAGAAAATAGACAAAACGTCAGAAAAACGGACTAAAATTTAAGAAAAATGTAAGAAAAACGGACAAAAAAGGATGAAAACCGATAAAAACGTAAGAAAAACGGACAAAACGTAAGTAAAACGGACAAAAACTGATGAAAACGGAAAAAATTGACTAAATCTAAAAGTCAATGACCATAAGGACCATTACTGAAACTTTTTTAACCGAAAATAAAGTCAAGGGATGACCTGTGAAAGTCAACGCAAGCCACAGGAACAATTTCTGTCATTTTTCAAACTTTGTGACCTGGTAACCTACTAGTTACCGGTCATATTACTTACATTGTTCCAAATTTGAAAGTATTTTGCGTACAATGGTAGTTTTCAAAGTTCGTTGCGTACATCGTCTGTTTTGAAAAACTATGTTGCGTATCTTTAGCTTTCACCAAAAAAAAAAACAAACGGTCTGAACGGCCAAAATGTCTGACAGCGTCTGAACGGTTCAGATTCAGAAGATGTTAAGAACCTCTTTTTAAAAAAACAAACACAACCTAAGAAAGATAGATATGCCTAAGGCGTAAGCAAACCGTGCACGCTAAGAGCACAAGGTCTGCAAGATACCATATGTCACATCAACGCCACATAATACACCTCCTAATAAGACACTAATAACTCAAAAATCCCTCTTTCATAATACACCACTAATATATTATTAGATCCCATTTTATTTTATTTTATTTAAAAACAAACACATTTTATTAAAATTAAACGTAAATTTCGTCAAATAAGCGGCACCAAACACCTAACCCAAGATTGCTATTTCCAAAAATAAAAGTACTACTTTTGCAGCAATATCAAGAAAAAAAGTGCACCCCTACGGCCCTACTCACTTCATCTTTCTCGTTTATTCCGGTAGTAACATGCCATCCATATGCTAAATTCCAATTTCTTTTTATTTATTTTTTTTAGACTAAAATACACGGTTGGTCCCTAAACTTGGCAATCCGCTTCGCGTTGGGACAGACCTGGGCATTATCATCGCCGGAGGTCCAAAACATGGGCTTTATATGCCAAACTTGTCCCTTGACCAATAACACCGATGTCAACGTCTTGTTTCTGTTAGTTAGTGGAGGGTATTATAGTCCATACACATTTATACCTCACCTTAGTTAATTCTGAGAAAAGCTACCATATACCATCTTGATCGTTTCCCTCATTCGTCACACAACCCTCACAGACACTTTAACAATGGCAGACAAGGAGCTTACTTTTACAGATGTAACTGATGAGATGGTAAAATATGTGAAGGCAAAATATGGGGATACTTGATTACAAGAAGATGAAATGTCTGATGAAATGTTTGATGATTTATGCAGATTTGCAAAAGAAGCTCAAGTGATGAAAGGTTAGTCGGGTTTTTTGTATTTGTGTGATTGGCATTTTAAGGGATGAACATAAATAACTCTAATTTATTTGACGAAATCCGACCAGGTCAGAATCGTCAAAAGAGGGATTATAGCAAGCTAAAGGTATCTGACGATATGGTTGAGTATGCCATGGCTACTTATGGGAATAAGTGGGATATAGGAGATGACATTGCTGATGTGATACTTGAAGACTTGTGGGAAAAATATGGGAATAAGGAGTCTGAGAAAGGTTAGAGTTAATGTTTGCAAGCTAAGAAAGTTGTAATGGGTGAACTCTGATTTCTTTCTGTTTTGTCTATCTTTCCAGATACTAACGTGAAAGGAAATGAAGTTGATGTCATCATTATTTCAGACACATCTGATGATGAGTGTGAGAACTGATAAGATCGTTTATAAGCTCTAGGGGATAATAATAACAACAATTAAAATGCACAGCGGAATAAGAAAACATCGTTTGTTATTATTAACAAAGTTCTTCGTCATCATCTCTACCACTAAACACTAACCTAGGCGTTTACATGAACATACGCCTAGGAACTAACTAACTAACCATGACCCTAGGCGTTCTCCCCTAACGCCTGTACACACACACACACACCTTTGGTGTTCACATCTTGACACACACAAAACCTAATTCCCTGCCTCTCTTTATATACTAGAGAGTCTAGGGTTACAATTGACTACTAGGGACTAAATAATAAAGTCTTTTTTAACAAGTAAGTCCCTTGTCTTTCTTTCTTCATCAATAGTCTTCATAAGTCCTTCATCTTTCATATTTTGTCATAATCAACTCAAATATAATTCCTAACAGGAACATGTCTTCTAAGACCACTACTTTGAAAGTTTCCACTTCACAAGTGTCCAAGGCTTCCGCTCCCAAGGTTGTACTTGGTCTTGTACCGGCTGTGGGATGCTCCAGCACAAATAGGAATGAGTGGTATGTGCCTCCCCCTAAGGACCTCAAGTCTCCCCTCATGAATATCAAGTCTCCCATCAAGAAGTTCGCATGTTATTTTTAGTTGTTGATGTAATGAAGATGTATATTTTTTGGCTGATGATGGTTACTGAAAACGATACTTGTTAACATGTATATTTTGCTTGATATGGTGTAATTAGGTGGTGGTGTATGTATATTTGGATTTCTTGTTTACATTTTGTAGTTTGCAGTTGCTTATGCAGTTTAGGTGGGTGTTTGGGAAAACCCATTTTGACTTATAAGGTCAACATAAACCAAAATATTAAAGGAACCACACCGAATTGTTAGTATTTAAAATCTCTTTTGTTTGACTTATAAAGTCAAGAGATTCAAATTGTAACCAAAATTCAATTATTATAAAAATAGAAGCACACACATATCAGTTAAGTTACATTTAGGCTGAAAGACAACATAGCATTTCTTGCTAGGAATTCACTGCTTAAATGACTAGTAGGTGATCCATTTGGTCTGTCAGTTGCAGTTGGTTCAAGTGGTGTTTGTCTTGGGCGTTCTCCATTTGGTCTTTCAGTTGCAGGTGCTTCAAGTGGTGTTTGGCTTGGGCGCTCTCCACTTGCTATTTCATATGTAGGTGGTTCACTTTCTTCTTCATCACTGCCCAAGGATGCACCAACACTAGTAGGTGCAGAAATATGTAGACCCATCACATATCCACCACTATCTCCTGTGGTTGTGTTTTCCCTTGTAACACCATCTCTACCAGTATAAGATGTGTTTCCCCTTATCTCAAGGCACACTGGACAAACATACCACATGAAATCTCTATAAGGTGGACGCCTTGCAAAAAAGGTCAATCCAGCACTGTTTTTACTTTCAACCCAACAGTCAATGCATACCATTTGACAACCATTTTCTGCAACCATGGTGATAATATGTTGGTATGATAAAGAATTGATGACTTAAAATGTATTATATAAGTAGATGGGAGTTGTGGTTGTTGAACAAGTAGATAGGAGTAAAGACAACATAAATTCTTAAAAACTAGTCAACTTATAAAGTCAAAAAAAAACAAAAACATGTTTGATATTGTCGAAATTACAAATGGCTATAAGAGTAGAAGCCTACAACCTTCGAACACCAGCTCAACATCTTTTATCCAACACATATGGATGTCTTTGATATAACTCTTCCACAGACACTCCATAGTAAGCTGCCTCAGACTCTGCATCTTCAAGCCAATTTTTCATCTCCCTTTCCTCATCAATCCTTTTGTACATTCTCTCCTCTTCCAAAAACTGCTGGAATGCTTCTTCATCCAACTTGGACTGCTCTTCATCTTCCTCCAAAATTGTGTGTTCTTCTTCTTGCTCATAAACAGATTCAAGAAACTCTTGTTCCATAGTCTTCCTTATATCGTCTTCATCCATCCACTACAAAAGTAATACATTTGCACATCAACTAGAATGTAAACACATAAGAACAATCGTTATGCAAATGAGAATTAAATGAATACTTGTTGCCTTCTGCCATCACAATGCCTTTTTCTACCTCGAACCTTAGTTTCCTTTGTTGGTTTTGGTACTTGATCCTTGTGACAGCTAGACTTATTATGTCCAACAGTTTGACAATTGGAGCATTTAATCTGTTTACGAGCTCTAGATTTACCCATTTTGACGCAATTTCACTGAATTGAGGCTTTATGTTTATGAATTCAAATTTGCAGTAAAATGTGAGAATAAAGTGGTTCCTGTAACTTATTGCAAATGTGAGGACATGATAGGGGACTAAAACCTTAGTCCCCTATAGTCTTAAACTGTTTGAGCAAGGACTATAGTTCTACCAACACCCAATACAATCAAAACCGATATAACAACTATCTTAGACGAATACAACAATTAACAACAAAATTAACAAATTAAAACACTAGAACATATGATAACGCCTAAAATGAACATGTTTTTAGTAGCGTTATTGTTGGTTTTGTGCATGATAATCGTCTATATTTATTCATAACTGTTGCAAAAGTGCAAAAGATGCGTATTGTGTATGTATATGTAGCCAGGTATCACGAATGATGAAGAAATGAAGTTTTTATGCACATTTGGAAGATACTCGAGGAAGGAAGTCGAGCAAGGAAGCTTTTGGATTCAATGATTGGGAATTACAATGATTTCTAAGTATCTACAGCAAGGAAATATCAAGTTTTGCCTTGGAAATCATCAGCGAGAGCAAAGAATGAAGCGAATAAATAAGAAAGTCAACAAAAGTCAAAAGAGCAACACCCAGCCGTTCGGTCGTGACCCGTAACCGGATCCGGCTGGGCAAATGGTCAAATCGCAACCGATCCGGTTGCATGAGCTGCAGTTACACAAAGTTGCTTTTATTGTTGCCTTAACTCCCATAATCATTGGAGGCCGATCATTTCTTGATATTAACTTGTTGGGAACGTTTTTGGTCAGTTGAGCAAGCATACTTGGCTATATAATGAACCTAGTCCTAGTTTACTAGGTGTGACACAACCAAAATTGTATTAGTTTACATCAAAACTAATACCAACCATATTATTCAGCCCAAAAGCTTAGTCTTTACTGAAAAACGTCCAGGAGCAAGGAGGGAACAATTCTCATCCATAGTTTTGGTAATTTGGAGTTATACGGTGAATCTAGGTGATTGGAGGCGCGTGGTTGCTACAATCCATGAATTCTAATTCTTGTAATCGCAAAAGTTTAGGTATTCTATGAACTTTGTTATGGATTTCTATTCTCTTGAATTATTGGAATTACTTTGTTATGATTTGTGTTTAGTTATTATTATCATGGAGTAGTTTTGGGATATACTTGTGTGTTGGGATGTAGTTAATCGTACTAGTGTTCTCATATGTGATGCATGTATATTATCTTGTTTAAATAAGTTTGTTGGAAAAATACTAGTCTTGGTTTGATTTGTTGATAAAACATGTTTTAAGAAAAAGGACCGAAAGGATTTCTCTTGTGTTTTGTTCCAAAAAGTTGAGTGACAAACTAGTATGGGGATATGGTGATTGACAACCACCATGTTTGCTTATTAAAACAAGACTAGGAACATTTTCATCACGAAAGGGTCGAAAGATTCGTAAGAACAAATTTAATAAGAACATGTTGCAAACAAATGGAATTTCTAAAGGATAATCATTAGGATAAGGACCGAAAGGATTACCTATATGTTTTTGTTCTTAGAATGATTTTTACAAATATATACCATGGTTGGGGATCATTTGCTTATGATTTGTGCATCACATCAAGAGTTTACACCAAACCTTCATGAATACTATTTGTGATTGACTATAAACTACACACAAGTATATATATTTTTTATTATTGAATTTCACTATAAACATCACTATTTGAGGAAGCCTTGACAAGCTTTCTTGTTGGAATCTTTTCATCAAAACAATTTCAAACACAAAATCCCTTGGGACGATCTCGACTTACCAAACTTTGCTATCACGGACGAGTATACTTGCTCGTATGTGTTAATAGAATTAAACGGTTAAATCGTGTTTATAAATTTTTAAAACTTGCACCACGGTAACACATCAAGTTTTTGGCGCCGCTGCCGGGGATTTTCTTTGATTTTCTGTAAAATTGGTAGTATTGGAATTGAATTTGGTAAAAAGTAAAAAAAAAAGTTTTGGTTAAAAACTAACCGATTCGGTTGCTCTGCAACCGAATCCGGTTAGAGCTACGGAGTGATTTTTTATTTCTGATTTCATGGTTCTAGTTTACTTAGTGATTTGTGTTATAGTTCCTAGAGTAATTCTTGTCATTTTAGATTTTATTTACAGATTATGTCTTGTAGTTTAATGATTTCTTAGATTTATTTATATTTTCTTTATATTTATTATTATTAGTTAATTAGTATTAGATTAATTCTGGTTTTGATATTTATGATTAGATAGTAATTTTTCAGTTATATGGTTTAATTATCTTTATGGTAGTTTTTAATTGGTAGTTAATATAGTTTTTAGTTTAATGGTTTAATTATTAAGTCATTAATTATTGGTTTATGTAGAGTCTTAATTAATTTAGAGTTTTAGTACACTTAATGATTTTTTTTAATTTCAATTAATATTCAGTTTTAATAATTTTTTTTGTGTCGATCTAACCGATCGGTTGCAACCCGCAACCGGATCCGGTTAGCTTACTTGGTCTAGTTATTACCACCAACCGAATCGGTTGGTGAGCCAACCGATCCGGTTGGAGCTCTCGGTAAATTTTTTTTATAATTTTTAGATTTTGAGTTCTAACTTATGTTTTTAGTTTTGTTGAATATCTTAACTTGCTTAGTTTATGTTTCTATAGTTTGTTCTTGTTTTTACTAACTCTAACGCTAATGATTCGGATTTTGTTTTGTTTTGTTTTGTCAAGTTTAGCTAATTAGTATGGATAGTTTGAGTGGAATCTCGGAATGCCTTCGTACTTTGGATGGAATGTTCAAGGATACCGAAAGTTTGACTGGAAAAGATTGGCGGTATCTTGGAAGAGAGTAAGAAAGATTTGGAGATTGATACGGTTAATATGGAGGAAACGGGTGAAAACAAGGTTCAACTTCCCAAGAAGGGAAGAGTTGTAGTATTCACACAAGCACCTTTAACGGTGTATGATTCGCCACTAATGAGGTTTGGAACGCCTTGTAGTGTAGAAGGAGTAAGTACTTGGGACGCGCAACTTAATATGGCTTATGGAGAAAACTACATTTTGGAGAAGGTTCTTGACGAAATTGGTCATGTATGTTTGGACTATGAAGCATATGGAAGAAGGATGGTTAAAAATCTTAAGGTCAATATTCATGGACACATTTTTGAAACAGATTTTGTTGTGTTAGAAGAAGGGAATGCGGATGAACCCAATGTATGTTTTGGTCGAGATTTTCTTGTCACGACCAAGTATCAAGTTAAGTTGCAATTGGTGATTCCTAAGGGTAGATGATGTGTTTTTATGAGTAATAGATGCCACATTATTGATTAGAACTTATGATTGTAGAAGATAGGTCTTATTAGTTGAGTTCTAAGATGATGAATGTGTGATGATTTGAGGTTTGAAAAGCGAATTTAGAGTAATTCAAGGATGTAGAAATCATTGAGGATGTTAGAATGCAGTCTAGGAGTGGATTGGACTTAGAAAATTTGAGTGAGTTATGGTTTAAAAGGCAAAAGCCTTATGCAGATTGTATAACCGATCCGGTTGCGCAATGCAACCGACCGGTTGGATTTGGCCAAAAAGAGTAACCGATTCGGTTGCTCTGCAACCGAATCCGGTTCCAGGTTCTGTGTTGGAAATTTTTGAAATTTTGAAGTGGACCTTAGAGGATTCCATGAACCTTCCCGTTTGTTCTAACACTCTTATATTGTCTTATATTTATGATTTCTACAGAGAATTGTTGTAGGTAGCTCAAGCTCAAGGCCAGTTCCAATGAACCCGATTGTTACAAAGTTTTGTCAAAGGAACGAGAAGAAGAAAGTTAAGTATAGCTTGAAGACGGAAGCAAATGCCAACTTAAAGTTCAAAGATCTCACCGACGGGGAGAAGCATGCTTTCCGGGAAAGGTTATCGAAATTGCAGAATAGGACATGTTTGGTTCCGAGGGTGATTGATTGGGATTTGTTTGAGGAGTGTGATTGTGAAGAGGAGTTGAGAAGAATGATGCGGACATCTTATGTGTATCCAGCGGATGGGGATTCGTTCGATGATTTTTCATGGGAAAGAGCATTTACCATCAATGAAGAGGTCTATCGAGAGTGGTGTATGAAGTTCTTTTCAACCATGTATTTTGAAAGAAAGGTGAATGTTCGGAACTTGATGGAGGAAGTTTGTGTTTGGTTTAGGCTTTGTGGAAGGGATCATGCTTACACTTTGCCGGCTTTTGGCGTGGCTCTTGGTTTGTATGAGCCACATGAGGTTAATCATTGGTTATTTGAAGCTCACTTTTCGAGGCTTCGGAGGTTTGAAAAAGACTTTCCTACTATTTCCACCTATTGGAATCGAATGGGAGATCCTTCTTGCACTAGGAGGAATGTCGCGACCATCAGGAATCCATTAATGAGGATACTTCACAAATTGATTGTGACTGGGCCGTTTAATAGGTTTGGAAGTAGGGACAAATGTCAGAAACCGGACTTATGGGTTATGATGTTACTGGAGGAAACTAAGGACGGTAATGCGATTTGGCAGATAGCCGAGTATTTGTCTAGGAGGGCCTCGGGAATCAAGAGTAATAGCAACATTTGTGGAGGACATTTTGTGACAAGGTTAGCGAAGAATCTTGGGTATTATGTTGATGAGGAATTGGTTAAGTGTGGAGAGCCAAAGTATAGTGAGATGTGGAGTGCAAATGGTTTTGGGAATGCTTTGAATAGGAAATTGAAAACCTTGGGGTTATGGGTTGAACCTCAACCTCAACAACAACAACAACCACCACAGCAGCAGGAAAGTATACCAATGGGGAACGTGCAAGCGGGTACGTCCAGTAGTTTTGATTCAGGTTGGGGAGAGTGGAACCAACATTTAGATGAGATTCAATGTAGGGATGTGTGGAGAGACTCGATGATGTTGAGAAACAACTACATCAATGATTATTCAATGTCTATCTTTCAACACATGGCTCGTGAGGCCAATTATGAGTTGCCACCCTACAATCCACCCAATGTTCCACCATATCCTTTCCCCTACACTTCTTATCCTGGACCCTATCCGTATCCATATCCCGGGTACGCACCATTTCCTGATCCGGTGCCCGCATATGGTCGATTACCTGAGGTTGGTGGAGCAAGCTATGATGTTGGAGGATCGTCATCAGGAGTTGGAGGAAAGAAGAAGAAGAGGAGAGTTCGTTCGGAGATTGTGGACGAAAACTATGTAACCGAGAGTGATGATGATAAGTATGATGATGAAGAAGGGGACGAGATGAGCGAGGACGACGAGTGATCATGGATCATTCGTGATTTGTGGTTTCAAAGACAATGGTTATGATGTGTTAAACAATATTATTTCTATCTCTTTAACTATTTCTTTAGGATGATTAACATATTTTGCTTGGTTTTATCTTTTTTTTAGTAGCATTTGCATTTGGATTGTTTTGTTTTGTTTTGTGTATTGTGTGTTGCAGTTTTTGTTTGCAGGATGGATGTGTCGGAAGCTTATTGATGGTCAAATATTTGGAGTTGGATAACTCACATACTTTCTTATGACCCAATGTGCGTGTTGCATATTCTATCCCGTGGTATCTTTTAACTATTTCTTTTTCCCATTTTCTTTACTTTGAAGTTCATTTTATTACATTGAGGACAATGCAAAACTTAAGTATGGGGGAGGGAAGAAAATAGGAAAATGATACGCATTTTTAATTTTTAGATAACTTTTGGATGCAAGTAATTAGAAGGAATTCGCCCTTGTTGGTCTAGTTGTTTTCACGCATTATTGATAAATATTAAAAAAATAACTTGGGAATTTCAATGGTAAAATGAGGTTTTTGAAAAATTTTAGATTTGAACCAAATGACGGAAGTAATTCATTTTGGATTCGATAGCATTTTCTAGCACGCATTATAGCCTTTTTCCACACAATTGTGAGGTTTCTTTTTGTATAAAACACATCTTTTGTTTTATATTTGCTATGAGTGTGCCGGTGATTATGTCGATTCTAGAACTTGTACTAGTTATGCATTACGGTTAAAATCACTCTCGAGTGATATAAATTTGTTCAAGTGATAAGAGGCATCGTAGGATTTAACCCAAATGGCCTTCCATTTACATCTAATAATATATTAGCTAGCCACATCGGTTAGTTAACCACCTTTATATGGACCCATTTGTTAGTGCTCATCTTTAGCACTAGATACCTTTAGTTACACCCTCTGAGCCTATCTTTTCATTTGTTAAATCCAGAAAAATACAAAAAGATTTTACACTTTAAACTTTAGCCAACCCTTGTCGTGTCTATTGGTTTGTTGCTAGTTGTTTGGAATGTTGGAATGTTTTTGATGATTATGAAGAAGCTACACTTTGTTTATAGTGTGTACCATTCTCCATCATAGATGAAAGAGACGTCTTTCTCGATATTTTTTTTTGTGGTGTATGCTTACACTAAGTGTGGCGGAACTTTGTTATAAAAAAAAAATGGTTATAGCCAATGAGCTATATGGAGGATATTGATTAGCCAATGAGCTAAATTGAGTTATACATATTTGCGGAGATCGATATTTGAAGAGGTGAAATAATCATTTACGGGATTGTGGTTTGTATGATGGATAGCAACATGGAGGTTTAGACTTGACTTTATTTTTCTTTTAACACCAATTTCATAAACCATTCCATGCCTTATCCATACCCTTTATGAACCCTTAGCCTTAACGATATAACCTGAATAAAAGCCCTCTTTGATGAATTTATTTTCTTTGTTTTGATACTTGTACAAGCTTATGGTAAAAAGCATTGATCATGACTAGGCATTGAGTGATTCACATATACCCACCAATATATGAGTGTTGAGTGAATTCTTAAAATCATTCGTGAGGTGTTCTAGTTATGTTATCTAAAGTGTTTGGTTCATTTTTAAAAGTTTTCACATATTAAAAGCAAACCAATGATTATCTCTTTTGGGATGATTATTACATTTTTGGAACCATGGTGTCAAGACTATTGAAATCAATCTTTGCAAATGTTAGACCTACTCGAGGGCGAGTAGAGCTTAAGTGTGGGGGAATTTGATAACGCCTAAAATGAACATGTTTTTAGTAGCGTTATTGTTGGTTTTGTGCATGATAATCGGCTATATTTATTCATAACTGTTGCAAAAGTGCAAAAGATGCGTATTGTGTATGTATATGTAGCCAGGTATCACGAATGATGAAGAAATGAAGTTTTATGCACATTTGGAAGATTCTCGAGGAAGGAAGTCGAGCAAGGAAGCTTTTGGATTCAATGATTGGGAATTACAATGATTTCTAAGTATCTACAGCAAGGAAAGATCAAGTTTTGCCTTAGAAATCATCAGCGAGAGCAAAGAATGAAGCGAATAAATAAGAAAGTCAACAAAAGTCAAAAGAGCAACACCCAACCGTTCGGTCGTGACCCGTAACCGGATCCGGCTGGGCAAATGGTCAAATCGCAACCGATCCGGTTGCCATCGCAACCGATCCGGTTGCATGAGCTGCAGTTACACAAAGTTGCATTTATTGTTGCCTTAACTCCCCATAATCATTGGAGGCCGATCATTTCTTGATATTAACTTGTTGGGAACGTTTTTGGTCAGTTGAGCAAGCATACTTGGCTATATAATGAACCTAGTCCTAGTTTACTAGGTGTGACACAACCAAAATTGTATTAGTTAACATCAAAACTAATACCAACCATATTATTCAGTCCAAAAGCTTAGTCTTTACTTAAAAACGTCCAGGAGCAAGGAGGGAACAATTCTCATCCATAGTTTTGGTAATTTGGAGTTATACGGTGAATCTAGGTGATTGGAGGCGCGTGGTTGCTACAATCCACGAATTCTAATTCTTGTAATCGCAAAAGTTTAGGTATTCTATGAACTTTGTTATGGATTTCTATTCTCTTGAATTATTGGAATTACTTTGTTATGATTTGTGTTTAGTTATTATTATCATGGAGTAGTTTTGGGATATACTTGGGTGTTGGGATGTAGTTAATCATACTAGTGTTCTCATATGTGATGCATGTATATATGATCTTGTTTAAATAAGTTTGTTGGAATAATACTAGTCTTGGTTTGATTTGTTGATAAAACATGTTTTAAGAAAAAGGACCGAAAGGATTTCTCTTGTGTTTTATTCCCAAAAGTTGAGTGACAAACTAGTATGGGGATATGGTGATTGACAACCACCATGTTTGCTTATTAAAACAAGACTAGGAACATTTTCATCACGAAAGGGTCGAAAGATTCGTAAGAACAAATTTAATAAGAACATGTTGCAAACAAATGGAATTTCTAAAGGATAATCATTAGGATAAGGACCGAAAGGATTACCTATATGTTTTTGTTCTTAGAATGATTTTTACAAACATATACCATGGTTGGGGATCATTTGCTTATGATTTGTGCATCACATTAAGAGTTTACACCAAACCTTCATGAATACTATTTGTGATTGACTATAAACTACACACAAGTATATATATTTCTTATTATTGAATTTCACTATAAACATCACTATTTGAGGAAGCCTTGACAAGCTTTCTTGTTGGAATCTTTTCATCAAAACAATTTCAAACACAAAATCCCTTGGGACGATCTCGACTTACCAAACTTTGCTATCACGGACGAGTATACTTGCTCGTATGTGTTAATAGAATTAAACGGTTAAATCATGTTTATAAATTTTTAAAACTTGCACCACGGTAACACATCAACATAACATAGAGATTCATTAATTTCATATTAAACACTAAATATTCAGTACATATTTTTCCCAAAAAAAAAGGAAAACATAACCACTTCATTTCCTTCTCAACACTTCCTAAGATCATCAAGGAAGTTGTTCCTGTCACACACCTGTGAGTGTGTTTGACATATCATCCTCCTTATCTCCAACGCCTTCAAGACATTAGCCTTTTGCTTGTTGCGAAGATCCTCAAGAACCTTGTAGTTCATCACTGTAGTTCGAAAGCCTTCGAGCTCACAAATGTATTCTTGGGTTTCCTTCATACCAAGAATCAAGTCAGTCAAAGTGTTTTGGATGCCATTTGCAATTTTGATGTCCTTATCGTTTTCTCTCTGATAAAAGAGAGAAATCGAGTCAAACATGTAGTTAGACTTCGAAGCTATGGCGAGTTCTTGAAGAAGTGGGAAGTCAGCCATTGGGAGGTTGTTGAGATTTTGGTAGGATATGTTTTCTTTTATTGTTGGTATGCAAATGGTATATGTTATTAACCCATAAATACCAAAACCAACGGGACGTTCCAAATTCAGGGACAAATTGTGAAGTTATTAAAAAGAAAAATAGTCAAGTTTGTGTCAGAAAAAATACGCGGGAATTTTAAGTGCAAAAAACGGCTAACTGGTCAAATTCAGGGACCAAGTGTGACATTTAAAACCTGTTACCCTGCAACTTGACCTTTTGCCTTCCTTGATACGCTTATACACAATTAATGTGTTGGGAAACACCAAAACAATCCAACTAACAAGATCCGAAACAATAAACACTATCATAATAACCCGTCCCAATTAACAAAACCCAATCAAAACCAAACCTAACATACATCCACACTCACGTACTGAAACACACATCTAGTCAAACCCATTCGTAAAAAAACAAAAAAATAACAATGAAGGACAGAAGCATATTCGTCTCAACTTTTAAGGATGTGAAGGAAGAAGAAGAAGGTGAGGTCCTGTTCAGAATCCACGATAATGGGGTTTTTGATTACGACCACTCAGGTATGAAGGAGGTTCATTAATTAATCTGTGTGCCTTTACCAGTGATAGGGATATATTTAGTCCAAGCCTTGATAATGTGTTATCAGAGATTAATGAACAAAAATGGGCGTTGTTTTTCTGTGATCCTAAAGAATCCCTAGAAAATGGTTTGCATTTGATTCATACTGATGTTGATGTTCATACTTTGTTTGGAATGACTGAAACAAATGAGTTAGTTGATATCTTCGTTGCCCACATGCCCTAAAAGTTAGCATAATTTTACTTAAAAAACATTAGTTTTGAATTTGTGGGTTGGGTAGAGCGGGATATTAACTTTAGAATGCTTAGTCCAACACCTTTTAGGACTAGACGTCAATGGCAGGGGATAGATAAGAAAAAAATGCAGGGGAGTGGAACCAAGACACCAACAGTGAAAGGTGGTGTTGTAATCAAAGATGAAGAAGGGGTTGTAGCTAAAAAAAAGGGAGAAAATTAAAGGAAAAGGAAAAGGAAAAGGAAAGCTGGTTGAGGAAGAGGAAAGTTGGTTGAGGAAGAGGATGTTTTGCCCAGAAAAAAAGGGAAAGAAGTTGTTCAAGAATTTAAGCGAGGTTTAGATGGGAAGGGGAAGGCAAAAATGGTTGAGTTTGCAGGGTTTGATGTTAAGAACTTGCCTGGTTTTGATGGGAAGGGAAAGGATGAAAGGGTTGTTGGTGCTGCTGTTGATGTTTCTAGCGGTGTTAAGACACCTTTTAGGAGCAAAAGAAAGATTACAAATTGCGTCCTAGCACTATTCGCCCAAAGGCGACCCTAGGTGATGTTTCAGTCATAAATACCATGTCATGTGTTTAATTCCATTAAGCTGTAACAGTACAGTACCTAACTTATATGTTTGTTGTTTGTATACTTGTTTTTGCAGACAAGGTAGCTGTAGCATCATCAATTTAGGGTTCATGTTTTGTGGGTTCAACAATTTATGGATATCGATCAGAGCTGTGTAGATCATTTGAAGATTCGGCAGTTGAACGTTTTGAAGTTGGGCACAAATTCATCTTTTATATTTTGTGAAATGTCAGTATAACCATGTATCAGACAATGACTCCGTAGTATCAGTTATTTTACAGTTTCATCAAACACTGAACATATAGTTGACTGTTATAAGTCAACTAGCTAAGTAGTTGGTAATGTATAAATTTGTTTGTTTATTGTTAGGATTTAGTAAATCCAGTTGTTAAAGTGTCGGTCACCTCAAGTATATGTAATCGTTAGAAAGCTCGAAGTCGTAGTTATTTACTGTTAAGTAGTATTTAGTTAAGTAACACCGTAGAGGACGGACGGGTCTTTACCCACTGTATGCCTGATCCACAGCCCGTAGGTGGCGTTTTATGTAAGACTATAAATACTCTCTACCTCCCAAGGTAGAGAGTTGGAGCTCATAATAATACTTTTATTTTCTCTTACTAAGTTCCCAAACCTCTAACTATTTCTCTCTCTAAAAACCTTATTATATACGCCCCTTGTGATGATGGTTTAATGTGTTTGTGAAATCCAATATGTTACAAATGGTATCAGAGCCATGGTTTGATCATCTCTCTTACATATCCTTGGATTTCTAGTGGTTTTATATGGTTTTTGGGTTTGAAAAAGTTTAGTGGTTTTTGCATCATTTGGATCATTTCTTGTGTTAAAGTTTGATTTTTGAGTGTACTTTTGTGTTTAGAATCATTGTATATGCTTGGGTTTTGATTTGGAAAGCTTGAATCACTGTGGTTGGGTTTGTTTTGGATTGAAAAGTGTAGTTTTGAAGTTTTTCAACCTAGCGACTTGAGTCTCGGATAAACATTCTTCGTAGCGACTTGCTTTGGTAATTTGCAGCGACTTGTAGTTAAAGCCGTAGCGATTTGAGCTTAGCGACTTGCCTATTGAGACAAGCCGACAAACAGTACAAGTTAGTGGAGGTTCCACTTCGGCTAGCGACTTGGTTGGGTTAGCGACTTGTTTCTATTATTTCTAGCGATTTGGCTTTATTGTTCTTGACGAGTTGTTCTTTAGCGACTTGTCTACTTAGCGATTTGGTGTAGTAGCGACTTGTGTTCAACGACTTGATCCTTAGCGACTTGGATACTTAGCGAGTTGTTCTTTAGCGACTTGTCTACTTAGCGATTTGATGCTTTAGCGACTTGTGCTCAGCGACTTGGGTCTTAGCGACTTGGTGCTTAGCAACTTGGTTCAAAGGTTATAGCAACTTGGTTAAATATTTGTTTCTAATACGGTTTTCTCTTGATTTAGTAAAATCCCGTGAAAGAATCTATTTCCCGGTTTAATCATAGAGTTATAAAATCCCGTGAAATCTGTAAACATGTCTACCAACGTGCCTACAATCATCTCTACTGTAGCCGAGGACGTTCAAGCAGCTGGTTCAGACACTCGTCCACCCATGCTTGACAGAACTGACTATAACTCATGGGCTCAACGAATTAGGTTGTACTGTCTAGGAAAGGAAAATGGAGTCAACATTCTCAAGTCAATCGATGAAGGACCTTATCAGATTGAGACTACAAGAGACATAATTGATACTGCTGCAGATGGAACCATGATCTTTGGATTGGACAGACCAAAGACGTATGATGAGCTCAGTGATAAGGAGAAAAAGAGATTCGATTCTGATATCAGGGCTTCAAACATTATACTTCAGGGTCTTCCAAAAGACATCTACAAGCTTATCAATCACAACACTGAAGCCAAGGCTGTTTGGGATAATGTCAAAATGCTTCTCTTAGGTTTTGAATTAACCAAGGAAGATAGAGAATCACAACTGTATGATGAATTTGAGCACTTTAAGATGAAACCAGAAGAAAGTGTCTATGAATACTACGTGAGATTCCACAAGCTTGTAAATGATATGAGGAATACCAAAATGACCATGCCAAACATTCAGCTGAACTCAAAGTTTGTGAACAACATGATTCCCGAATGGCACAAGTTTGCCACCTCTGTGAAGCTAACCAAAGGATTGAAGAACACCAACTATGAGCAACTGTATGCCTTCCTTCTTTAGAATGAGAGACATTCTATGTTTGAACGAAGGATTCTTGAACAGTTCAAATCTAAGCAGGGAGAAACTAGTTCGTCAAATGACTCTGCAGCTTTTTACACCAATGTTGGAATTACCACCAAAGCTTCTCAAGTCATACCCATGGGTAATGGTATTTACAAACTCATCCCTGATCCAGCATATAAGCCTCCCGACTCAAACACACTCATGGAAAACTTCATCAATCAATTGTCTCTCATGGTTAGTCAAAACATGAACTCTCTCCCACACACCAACAATAACCTTAGAATAGCATCCAATCCACACAATCAAGCTACTGTCAGAGATGGGAAGGTTATGGTGCAACCAGTTCAAGAAAGACAGTATGAACAGGGAAGAGGTGGAGTTGGTAGAGGATATGTGGCAAATCAGAATCGTGGAAGGAATCCAAATCAAGGACAAGCAAAGCCAATCAAATGCTACAACTGTGGTGGTGAGGGACATATTGCAAGGAACTGCACATCTCCAAAACGTCCACAGAATGCAGAATACTTCAGAGACAAGATGCTGCTTGTACAAGCTTAGGATAATGGAGCAACTTTGGATGAAGAGGAGTTGTTGTTTCTTGCTGAAGGGAATGCTAAGACATATGATGCTGATGTAGATGAGCAGCCAATTCAGGAAATAGGTCACAATCATCAAAATGCCTTTCAAGTTGCAGACTGTGATGCATTTGACTCCGATGTCGATGATGAACCTACTGCCCAGACAATCTTCATGGCTAGCATCTCACCTATGGTCTCTCCAAAGGTCCCTTCACCACAACAGGCTGGCCCATCCAAAGACTCAATCATCTAAGAGGTATTAAAACTATATGATGGATTTGATGAGCAAAAGATGCATAATAAAGTACAATCTCTTGAAACTTATGAATCAGATATTGATGATGAGGGTAATAGCAATATTGTCCCATATGATCAATATGTGAAGCAAAGTGAAAGTGAGATTGTACCAAGTAATGCATCTTCTGCAGTCAATGATGACGATGTTTTTGATGAATACACTGCATGTGCCCCTGATGATTCTGTTATCTCTGAACTGAATGCCTTTAAAGAACAAGTTGCTATTTATGAACAAAGTGCTAAGTTTGAGTTAACTACCCGTGAGCAGGAAATGGATGACCAAATGCGTACAATTATTAGAAAAAGTAATTTTAGAGAAGAAGTATTAAAACAAGAGTTAAACTCTTTACAAGAAAAGCTTTCTAAAACTGCTAAGCAAAAACAAGAACTTCAAGAAAATGTGAAAATGCTTAAGCAAGAATTCAATGCTAAGGAATCAAAACTTTTGAATGATTTTTCCAATCTAAAAACTTTGAAAAACAAGCTTGAAAATAAGTTGTACGTACAAGGGAATACTATTCAGACTGCTCACTTGATCACTAAGCACAGAGTCTTAAGTGATAAGCATAGTATTCCTCTTGTTGAGGAACCAAATCCAGAGGTCGTTAAAAAAGCTAGAGCGACTCATAAGGTATTATATGATGGTAATGAGATTCTTAAGCCTAGGCAAACACCATCATGTATTGGAAGCACGGAAGATGATAGAAAATTGGATGATGCCTCTAGGGAGAAAATGGATAAGAAGCTTAACGATCCTGCGTGTAAAAAGGAAAACATAACGATAAAACCCCATGATTACACTAAGAAAAATTGTATCTCCTTAAACAAGTTTAAGCATCAGACTCTATTAACCCCTGAACAATTATTCTGGAAAAAGGATATGGATATGCAAAAAGCTGAAAATCTTGTTGAAAAGAATCCCCCTTGTAGAAAATTGCCTCCAGCAACGGTGTATCCTCCAAATACACCAATGCATTTAGTTCCTAGATCTATTGCCACTAATAACAAGACCTTAATCAGCCTGTATGTTGTTTATCAACTATTTGTTGATTTTGAGAAGACGTGTAAGAAGAGAATCACACCTACAGTGATAACTGAGGGGGAAAAGGGTTTTGAGCAAACTAAAGAATGTCATTTAACTGAGGTCATGCCTTTCTTTAAACAATTAAAAGGTCAATTTGAGAGTCTTAAAAAGGGGATAGATTCAGATATTAAAGAAATGGAAAAGGAATTTGATGCTATGATAGTTGAAGTCAATGACTATGAGCGTGAATTAAAATACAATGAGATTGAGAGGAAGAACTTGCATACCTTAAATGAGAATCTGATCGCTGAATGTATCACTCAAGATGTGTTTTACACTGCCACAAATTGTTCAATTAATGCATCTCAATCTCATGAATTATCTGTTGCTCTGAAAGTCTCCCATGATCGTGTCATTGAGCTTGAAAAAGCTAACTCTAAATTGCATGAGAAAATTGAACAGGATGATCATGATAACTTGGTGAAACATTATTCTAAACTGGAAGTTGAGCATCTTGCTTTACAATTAAAATATTAACATCTAAAAGAAAATGTTAAAACCTCAAATGTCTAGACATCCTTGGATGCTCCTGAATTTGATGCAGTTTTTGAAATTAGCAAACGTGATGAACAGATTCGAGCTAATTGTAACACGATCAAAAAAATGAGAACCCAAATTGCACAATTAAAGGGTGAAAAGAACAATGTGACTGGCTCCCAAATGCCTCCTCCTTTAGATTCTCAGTATTCTCAAACTTTTTATCTTCAAAACTTGGTTAATGTTTTACAAAAGGAAAATGAGAGTTTTCTATAAGAAAATGAAAAAGTTAAACTACACTTTAAAGAGTTATATGATTCAATGAAAGTCACTCGTGACAAGAACAACGAAAAAATAACGTCTTTACAAAAGGAAATTGAGAATCTGAGGAGTCAGGAAAAAGGGAAACTGCCACTTGCCTTTAATGAGAATGTTGCATCAAAGTCATCCTCAGACTGCAAATATACTGTGACTGTTAAATATATTCCTCCTCATTTTAGGGATAATGAACTTGTGTTTCATAACTATTTTGCTCACCTTAAGGATAGTCTAGAATGTCTCCGTGAGATTGTGGAAGAGGATTTCATAAATAAGCCGCTTGATAGAGAAATTAGGTTTGCTTGCATTCAGGCCAAACGATATCAGGAACTGCTAGAATGTTTAATAGCAACATGTCCTAAATCCTTAGGTGCGAAAGGTAAAGCTGTGATGCATTGTTCTATGCCTTGTGCCAAGAATACAAACCATTCTATGCCCAGTATTAAGAAAGTGAACTCTAATGTGCCTTCAAGTGGTTCAGATCCCTGCACGTCTAGTTCAGGAATGCAAAAAGTAGATCAACCAACTAATGTTCTCATAATTCCCTCTACAGGAGTAATCAGTGACATAACAGCAAGCGGGTCAAAGCCTCCAGGCAATACCAAGCAAGATAGGACCTCGCAAGCTAAGAATGTGCATTGGAAGATAGTAGAAGACCACCCTAGGAACATTAAGTTTGAGTTGAATAAAACGAATCGTGTTGATTCTAGTATTAGCCATAAGCGTACTGTAATTAATTCGAATTCTGCTACTATCTGCAAACCATGAAATGATGACTGCTTGATTTCTGTTACTAATCATGAATGTGGTGTGAATGATTTGTCTAATGTTGTTAAATGCCCAATTAAAATTGTTAATGTTTAAAATCAAGCTAAGAAGGCAAAAAGGCAAAGGCGAAAGAAGGTTAGAAAACATTGGAAACCCACAGGAAGGAAATTTAGTAACATAGGTTATCAGTGGATACCTACTGGCCGCAAATTCAATCTTAATGAGATGTGCCCTAAATTATCTAGATCAATGCCCATTAGGAAATGGATGCCTACTGGTAGAACTATTCCTTTAAGAAATGAACATACTTTGAATAGGTCAAATACATATACTAGCACTGCATCTATCCCTGATGATCCCATTGTTTCTACTTCTGATGTGGGAGTTCCAATCAATGTTACTAACCATATGGAACCCATTCTTGCATGGGGATCCCAATTATCCAGTTATCCATTCTTGTCTGTTCAACTGCAGATCGTTCAAATCGTTCGTGGTACCGGACTCGGCTGTTCCAAGCATATGATTGGAGATCGCTCGCGGCTCATGAACTTCGTGAGTAAATTCATCGGAACTGTTAGATTCGGGAACTACCATTTTGGAGCAATTATGGGTTATGGAGACTATGTTATTGGCAAAAGTGTAATCTCCAGGGTATATTATGTTGAAGGTCTTGGTCATAACTTGTTTTCTGTTGGTCAATTCTGTGATTCCGATCTCGAAGTGGCTTTTAGAAAACATACTTGTTTCGTTAGAGAACTTGATGGTGTGGAATTGTTAAGAGGAACTCGTGGTTCAAATCTATACACCATCTCTATCGAAGACATGATGAAGTCTTCTACAATCTGCTTATTGTCAAAGGCTTCAAAAACAAAATCATGGTTATGGCATCGTCGTCTCAATAACTTGAACTTCAGCACCATTAATAGTCTTTCCAGAAATGATCTTGTAAGAGGCTTACCCAGATTAAAGTATGAAAAAGATCATCTTTGTTCAGCATGCCAATTGGGAAAAAGCAAGAAATATGCCCACAAACCCAAACCCACAAACTCAGTAATGGAAGTTCTGCATACCCTTCATATGGACTTGTGCGGACCAATGAGAGTGCAAACGATTAATGGGAAGAAATACATTTTAGTCATTGTTGATGACTACTGTCGATTTATGTGGGTAAAGTTTTTGAGGACAAAGGATGAAACTCCAGATGTCATAATCAAACTTATCATGCAGCTTCAGGTTCGACTTAACAATACGGTTAGAATTGTTCGAACAGACAATGGCACAGAGTTCGTTAACAAAGACTTAAGTCAATTTTATGAAAGTGTTGGAATCAGTCATCAAAGAAGTGTTCCATGAACTCCTCAACAAAACGGTGTAGTTGAAAGACGAAATCGAACTCTTTTGGAAGCCGCAAGAACAATGCTAATTTATTCAAAGGTTCCAATGTTTCTCTAGGCTGAAGCCATTGCCACTGCTTGCTACACCCAAAATCGTTCCCTCATACACACATCTCATGGAAAAACTCCATACGAACTTGCCCATAAACGAAAACCTGATCTCTCCTACCTTCGTGTGTTTGGTGCATTGTGCTATCCAACGAATGACAGTCAAGATTTAGGTAAATTAAGAGCCAAGGCGGACATTGGGGTTTTTGTAGGTTATGCATCAAACAAGAAGGGTTACCGAATCTACAACAAACGAACTCGAGATATCATGGAAACTATTCACGTTATGTTCGATGAGCTGTCCGGGCAAATGGCTCCAGGACAATCCAGTTCTGGACCCGCATTTCAACCTTCATCATGTAGTCCTATCAGTTATACTCTTGTTTCAAATCCCTCATCAGCAACTCCTTATGTACCTCCTTCTGAAGATGATTTGAAGAAATTGTTTGATCCAATGTTTGATGAACACTATGAGCCAAGTGCTAATGATATGTCAATTCCATCAACAGAGGCTATTCCTATCCCTTTCAACGAAGTTAACCCTTCAGTTTCTATGTCATTAAGTCAAGAAGCGCCTGCTGCTGATCACTCTGTCTCATTAACAAATCATCAATCATCAAGTGTACATCATGGAATGGTTTCTGGCACCCTTAATGGAGAGAATCCCTTTGCTACTCCTGAAGATGCCCCCTTTGAAAACATATTTGCTCTGAATCATCATCGAACCATCTTCATCGAGAAATCGACTCTCGCTACTTCAGTTCCTCAACAACAACTACACGAACACCTTAGAAAATGGACACATGATCACCCATTGGACAACATCATTGGAAATCCCTCTCGTCCAGTATCCACTCGCAAACAACTTGCAACTGATGCCTTATGGTGCTTCTTCAACTCCGTACTATCCAAAATCGAACCAAAAGATGTTAAAACTGCAATGAATGATGACAGCTGGTTCAATGCCATGCAAGAAGAAATTCATGAGTTCGATCGGCTAGATGTATGGGAATTAGTACCTGCTCCTGATTGTGCTATGATTATTGCTCTAAAGTGGATCTTCAAAGTAAAACTTGATGAGCATGGGGATGTTTTAAAGAACAAGGCTCGATTGGTTGCAAAAGGATACCATCAAGAGGAGGGTATTGACTTTGAAGAATCATTTGCTCCAGTTGCTCGTATCGAGGCAATCCGAATCTTCTTGGCTAATGCTGCGAGTAAGAACATGGTAGTCTATCAGATGGATGTAAAGACGACTTTTCTTAACGGTGACCTTAAAGAAGTTGTATACGTCAGCCAACCTGAAGGCTTTGTGAATCCAGAGCATCCTACTCACGTCTATCGTTTGAAGAAGGCTCTTTATGGTTTGAAGCAAGCTCCAAGGGCATGGTATGATACGCTATCAAAGTTTCTTCTATCTACTGGATTCAGCAAAGGAGCAGTTGATCCGACATTGTTCACCAGAAAGTCAGGCAAACACTTAATACCAATTAGCAGACATCTTCACCAAAGCTCTTCCTAGAGAACGTTTTGAATTTATCCTCCCACGTCTTGGTCTAAAGAGTCTACAACCGGAAACACTCAAACGTCTTCAAGAGGAAGACGAGGAGTAAAGGTCTTTCTTTATCTATCTCTTGTAAATATTTATTCGAAAAGCATAATAAAAAATTTCAAAACCTACAAAAAGCAAATAGAAAAATACAAAACTTTCAAAAATCCATAAAATTTTTTTTTGAAAATCTTGAAAATTTTCAAAAAATATTGTCATTGTGTCATGTTTTTCTCGATTCGATAAATATCAACGGTCCTTGTGCTGTCATTCAAAGAATGACACAGGTCTTTAGATGTTGGTCGAATATTAAAAAAAAAAAAAATTAAGAGAAAATGAAACAATGATTTATTGTCATGTCAGACAGTAACCCATTTTTCAAAGAAAGAACAGAGACGTGCTTTATCTTAAATATTCAAACATCATGCTCTGATTCTAAAAAAAAATGTTTGTCGTTAAAAGGACAAATGTTTTTCTTTTAAATATTTTTCCTTCAAAAGATTCTTCTGAAAAATATTTGTCATCTAATGAAAACAAAATTGTTTTGAAAATACTTCGGACTCTATTTTTTAAAAAAAATCATCCAGACGTTTCATCTGTCAAAATCGTTGAACTTCAATCAACAACATACGTCATTGATTGAGGGGGAGAATGATTTCAATCAAAAAGTGTATTTCTCAAAACAATTGGCACGTAATCGAGAAAGGTCCACTCTTGAATAATCAAAAAGAACAATGTTTTACAATCTCCCCACATATATAATAGAGGAACATGCCAAGTCACAAATGCCACTTGGCAGCCATAAATGCCATGCTGGCAAGAATTAATTACGTGGCAATGCCACCTATTTTTTTACACACGCTTCACACAGAAACACAACCAAGAACACACGCCATTCACAACCGAAACTCCCAATCCTGATCTTCAGCAACACAATCAATTCAATTTGTATTGCCCAAAATTAACCTACACATACGTTTCAACAAGAAATCAATCTTAATCCTAAAACAAGTCTCGATTCATTCGTTGAAAATCACCATAGAGAATACGAATCAGACACGCACAAAATGATCAGAGAATGATTTATCACAGCGCAATCAACTTTAAATTCATGTCATTCTTAATTTTTTATTTTTAGTTTTTGTTCCGATTAAATCGAATTAGGTTAGCCAGTTAGTTTTGTATGACGAATTAGGGATTGGATTTGTTAGTATAGTTTCAGGTTTTGGATAGAAGGCTTTCAAAAGGAAGACTATAAAGTGGTTGATGAATTTGCATAGCAAGTGTTTGATGAAAGTCCTGAATAACTTTTTTTTTGAAAATCTGTTGTATTGGTATATATCTTTTTACGTGAAGAAATTACATATCAAGTGTTTGAGCTATTCATAAAAATCTATCAAGTGTTCGAGGAATTTCCTAAATGCAGTTAATAAGTCACTTTAGCTACAAGTTACGACTTAAACTCAATTGTTAAACTAATAGCAGTCGACCTATATAATTATGGGATGCCGTAAATGTAATGTTGGCACTAGCAGACTACAAAAGCTCATAGAACATATATAATATTGGTCGTGTGATAATTGTTTGAAAATAAGTGAGATTAGTCAGATGATATACGTAGGTAGAAGTAACAATTGCGATTTTGATTATTTTATTAGCCAAGCTTTGAACTTTTGGAGGTCAGACTTAGAATTTTAAACTAATTATTAGCAATATGAATCAGGTAGTTTTTCAAAGAAATTGAAGTGATAAGAATAAATTATGAACAAGTACTGCAAATGGAATAATGTTGGCGTCAAAGTCTCAAATCGTAGTCGATGTCCTTTTTTAAAGCATGTTTGATCTGAAGGTAATGTCGTATCCGTGCTCTTCAATTTGTTAATACTTTGGTTAAATGTTTGGCTTAGATTTTAGTTAACACTTTATATCTGTGCATTTTAGACTGTTACGTATGCGTTATCGGATACTTGAAACATGGTTTGAATAAACTATACGCATTCTATTCACTCTTATATTTTTGTTTCCAAAATTAAGTATATTGTTAAAATCATGCTCTTATGCAGGGTTTCACGGGCAATGCTAATGGGAAAGCAGTAAGTATTAGTGCCTGCGCAGACAATCAGAACTCAACTCTTAGATAAGTGACCTTGAAACAGATGGTACGATTCCTTAAACTTTAACTGTTTTGTCTTCATACTTGCTGTTATAAAGATTACTGTTTTTCAAAATTCGAGTTCAGAATTAAGTGTGCTGTTAAAACTATGCCCTTATGCAGGTTTTCACAGGAAGTAGGTCACCACTACAAGGTTCGTGTGAAAAAACTTGCAAGAGGACCTTACTGTTTAAGGTACTCGACTGACAGAAAAGTAACCGCTGGCAAGGTTAGAGTAGACCATCACTGTAGTTATTATCATTGTTATTGATATAAGTAAGCTATACTAGATGTAGAATTCTAAATAGTGAAAAACGAACACTCAAGATACACGACCAGCACCATTTACGCCAGCTAAACCCGGAACCTGCTGCACCACTATTTGACAGGCTCATACCAGATACAAACCATGGTCAAAATTCCTTTACAAAATTACTTCTAACCAGCTTCAAGTTTTTTTGCGTTCAAACTTTTGCTAAAGAATGCACTTCGCCTATTAATATTTGCGCCATTATCGATAATGTAGAGATAGAGATAGAGATGATAAATGTAAGTATGATTGTCCTCCTTACTCGAAGTATTGTTTATTTTCAGGGAATCATATGTTGGCAATGTATCCATTTTCAGTGCAATGGAAGAACAGCTCAAGCAGGTACCTGGTTGTTACAGCTATTCCATATTATACAACAACAACAACAACATACCCAATCCCGCCTAAGCGAGGTATGGGGGAGGTAAAATGTAGACAGATCCTACCCCCGCCACAGGGAAAAACCCTGAAGTAGGGAGACTGCTTCCAACGAGACCTCCGGCAAAGTGTAGGTGTGTGAGTGAGAAAGAGCAGGGAAGAGAGCAGAAGACAGAGAGCAAGCACATGCAGTAAAGAAAACAAGCAAAAACAAGGCAAGGCAGCATAGATAAGCGCAAATAAAGCAAGCAGACCTAAGAGAGCAGAAGACACTAAGCATCAAGCACATGCAGAAAAGAAAACAGGCAAAAACAAGGCAAGGCAGTATAGATAAACGCAAGGAAAGCAAGCAGACCTAAGGGAGCCAAAAAAAAACTGTCCCACAGCAAAAGAAGAGCAAAACAAAGCACCATAAGCCAAGCAGGGCCAGAAAAGCAAGAAAAACACGCAAGCCCAAACAACACAAGCAAAGCAAAGGCAACGCACGGGGCCTAACACTACGGCAAAGGCAAGCAGAAACAAGCGAAACGCCTAAAAGCCTAACCCACCCAAACTACCAAAACCCAGAAAGCCCCAAGCCAAAACTAGCCGCAGATCCTGATCCTATCTCTCCACCCTTTCCTATCTGAGGTCATGTCCTCCGACAAGTGAAGCTCCGACATATCCATCTTAAGTCTTTCCTCCCACCTGAGTATGGGTCTGCCCCTTCTTCTCACTCCATCTACTACAAGCGCCTCTACCCTTCTCACCGGCGCTGATTGGGGCCTCCTCTTGACATGACCGAACCACCTCAACCTACCTTCTCTCATCTTCGAAATAATATTTCCGACTTCAAGTTTAGTTCTGAAAACTCCGTTCGGGATCATGTCGAGCAAAGATTTTCCACAAGTCCATCTTAGCATCCTCAGTTCTGCCACTTCCACCCTGTTAGCCTGGGCCTTGGAGATGAGCCAACACTCGGACCCGTACAAGATAGCCGGTCTAATCGCCATCCTATAAAATTTCCCCTTTAAACTTGAAGTCCATCTTAGCTATTCCATATTATATGATGTCTTAATCCAAGTTACCGTCCACTGTCCTTTTTATATGTTTACAGTAGCTTCTTCCTCTTTAGCTTAATGTCTTTTTGTTTTCTAATGTTTAAAAATGTTCTATTAGGACTCTTTTTTTGGCTTTTATTAGGAAGTCCATTTAGGCATTGTTTTGCACCATGTAAATATGTTTGTGGTACGATAAATTTAATGAAGTGAAAACTTCACCCACCTAGACATGGTTTCCAGTGTGTCTCTAAGAATTTGTGCATTAAGTTTTGGAAGAAAGCTGACCTATGATTCGGGACTCTTTAAAATCGGTTTTTTATTTTTATTTTTTATTTTTTATTTATTTATTTTATCTTTATCAGTCAAGGATACTACATGTCATTTAACTTGTGGTTATTTCTTTATTGCTCAACTATTGTTGGCATTGCACCTATTTTCCTTTTTGCAACTCTTTTGTACGAGATCTTGCTTTCTTAAGAGCCTAATGTTTACTTTTACAATTGAACCATCAGGGTGAAATTGTGATTTTCATTTCAAACCACCAATCAGAAGCAGATCCAGCTGTTATTGCCTTGCTGCTCGAAACGAAAAATCCTTATATTTCTAAGAACATAGTAAGCCCAATATATTTTAGAACCATGTATCTTTAAAGTGCTTCTATTAGTCCAATATTTGAATGTTGTTATGCAGATCTATGTGGCAGGGGACAAAGTTATTACAGATCCTCTTTGCAAGCCGTTCAGTAAGGAACTTAAGGTGCGTAACAAACTACAATGTACTTGAAATGATACAGTAGACAACAATTTAAATCTAGAACTTTATCAGCAGGGATGCCAGGAATATGTTGTCCTTCAGACCATAGTCTTCTCAACTGCACACAAAAAGTTCATAAAACATCAATTTTATATGACCTAACATTGCAGTTCCAACGAAGTAGCTATAATCATTAATTGGAAAAAGGAACTATTTAAGTAATAGGCAAGCTGCAAGAAGATGATCTACAACATTTATAACTAGAGATGCCATTTGACCCATTTACATACGAATAACTTGGATTATGCTAGAACTCTAACAGGTTATGCAGTTATAGGAAAACAAGCAAAATAATAACAAAGTGTGTTTTTTCATCCCCTTTGATATATTTTTAGTTCTAAGATTATAAAATTAGAGCAACTCACTTACTTCTGCAACCACCCTGCACCAAAATGATGCCATTTTCCTTATAGTTTTATAGCATCCAATGGCTATTAAATCATGCTTTCCATGTTTGGTGTTTGAGTGTTCCATTGTCCATAATGATGCAGAACACACTAGCTTTATATTTCTATTCTGTGGTAGGTTGTATTTGACCATATATTTATCCGAACTTACATTGGTCAGCGGATCAAGATCCGCAAATGGAATATTGCAGCCCCCTCTGGACCCTGCAACATATGCGGATGCAGTGGTCTAGGTTTACTTGGATAATGCTGGTGATCTGGTACTAATTCAACTTAATGAACATAATTATATATTCTTCATTTTATCTCGACAACCTCTTTTGTAGTTGTCATTTATATACCATTCCAACATTCGCTTAATAAAACCTTTGTCCAACTGCAAGAATTGATTGCTAAGTTCGTTGAATCAGCAGATTCTAACTTGAGCATATATGGTGATTCCTTTTTTTGAGGTAGTAATGGGAGTTTATCATTATGTAGTCTTTCATCAATCATTTGAGAAGTTTGTCGTTGTTGAGGTTTTTGTTTCTAATTTTTCAATGTTATTTGCTTTATTATTTCAGGTTGTCTTCACTGGAGGGTGTACTCAACCTGGAACAACTAAGCCTGATGAGGGGGAGCGACATAATTTATCTATATTAGACTTTGAGGCACAAGAAACATAATCCATTTTTTTAGGATAAGATTTTGAAATATCTTAGGATTTCCTTTCCCTCTCCACCTTTAACAATTCTCTACACCCAAAACCCTCTACTTCTCATTTCAGTACCCCTTAAACTTTAATTATTTCGATGTCGAATGCTTTCAAATGAGTATCACGTCAACTATGACCACACAGGCGTCTTTTCGCACCAGTTTCCTACCATTATCACACTGTAGTTCATGTTCCAGCCTCCGGTCTCATAGCTCCATCTTGTCGTATATTAATCATGGCCGCAGATGGATTACTCCACCTAGGTGAGCTGAGCTCCAGCGTTTATATGTTTGTGTTAGTGTATTATTTGTGAGTTGCTGTTTTTGGAGTATAATTTGCTGATTTACGTATAGGTTAGTTGTTAGTGGTAGCCGAGTGGTGAAACGCAGCGTGAGGGGACCGGAGATTGGACCAGGCGGCGATAGTGATGATAAAGTAATGCATCTGTTATTGCCTTTTTCGAGCTTTTTATTTCTGAGTGTTTGAATATGCTGAACTTCTGCTTTTATTAATGTGGTTATAAGGCTATTAAAACGAGGTTTTTGGTTAATAATGTGGCCAGTTAAAGATTAAAACTTCGATAATAATATTGAAACGCGCTTGGCTGAGCAACAAAATGACATGATTTTCTAACATGATCTTTAGGAAAAAGAGGTGCACGAGACAGTAGAAGCTGCAGAATCAACAAATTCAAGTGGTTCAGTTATTGAGGATGATAAAAAAGAAAACGTAACCACTTTGATTCATATACTCATCTTTATGTAACTAGATTCTTGATTTTTAGATGTAACTAAAAGGGTTTTTTTTTAGGAAAAGAGCCAACTTAGTCAGTTGGAATCACTCAACAAATTCCTGTATAGCACCAAGGCTCAAGTACCCGATGAGGTGTCTACCAATCTACTATTCTTTTGAATATTGTGATTATTTCTTACACTGATAATAAATTATGGTCATGTTAGGATAAAGGCAAAGTTAGTCAGTTGGATACTGTGACAACTCGTATTTTCAGGTCATATTTCAAAACATTATTCATGCTTCATCATTTATCATTTATCGTAAACTAGGTTTACGAGTATCAAATTCACGTAACCGTAATGGTTTAGCTGTGAATTCATGAACAATCATCAAGGACATTCCATATAGACTAGGTTTAGTCTACATATCATTAGCATCATTATCATCATATTAGTTCATGCATGGTTTTGCATTTTACATTAACCGTATAATTTCATATTAAATAAACGCTATCGCGTAATTAATTATTTTGAACAATTGATCCGTTACTTTCAAAAATTATCCCAATATATTTTTATACTTATATTAAGGTTATAAAAATAATATTATGAGTTTACCCAGTGTTTTAAATTTATTTTGTATCTAAATTGTTTTATTTATATAATTATGACGGTTATATTAAATACTACACGATAATTATTATTTCATTCAAATTTTGCAAGAAATGTATTTTTATAATTTTTATTACCTCAATATATTTTATCTTGACCCGTTAAAATTTATTTTTATCTAACGCTACCCTAAATACTCAAATGTGTATACAACTTACCACATATCTTCAATTAACTTACACAAAATTATACTTAAACATAATTATAAAAAAAAAGTATCTAAGTGGTGACTAACACCCCCTTGTCGACACAAGGGGGTGAGTCATTGTGTTTGCATAATATCTACTTATGTATAATGTATTATACTCTTATTAACACATACACACAATAATATCAAGGTGAAAATCAAACCATTTCTCTTCCTCTCTTCCTCTTGCAACCGGCCACACCAAAGGACCAAGAGGGATCATCCAAAATATTTTCAAGACAAGATTTTTACACACTAGTATCACTCTTTATTAAGGTTGTGCAATAAAAACCTTGGGTGATTAGG
This sequence comes from Chrysanthemum makinoi, assembly GCA_910596185.1. Taxonomy (NCBI): domain Eukaryota; kingdom Viridiplantae; phylum Streptophyta; class Magnoliopsida; order Asterales; family Asteraceae; genus Chrysanthemum; species Chrysanthemum makinoi. The sequence continues at coordinate 152,738,049 of OU343219.1, read as the reverse complement.
AAAAATCCTTTGTTCTTAAACCTCATCAAGTTTACTAGTAAGCATCCATATTAATCATCATATTTCATATTCATTGTTATATTCATTTCATCATATTTGAGAAAACATGCAAGTCTCATGGATGTTTATACCATTTTTACATGTTTTTAAGAGTAATATATATTTATGTCATCCTATAATTACTCCTTGTTATATATCACTCTTGGTGATGTCTAGGAACCCATGACACCCTAAGAAGGTGTATGATAGGATTAGAATAGCTTCGGAGTTGTTTTGAATGGGTTAGAATAGGTTTGGCGCGAGAAAAACTCATTTCGACAAGTTTGCAAAAGGGTCTGTCCTTATTTTTGAAATCTGGAAAATTCGACAGTGGATAAAATTTTTTGGCCTAGATATTTAGAAAATACACTTTAAAACGAAAACGTGGCCGCTTGAACGGATTAAAATGGAGCTATAACGAAGAAGTTGTGAATTTTTCAAGTTAAGCGACGAAAACTATAAATTCTGGAAATTTCAGCATGTTATGTTTATTTTGTACGAGTCAAAAATGAGGCTTAGGCGTTATAAATTATGTCGACTTATCAAAAATATATTAGTATACTTTGATACAACGCTAAGGACATATAAAAACGTAGAAAACGGATTTGTAACGATTAAATTATACACGTTTACAAAAAGTTGTCGTAACTTTATTATATAAGAAAAACTATTAAATTTCTAATAGACAAAACTTACGTCAACAAGAGACCATGTTGGAGGTTGTTTTTAACATTGATGCAGAACTTTTTATAAAGTGATGTCTTCTAGTAAAAGTAAGTTCGCCAATTATATTTTTCAAAATGTCTGACCGTTTGTCTAGCGGAGTTGTAATGAATTAAATACGGTTACTTAAACTTTGCCGAAAACCACCCTTAAATTATATTTTGGGACACAAGTACCATACTTAACTTTTATTTTTCTTTATGTTCAAGACCTCTAGGATGGAAACTCATGTACTAAAACTTTGAGATAATGATACAAGCTTCCCAAAACCGTTGAGTACGTTTCCTAACGCTCGACGTGCACCATTTTACGACTAGTTTTTAGAGGCCGTTTAGTCACTTTCATGAAAATTTCAACGACATTATTTTACGGCGAAAAGTTATAATTTCTTAATAAATCACTAAATGATTATCGTCGGATATCATTTCAACGTAAATACATGTGGAGTAATTTAGAAATGGTCAAGACGTTAAAAGATTATCTTTTCGACGAGAAATATTATTTTCAAAAATTCATAAGTGGTATAAATATCATCCGAATTGCATGCATAACATTACATCATAACTTATTGCGAATCATATCATTCATAATAGGTCAAGTTTTGAGATTCACGCTACATTTCGGTGTACACACTTTTGTCATCGCATCAATTCATCAAGTGAGTTTTCATAGCCCCGTTGTATACGTTTATACTTATTTTCAAACCTACGGGGGAGAATACATTGCACATCATTTTTATTACGATACCAAGTATATCAAATTCATTTACATTGCTTAAGTTACCTCATGCCAATTGAATGTCCCCATTATATAACATGAACCGTTAATTTCATAGAAGCGAGGGTGAGTGGATAGATCTATCGAGGGTGACTCCTCCATCCGGGTTGGTGGATTCCAACTGGTTAAACGGATGCATTTCATTTAATATCATTATTTGAGTTGTTTGGCAAACACTCTGTTGGGGCGAACATCATGATCAGTCTAGTTTCGGTGTCATGGACTTATAGCAATTGTAACATTTTTATGTGGCATGTTTGTCATATATGGTCTATACTTGTGTGGTTGTATAAAACATTTTCATAAACCTATGATTTCTCACCAACATTATTGTTGACCGTTTTAGCAATGTATTTTCAGGTAATTAAGACATTCGCATCATGGCACGAATAAGGAACCCTCATAGAGTCGCGGCGTCGACGCGTCTCATTGTATATTATGGCATTTTCAAATCATCGTTTGGACTTGTAATAAACTTAATTCCGCAAACTTTATCAACTTTTGGGTCCTATCTTGTAACTCTGAATGTTTTAAATTAATATCAAACGATATGTTTATAAAACGACACTTTAGGTCGTTCAATATAACTGTGATTGTGATGCTATGACAGTCAATCCCCAGGAATTCCATTCCGCTGCAAAACAGGTAATTTGAGGGTGTGACAGATACGCTTAACAAGCTACTAAATAATAATGTTGTGGAAGCTAAAGCAAAAGTCACAACGGTATATTTCTTATACTATCGAGTATTAGTTAAACCCGGAATTACATATTATAATCATTTATAATGTGTACTATTAAGATTTTTTTGTCAAAATAGGAGGGTGATAATGTAGATGTTACAGGTGGATCGCCGCTGCCAGGTATGAAGGTGAATATTTCATTTTAGCCGTTTCATTTTACGCATATCATACAGTTAGCTTATATCTTCGAATCATTTTAAACAGCCACAACAACTTGATGAATTAATCATGATCTCAAAGGAAACAATCGACTTACTAAAAGGCCAAGTGTTTGGGTTCGACACTTTTTTTGTTACTAGCCAGGAACCATACGAGGTGATTGATTACACGGCTATTTTTACAGCAGGTTTATATGTCATAAAAAAAAACTTTATTTATAAGGTCTTAATGATACAGGGTGGAGTACTATTCAAAGGAAACCTGCATGGATCGGCTGCTGTGAGTTATGAAAAGATAGACAAAAGATTGCATGTTAGTTTAACTTTACCCACAAAATCATCCATCTTTTTACCATGGAAAAGGTTAATTTGGTTATTTCTTTTCTTTGTGAAGGAGACGTTTGGGGATCAATATAAGCTTTTCCTTCTAATAAATCCTGAAGATGATAACCCCGTGGCAGTTGTGGTTCCCAGAAAAACCTTACAACCAGAAACAACTGGTGCTAATAACTAATGTGGCTTAAGATTGTATGAAGATGCAAAGTTTTTGGTAGCCACAATTATGAAGATGCAAGGTAACAAAGTTTATAAGAAACTTCTTTCTTAATATAGAAATATACTTTTAATCTTAAGTTGTTATAAATAAAAAGGGTAATCACGTGAGTCGATTTTTTTACACAAAAGCGGACCAAATCCACTACGAAAAGCTAAAATGCCCATGAGACATTTTTTGTGATGAAGCAATCTACTTTTGAGATTTTACCTTTTTTGTGCTTTGCTCAAGCAGTGTAGTGCTCATGAGCACCTCATAACCGCATGTACGCGAAATTTCAGTGATCATGCTTAGTGAGTTTTTATGAGGTTGTGTAGAGAAGTGGTCAACCTCAAAAAAGTAGGTAAATTTTCAAAAGAAAGGTAAAATCTCGACAAGTGAGTAGAACCTTGATAATAAATGATTTATCGGCATTTTCACCTTTTTGATACCTATTTTTGTCCTTGATAAATCAAAAGCCAAGACACTCTATAATAGATTAGTATACTGTGTTTTTAAAAATTGTGTTGCTTTCTACACATTATTTATGTCAAAAAGACTTATGGATAACCGTGCCATCTAAAAATTGTGTTGCCATCTAAAGAACAAAATTTTTAACACATATGCAAATATGTCACCAGATTACCTCCCTTTGTTGAACAAGGGAGAGTGAAAACATTTTTTTAGTTTGAACTTGCCAAGTTGGAATGAGTTCCAAAGTAGCACTCCAATTTGCTTTGGCTGCAAAAATGTATTTTATTTAGTGAAACCAAAAGCAATAGTACTGGTCACACACTTACATATTTGTGCATATTTTGTATCTCTCAAGATTGGATGGTGTTGCTGAACATACCTGCTGCCAACACCTGTTATAGATCTTAGGTATGTATGCAACAAATGCCCTGTTCAAGATACTCTTTTTTACCCCTCTAATATAGAATAAACTTGAATGCCCAAAGACGATAAACTATAGGGCACAAGATATAATGATTTTAGGTTACATTAGATTGCTGGAAATTCGCATTTGCATTAGACTTTATTATGAGATAGTTATTCCACTATTATAGTAATTGTAATAGTTATAAAAGTAAGTATTCTCAATGTATTTAAATACTTAATTTTTCATATTTTTCCTGAAGGTTGCAACAATTTTTACTAAGGCTCTTCGTGAATGTGAGAGTGAACTTGCGGAGCTGCACTAAATATCGAATCAAAAGTAGATGGAGCAGAGAGTTGTGCCTTAAAAACATTCATGAAAGGTATATCTAAATATCTTATGTCTTACGGACCAGCCTATATACATTCCAGATTTACCGAAAGGTGCTTATATAGTTATATAAATAAGAAAAGCTATCAACATGTCACTAAGGGAGCATCTTTAATTTGTAACGAACTTTCAGTTTCGATCACTCAAGGCTAAATCAAAATCATAAAAAATCATTAATATAGTGGAAAAGTTAAACGAAAACCTATAAAATAGCTCCAGAGTAAGTTGTATATACATATTTCCTACTTAAACTTGTCAATTTTCATTTCTGACATGGTATGGACACTCATACTATATCATTTCGTCTTTTTTCAAGTTAATATCAAGAAAAGAAGCCTTTACACGAACTGAAGCTATTGTGATGAAAAACTCTGAGAGACGATAATTGACATCCATTGTAAGTCTTTTTGACAAAAGTTTATGGCATCTTACATATCTTCGAGAAAGTTTGAAATATGCAGTTTAGATAGATTCATATGTTTTTGACTTATAGTTAAAAATCAGCAAATTATCTATTTTACCTTCGTACATATCTAACACACATGTTATATAATCTACTTACATTTGCATCTAATACTTATTGAATGCAGATTCAGTTGCTGAAGTGGTCGAGGATTGTGTGTTCGCTTTGATCATGAGCTTGGGACTGATTATTCGAGACTCTTCAAGGTACTTTCTCATGTTAATTATAATGTGCGAATGTATGCTGCTGATGCATAACAAGCTGGAATAGAAACAGTTGATCCAAACACCCCTTTATAATCAGTCTCATCATGTAGCTAATGTTTCTTAGAACATGGGTGAGTAGGATGAGATAGCTAATCCAATTGCCCGGGCTGAAGAACTACAGAATCATAGGGCAGAGCATCAATTACTCATGCGAAGATATATAGCAATTACTCATGAAGATTATGTTTGTTTTAGTTTTATTTATCCTTGCATACCATGATGAGATACATGTTACTGTTGCATGATTGCGCCAGATTCTAGATCTGTAAAAGGGTGTACCTCAACATATTACAATTATTTAAGTTGCATACAATTTAACTGAGTTTGATAAATTAATACCCTAAATAATGGAGTCCTCCACAAACATACTAATGTTCCCACCATAATGTACGATTTAATATCTGTGTGTTGGATTAGTTATAATAATCAAGTTTTGTATCTGATCACATATGCAATTGATTGTCTTCAAAAATACAAAGACAAGCATATAACTATTACACTCAATTCATGTTCGACAATTTTAATCAATAGTACACATGAAGTTAGCCGTTCATCAAAAGGGTCATGAAGCTATATATTATTATTTCAATACCAAAGCTCTATGAACAAAAAATACATTTAAATCATACTAATAATAATATTAGCTACATAAATTAGAAGTGTTTAATAAGATATCATTTGAGACTTGCCCGGCCATCGGCCGGGTCATGAGACTAGTATTGTATACAATTGGTACAAGACCTTTGTTATTCTTATGTTTTCAAAAGATACTCAAGCATGTTTAATCTTTGGAGTCTAAAGTCTCAAACTTGATCCTTATCGGTTAAATGTTTCTCATAATCAAGTCACATCTCCCCTCAAAAGATTTCAAAATCAATTTAAATTTACAGAGATCACAAATCTCAAATTATTTGAAAATTGTGATCGGGGGAGAATTTGTGATTTAAATTGGATTTAAACTAATAATTCGATAAATGGTTTTCATAAGTGTTTTGCAAGCTATCCTCCCCACATGTGCCAAACAATTTCAAATTTTCCATGCACATGTTGAGGGGGCGCATTCTTTTAAACCACAAAGAATTGAAACGTGATTGATTTGCCTCTTAGTGCAGGTTCCTTCTAATATGTGCAAAACTCTTTCAAACCGCGAGGCACATATTGAGGGGGAGCAAATTTATGAAAACCTCATCCTTCCCCAATATGCTTTATCTACTTGATTTGATCAGGGAAGTGATGTTGATATCTTTTAGAAAATGGTAATAAACCCAACAATCCATGGACAATCCATGAGATAGTGTAGAAGTCCTTAGGTATAATGGAAAAAGGAGAAAAGTGAGAAACGGGAAGAGTGCGGACTGAGACTGAGCTAGTACTGGAATAAACCCAACAAGGTTCTAGTTATGATGTCTCGGTAAGCACTGAAGGGGTTGAAGAATGAAAAAGAATTGAATGTTAAAAGGGTGAAAAGAAATAGCCCTCCAATAATTCAACGTTAGGGCAGAAACCTGGTTCAATACATATGCTACTGGTTGTTACCAAGGTAACACTGGTATTGAAGACAAGACGTCATGGACCCAGTGACGCACTGCACTACAACTTCCCAAGCTACTCAAGTTCCTCTTAAAAGGGCTTGTTTCATTCTCACGGGGAACCGACATTATCTATCGACTTTCTCCTAGAGATTGTTGATATTGAAGAAGGAGACCCTCTCCCTAGTCTCCGATATAGGAAACCAAATGTGCACTATTGAGTCTAGAGCCACGAGATCATCAAATAAATCTCATTAGGACACTGTCTATGAAGACTCTCTGTTTCACACAATGTGGAAAGAGAGATTATATCTTATGAGTCCTACGCATTATCCTTGTGGTATTGCCAGAACATCTGAGTGATATGCTAACATATTCACAATGAAGATGGAAAGCTTTTGGAGCCAACATCAAACAAGCTCCTGGTGGGTGGCATGTGAGATCTATTCAATAGATCAACCATGTGACAACTGAACAGAAACAATGAGGCGATTCATAATTATGAATCAATCCTGGTTCAGGTTATGGATTGACGGATACCTTTGAAAAACCGGTCGTTGTGCTTAAAATTTCTTTTCTTTAGCACATCGACTGTGTACTAATATTTCAAAAATAAAAGGTGTTTATGATTGATAATTGATTTTCTTTAAAACCTTCGTTGTATTGCAAAAACACTTTATCTTGAGCAGTACACGATTGTTTTTCAAATCTCTTTTCATCAATCAGTGAATCTCAAAATTCGCTGGTTCACTCACTCCATGTTGTCTTCTTTGAGACTTTCCGGTTTGAGAACGGCTAGAGCAGCTGCAAAACCCTGTCAAGGAGATTCTTCGGAATTATACATGATCACAGGCAGTACTTGTACTGATCAACGGGGAACCGTGGGTCGTGTACCTCAATTCAACGAAAGTGATCAAAGACACTTTCGTACGCTTTATTGCTAACTGTTTTATGCAGGTACACCCCGATGTTTGCTGCTGATTAGAATGGAGAGGTCAATCCATAGCCGCATGCTCACACAACACATTCATTTCCAAAGAAATCATGATTAGTGCATCAATGACTCTGATATTTTCCACTCCATGCTTCTGCTACGCTGCCGAAAATATCATGAATCAACTAAAGCTTCCGCTACTCTGATAAGTAGATATCATGATCCTGAAGGTGAGCATGTCGGTCCAAAAGTCACAACTTCACATGATGACAATACAACAATGGATGAGTCAGAGATTTATGGTAGCTGATGATCTCAAAGCTGGCTCAAAACTCATTATCACGTGGATCAGTTAAAGACCTCCACTAGAATTATCCAAACATGCGGAACATGAAGAATCAAAGACTACGAGCTACTGAGCAAAGAACTTAATCAAGAATCCAAGAACAATATAATGTAATATCTGTTTGTATTCATTGTAATTTGAGGTGACCTCCCTTAGGGGGAGATTTTTAGGATTTAGTAAATCCAGTTGTTAAAATGTCGGTCACCTCAAGTATATGTAATCGTTATAAAGCTCGAAGTCGTAGTTATTTACTGTTAAGTAGTATTTAGTTAAGTAACACCGTGGAGGACGGACGGGTCTTTACCCACTGTATGCCTGATCCACAGCCCGTAGGTGGCGTTTTATGTAAGACTATAAATACTTTCTACCTCCCAAGGTAGAGAGTTGGAGCTCATAATAATACTTTCATTTTCTCTTACTAAGTTCCCAAACCTCTAACTATTTCTCTCTCTAAAAACCTTATTATATACGCCCCTTGTGATCATGGTTTAATGTGTTTGCGAAATCCAATATGTTACATTTGTCCTGGGTAAAATTCTGCGAGCTCATACATTCTTTACCAGTTGACTTTTATAAAGTCATACCTAAGTGGTCAGGTACACTGGTATAATTTGTTCAAACAATAATCCCTTTATGTGTTGGTGGAATAGTTTTGAGTTAGAATTAACTAAGGTGAGGTATAAATGTGTATGGACTATAATACCCTCCACTAACTAATAGAAACAAGACGTTGACATCGGCGTTATTGGTCAAGGGACGAGTTTGGCATATAAAGCCCATTTTTTGGACCTCCGGCGATGATAATGCCCAGGTCTGTCCCAACGCGAAGCGGATTAACAAGTTTAGGGACCAACCGTGTATTTTAGTCTTTATTTATTTATTTTTCCTTTCGTCTTTAAACTTAAGCCCAAGATGGTTCCTGAGTAATTTCTAAGGTAGGTCCTAAAAAAACAACACAAAAAAACGGTCGGCGTAAGCCATTTCACTGGCTCAAAGACGAATGGCTCACGATTGGCGCCTGGGCCGGTATGCAGATGGCGCGCCATCGGGCAAAAATCAAGTCAAATAACGTGTTAATGGTTACGATACCATTTGCTATAAGAGAAGAGTCAGAATGATTACCGCAAGAAAGCCGCCCATATCTCTAAAAGGGCCCGCCACTTCGTTCATACCTTCTTGGCTTATCTTCGTCTCATATTTATTGTTCATATTTTAATTTCAGGTTGTTCCAAATTAATTTTCCACTTTGATAAGAAATTTATTTCAAGTTTATCATGTTACCCTCACTTGAGGTTAATATTACAAACATTGAAGAATTTTTAAATTAATTACAAGAGTAAAAATGTAAAATAAAAGTGTAATGACGATGCTTTTTTTAAATTGTGTGATTTTTGTCTCTAAACAATTATTTAAGACGGAGGGAGTAATCTATACATATATATGAGACTACATATGCCACGTCATTAATGCTGACTAGGCATTTTAATGTTGACATGGCACATGTATGATGAGGTGGAAATGGTGATTAGGCATAACATCCGGCTACATACTTAAAAAAATTGGCACTTGCAAGATTCGAACTCGAGTGTATCAAACCAAAGAAATGCGCCTCAACCACTGAAGCAATTCACCAGTTGTGATATGTGCGTCCATTCCCAAATACACATACTTAACTTATCATTTACACTTTCTATCATAGAATAAAATCAGGACTTGAAGTTACACATCTTCACATCAATCAAACAAATCCTTCCCTTATTTATCTCTCTGCATTTTCTAATTCAGATCCATTTTTTTCACACACAATGAAATGCATAATCATCAAATCAAAATCAAAACCCTAATTCGAACCTAATATTCTTCAAAATTACTCGATCAGATCATCTCTAATTTGGTACAACATCTGAATTCATCTTATAACATCCGGCCTTCATAATCTTTCTAATTCTTTTTTGTTTATCGAACATGTATGTTTTTTTCGTTTGGTTTGGCGACAAATTAAGGTTTTTATGGTAAGATTTAATTTTTTAATTGTAATTTGAACCCTTAATTTACTATGAATATAAATGAATTTTTATCGAGACACATAAATTTTTAAGATGAATTTGAACCCTTATTTTGCTATGATTTGTATACCATGTCGAATTTATTTCTTCGAATTTAGTATTTAATGATTGACAAATGACTTATTTCTTCAAATTAAGTATGTAACTTTTTGTCTTTTTAACTTATTTGTGGTCAATTTATGTTTTATTTTTTGCTTATGAATTCAAATATTCAATGTTTATTATTGCCTTATTGGTAATTAAATTGGGCGTTTATGTTTATGTACATGACTTATTGATTTGGTATTAGATTGGACCTAGCGCTATAGATGATGGTATTGGGAGAAAAATAACAACTTAGATCATAACTGGCTTTAAGACTAACAAGACATTTATATTGATTCTAATGGGAGATACTTCATTAAAAGGGTGTGTACAAATGTTTTTCTGTCAACGGGACTCTGCTACTCACACGTATAACATACAAACATTTTTCTTATGATGGCACTGGGTACATTTCTATGCGTGTTCACTGTTAACTGAATTTCTATCTAATTGCATGTTCAAAAGTGTACTGAGTGAGTTGGTAATCCTACTTTTAACTTTGTGTCCAAAATTTGTCAACTTACAATCATTACAACAGCATACTACCTTTATCTATGGAAAAGCAACAGGCTTTTGTAATAGTTGAGACAGAGGACAGAAAAGGAAGTCAAAATATGTAGTCTTTTGTTGTGTTTCCGTTCTTTCTCGGATGTCTATTCACATATGGCATTTTTCAGGTCCCATGAAAATTATATATCAGAATTGATCCCATAGGAGATGGAGCGAAGTGTCGTCGAATGTTTGGTCAAGAAATTTATCTCCTCTTTTGCTAGCATTTACTAAACAGGTAAGATGATTTTCTTTGAACAACCTTGGTCTAAATGAATACTGGCTCTTGGGTTTCTATATTTGTGTATCTCTGTTTATATGTAAGTTGCAGGTGGTTCCTTATCTTGAATTTCATCGACAATCTAACAAATTTATATGTGCGGTTTAATCGATAAAGACTCAAGGTCAGACTAGAGAAGAAGGTTGCACAAGTGCACAACTGCACTGTTAACTCTCTACCATGTAACACCCATTCCTCTTTTTTGCTAATCATGATATACTACATCCTTTTCTTAACAACAGGTACGAGTGGTTGTCAAGAAAAGGACGTGGTAATACTTATAATCAGTTTACACAATTCTTGGTTAATATGAAAAACTAAGTTACTTTTATTGCTTACATTTAAATGCTTTCACCAACAGGATGCATAAAAGGTTACATATTGTGTCTACTGGTGATGTGCATAGGCAACAACCTGAAGTGGAGCACCATAGTTTCAAAAGATCATAGTTGCATGGTACATATTCATGTGAAGCTGCTAATAGCTTCACAACTGTAACAAGAATAGTAGTAATATCTAACCTCAACAGGCGTAAAGTAAGAAGAATAAATTGCTTTTCTAGGATTATACATGATAAGGTGATGTTTCATTGCATTTCTTATTTCTTACTTATTAATTTTGTTGAAACTGTGTCTTGATGTTAAGCAACTTAATGAGACAAACCACGAAATACAATCCCCAGTAAAAATCTTTACTACTTATACATTTTAGCACAAAATAGCAGAAAATTGTAGCAACTCAAGAACAAGAGGTCCAATCAGACGCACCAGCAGCTCCAGATCAAGAGATTCAACCAGCCACATTAGTTGCATCAGGTCCAGGATAAGAGATCCAATCACTCATCAACAGAAACATACTTAAATTGCTATTTAAGTGGGAGTTAAAGGTATGTGTTTTGAACTTTGATTAACCAAATTTTTCTTGCATTCTCACTAAACAATGATGGCCCTATGTGTATTTTGGCGTGTTAAGTGAAGAAATAAGGATTAAACAGTTACATGTTAATGAGTGTCTAAATACTCATCATTTTTGTACTATCTAGACTGCAAAAACATCTGAAAACACTCAGAAATGTATCAAAATAATGAAAATATCATAAACAAGTGTTTTATGTGTTTCAAATGCAAAATGTCCAAAATCAGATGAAAAACGTATCAAGTTTGCATAATTGGCAGTTTTAGTCCCCCAAGTTTCAAAAATTATCAAAACTAGTCCCTGGTAATTCAAAAACTTGTAAAATGTCATTTAAGGTCCATGAGATTCAAAAGTTGTCAAAATAAACCTTTTAAAGTTTAAAATTTACAAAATGACAACTTTAGTCCCTAAAGTTTGAAAAATGTCAAATATAGTCCTTGGTTAATTTAAAAAGTGAAAATTATCAAATTTTAACCTTGTACTATTAATAAATGACAAAATTGGTCCTTATAGTGAACTTTTGGAAAATTACATATTTGGTCCCTCAAGTTTCAAACTTGACAGTTTTGGTCCTTGGACATTTAAAAATGGAAAATAATTACATGTATGGTCCTTGGTTTATCATATTTGGCATAATAGGTCCTTGGAATAACTTTGGTATAATGACAGGTTTGGTCCTTCAAATTGGCAGAATTACACATTTGGTCCTTGGGCTTGTATTACTACTAAACCAAACGGACCTTATATATTAAACCAAACCCAGCCAAGCCCAAAAACCCAACCCGGCCCAAAATTTAAAAACAGAATACCGCCACCACTGTAGCTCCTTCTCCCCCATAGCTGTTTAAGCAAAACCAGTGATGGTTTTCTCATCACCCTTATCTCCCCAGCTGTATATCCACACCCCTCCACCTCCACAACATCCCAAAACCAATTAATGCCCCTATTACTGCTTTACTCAACCCCACCTGTCAAATGACTTTTTGGCGCCAATTTGCAAAATCAAAGGCTGAGATGTGTTTCAGAGATCCAATGGTGGTGGGATAAACTCAGAAGCATGTGGGGAGTCTAAAAAGGCTATAAAGAAAGAAAAAGAAGCAGAGGAGAAGAGGCAAGTAGTGTAGTTTTAGTTTAGAAAATGTCGACTTAGTTAATTTTAGTTTTCCAGTGCAAGTTTAAGCTTTCAAGTACCTTGTAATCTTATTTCAGTGTAATAAAAGTTTGTTTACAGTTTCAATTTCAAGTTTTATATACAAATTCAGTTTATGCAATTTTTGAGCCAAAAATCTCAAATTTAACTTAAGTTGTTTGTTGTTGTTGTTTTAAACTTAAAAGCTCACATAAGCTCTTATTAAGCTTTTCTAAGCTATTAGAACTTTAATAACTCAGTTTAGACTCAAAACTCAAAAATTCCCAAAAATTCCAATAAATTAGTGAAAAATTAAAAATCAAAGGAAAATGGTGAATGAAGCTGAAGCTGGGAGATTTATGGATTGCATTTGGTTTAAAGGCTTTGTAGAAAGCTGTTAGGAGTGGTATTAGTCTCAGTTTCATGGTCTTTGTCTGGAAAACAATTGTAAGCTCTTAATAAGCATTTTACCTTCTTACTGTTTAAGTCACCCATAAGCTTTAACCTTTGTATTTTTATGTTTCTAAGTCATAGTTAAGTATATTTTTATATTAAAACAGTTTACTTGTTATTTAAAATTAGTAGTTATTTTGAAATCTCCTTTTCACAATTTTAATAGCATAATATTTATTTTCAAGTTTTATGTTGTCACCACTGTTGTTTAGTGCTAATTTAAACTTATTAAGTAATAATATAAGCTTATGAATAAGTTTCATAGTTTTAATCTGTATTATCATTTGAAAATCACAAAAACAGTCCACATAAGTGGTGTTTGGATTTGATCTTTTAACTTTGATATAGGGTGTTCTACCCATTGTACTTGTCTATTGTATGTTATATTAGGTCCTAATATCTCAGTCAAGTCATAAAAGTCAAGTCTTATTTGAGTAAAAGTCAAAATAGCTTCTAACTTTAATTTGCAGTTCACTGTTAAGCTTGTAGCTTGCAATTCTCATCAAAGTAGCTTATAACTTGATACAATAGCTTAATTTCACCTTATCATAGCTCATAATAACATTTTCAGTCCATAGAATCAGTTACAAGTTCATAATAGTCAAACTGCTTCATAAATTTAAAAAGTCAAATTTTCCCTTGTGCAGTTTTTGAATAAATTTCATAATTTTGGTGTGTGCTTAATATTAAGATTTAGTCTAAATGCTTTTGGGATATTAATATTTTGTTGCTTATCTAAATTAGAAAAATACTAGTTTATACTTACTTAACTTATTCAGTGCTTATCATTAGCTTGTTTTAGACACCTGTTTGAAAATGGTGCCCTGTGCACAGTGAGAGGTCCAATTTGATAAGCTCACAAATAGCTTATTAGTTGGCCTCAGCTTGTGATCCTTGGTTCTTTGGAAAGCCAACCAAGCTATTTCAATGTCCCAAGCTTATTTTTCCAATTTTTAGCTTGTTAGATAGGGCTGCTTGAAGCTTTTAGTTTGTCCGATTACTCAGTGTTAACTGTCTCAGCTTAAGCTGAGCAGTGATTTGGTACCACTCTCATAAGCTCACCATAAGCTCCCTAGTTACCCTTAGCCTGTGATCTTTGGCTTTTTGGATATCCCACCTAGCCAGCTTGTTGACTCAAAGCTTGTTTTGAGCTTGTGAGCTTATTTCATTAGCTTATTTTGGCCTTGAAAAAGTCCACAGGACTGTTTGGTTAGTAGCTTTAGCTAAGTGCTTATTTAAAAGCTATTCAGTGCTTATCTCTTAGTGATCTTGTTTATTCAGTAGTTATAGTAGCTTATTAACATTTTCTTAGCTTATTCACAGTTTACATTTGCTTATTGAGTAGCTTATTAGCTTTCTTAGATTAATCTTGTGCTTATTCATTTATTTTGTTAACTGTTGAGTAACTTAAGCTTATTCAGAGCTTATTAGTGGTTTTTGTAAAAAGTTATAGTTATAAAATTTGTTTATCTTATTGTGCTTAATAAATTGCAAAAAGAAAATCAAAAAAATAAAATGTTTTGCAAAAAGGTGGGGAGGCAGGCTCGAACCTGAGACCTCCCACCTTTGAGAGTGTTAAGAGTGTACATGGATACCAGTTGCCCTTGGGTCTTTGACTGGTCATCTTGTGCACAATTTAATACATAACACCTCTTTGTCCCATTTAGCTTATTTTGTTAAGTTAGCTTATTTCGAGCTTATTTAAAATAGCTTTTGCAACTTTTGTATTTTTCATAAATTTGTATTAGTATAAAGTATTTTACAAAAAAGTTTCAGATTTTTCCAAATAGTTTTAGTATTTTTAAACATTTAATTAGTGTAAAATCTTATTTAATTCATAATAAAAAATATAAAAGTCAAAAAAATATAAATCTTTTTTCTAAAATTTTCTTTTGTTATATAGTACGTAATAAAATTGTTTTTACACTTGTAGGACTTTTATTTCATAAATTTTACGTTTTTGCTTGCGCACTCGCGTAATTTTTATAAATAACGTACGTTTTCGTTTTAAATCTAGTTTTTAGATAATTTAAGTTTACTTTTTAGTTAAAATAGTTTATTTAAGTCATTTTATTTTATAAATCACATAAACATCATTGTAAAAATAGTGATAGCGTTTATTTAATATATTTTAACTTTTTAATTTTCTTAATTTGCATTTAAGTCGCTGTAATTTATTAATCTTTTCTTTAGGTATTAATATCTCAAAATCGTTACTGATCACTATCCTTAGTGATTATTCGACATCTGAAGTTGTTTAACACCAATTCATCCTCCGTGGGACTTAACGACCCAGGAATCCCCTATATTCCTCTGATCTTAAATTGCATTTGGTTTCTGAAATGTTTTGAGTTTCTTACGGTTGGCCATTCACAAGTGGCCAGCTCGTGTGAGATAACTTGACGGTTCGGGACCAATCAAATTTTGGCGCCGTTGCCGGGGAGGCTGTAAGCGTGTTTTAAGCATTTCCAGATCCGTACTTGCACATATACCACCTTTTTGTAAACAATTTTTTTTAAAAATCAAAAAGTTCATTAACACTTTTCCTAAAGTGTTAACAACACCAAAAATATTTTCATTCTTTGTTTTTATAACATGTTTTTCAAAAATACCAAAAATATTCCTCTTTACCCTCTTACCTTTTTGATTCTTCATTTCTTACCCTCTAGAACCATTTGATTCTTTCTATGTCTTATCCTCACCCTCTTGGTTGTCAATGGTGTGGTGGTCCTTATAATGGTGGCAATTGCCCCAGTTGTAGCATGGTGGAATCAGGAAACGGGTCTGTCTATAACCAGGATCCTTATTCCTACCATAATACAACTGATTTATTCCATCAGCTACCACACTGTGAGACTCAGCAGTTTTACTGTTGTGAGTACTGTGGTGGTTCACACTCCAGTTCTGATTGTCAATCGGGAAACACGCTTGTCTATGAGCAGGTTTCTGATAACAATTATGACTACAACACATATAGCTCACAGCCACATCAGTTTTACTGTTGTGAGTATTATGGAGGTCCTCACTGTAGCTCTGATTGTCAAACAAGGAACCCATTTCCTTGTAACAATTACGACTCTTCGTATCATGACCAACCTCTACAGTACCAGCCTGAGCCACTTCCTCAAAATCTTCTCCTTAATCTTTTGGATTTAGTGAAAGATTTGAAGGAATGTAAACATCCCCAAGATAATCCAAATGAAAAATCCATGGAAGTATTGTTAGCTGAAGAGCGGACTGCTAAATTAGATTCCCAAATTGCCTTTGAAAAATCTATTAAGGAATCAATTGCAAAAGAAAAAGCAACCAAATCTAGCTCTCGATTCCGTTTCATTCCTGATGACGATGATGATGAAGTTACCCTTGATATTAGTCAATTTTGTACAGGTTCATCAAGTTCATCACTTGAAATTCCTTCCATGAAAAATCAGGGAGAAAAGACTATGATGGAATTACTAGCAGAAGAACAAATGGAAAGTATAAAACATATGTATGCTAGTCCTTCTAAACTCCCTCAGTCTGCTGTTATCACACCCGAGGTTCACACTCACTCTCTGAGCATGGGGGATGAGCATCTTGACACTGTTCCTAAAAAGGAATCGGACGAATTCATAAAGTCTAGTGTTGAGAACCTTGTCCCAATCCCGAGAGAGTCACAGGGAACTTTTGACCATATATGTGATATCCCTTTCCCTCTTAAGTGTTCAAAAGATCATTTTGAGACTTTCTCCGATTTTAGCAATGATTGTAAATCTTATGGAGACATCGAGTATGTTGAGGCATCACTCCCACAGTCTGATCCTTTTCTTGAGGAATTCACTGATGAACTCACT
Source organism: Chrysanthemum makinoi (assembly GCA_910596185.1). Lineage (NCBI taxonomy): Eukaryota > Viridiplantae > Streptophyta > Magnoliopsida > Asterales > Asteraceae > Chrysanthemum > Chrysanthemum makinoi. The sequence goes on along the minus strand of OU343219.1, from coordinate 152,720,964 downwards.
CACATCAGTCCACTTTCATCAGAAAGTGACGATGATCTCTTTGATTTCGAAGCCGATCTTGGAGAAACTAAAAATCTCCTATATAATGATCATCCACTCATTTCTTGTCCCATTTCCGACTCTTCCATTCCTTCTCTCACTCCAGTTGAGGAAGATGACAACTTTTGGAAGGAGGTCGATGCTTTTCTTAGTGATGAGTCAATTCCTACAGGGATTGACAATACTTACTTTGATTCGGAGGGAGACATCCTCTTTCTTGAAAATCTGTTGATTGAAGAACCGTTTCCAGCTCTCCCTCCCGAAAATTTTGTTGCCAATCACCATACAAGCTTCAAGTCTAAGCTTAAAAATCTAACAAATGGTGATTTACTCCTCACTAATGAAGAATGGGATTGCATTGTGATGCACATCTTTATTCCATTTTTCACATATGGTGTGGTTTCTCGCCCCTTTTCTCCTTTGGGAATGAGGACACTATTTTTGATCCCGGCATTTTCAATTATCATTTTTGAGCCGGTTCTATGTATATCTCATCGGTGTGGAACTTTCACGTACTTCAAATGTTTATACAAACATCTCAAGTGAAAGTCCGATGGAGATTGTCTCTTCCACTTGCTTCCCCATGAGCAAATTAATTCGGGGTCGAGTCAAGCTAGCGACTCGGTAATCAAAAACAAGTAGCACATAACATGGGTTTTCACCCGTGTGTACCACCTTAGTGTGGGGGAGATACCCCACATGTTGTATATATATATATCTATCTAAGTGTGTATATATATATCTATCTAAAAAAAAAAAAAAAAATAGAATAATTGTTGTGTTTCCACACTTGGCTAGTAATGTTATCTTTTTACGTTCTAAGTTTCAAAGATAACAGCCGGTACTTTGAATATTGAGGACAATATTCATTTCTAAGTGTGGGGGGAAATTCTGGCGAATTTTGATCATAAATGTACCCTTTTAGTCCTTTTTTCCCCTAAAATGGCCAAATTAAATTTTTTTTTTTAGTGGAAGTACTATGTACTAAACACAACAAATGGTAATCAGTCCACCATGTCTAACCCACATAAGGATTGGCTAATCCAAGAGCAAACGGCTCTTGGTAAAGATATCTCAAATCCGTTTATGGCTTGCAATTTGCCCAAAATTGTATGGTATTCAGCTCACCATATCCTTAAAAGTGAAGAGTTGGCTAGCCCGCAAGTTTATGGCTTGTGGTAAAGGCAGTTGGAAATCCATAATTGGTAATCGACTCACCAAAGATAATATTGATAATTTATCTAAAGAGTTGGCTAGTCCGAATAAACGGCCGGTAAAGACAAATCAAATCCGTTTACAGCTTATGATTTGCTCAAAATCATTTGGTTATCATTGTGCCAAAGTTCTTACTTGAACTAAAACAATTGGCTACTCCAGAAGTAATGGCTTTTGGTAAAGAGATAAAATCCATTAATTTTTTCAAATCATTGCTAGGGACTAGCAATATCTTAGTGTGGGGATTGATGAGTGTCTAAATACTCATCATTTTTGTACTATCTAGACTGCAAAAACATCTGAAAACACTCAGAAATGTATCAAAATAATGAAAATATCACAAACAAGTGTTTTATGTGTTTCAAATGCAAAATGTCCAAAATCAGATGAAAAACGTATCAAGTTTGCATAATTGGCAGTTTTAGTCCCCCAAGTTTCAAAAATTGTCAAAACTAGTCCCTGGTAATTCAAAAACTTGTAAAATGTCATTTAAGGTCCATGAGATTCAAAAGTTGTCAAAATAAACCTTTTAAAGTTTAAAATTTACAAAATGACAACTTTAGTCCCTAAAGTTTGAAAAATGTCAAATATAGTCCTTGGTTAATTTAAAAAGTGAAAATTATCAAATTTTAACCTTGTACTATTAATAAATGACAAAATTGGTCCTTATAGTGAACTTTTGGAAAATTACATATTTGGTCCCTCAAGTTTCAAACTTGACAGTTTTGGTCCTTGGACATTTAAAAATGGAAAATAATTACATGTATGGTCCTTGGTTTATCATATTTGGCATAATAGGTCCTTGGAATAACTTTGGTATAATGACAGGTTTGGTCCTTCAAATTGGCAGAATTACACATTTGGTCCTTGGGCTTGTATTACTACTAAACCAAACGGACCTTATATATTAAACCAAACCCAGCCAAGCCCAAAACCCAACCCGCCCAAAATTTAAAACAGAATACCGCCACCATCAGAGCTCCTTCTCCCCCATAGCTGTTTAAGCAAAACCAGTGATGGTTTTCTCATCACCCTTATCTCCCCAGCTGTATATCCACACCCTCCACCTCCACAACATCCCAAAACCAATTAATGCCCCTATTATGCTTTACTCAACCCCACCAAATGACTTTTTGGCCAATTTGTAAAATCAAAGGCTGAGATGTGTTTCAGAGATCCAATGGTGGTGGGATAAACTCAGAAGCATGTGGGGAGTCTAAAAAGGCTATAAAGAAAGAAAAAGAAGCAGAGGAGAAGAGGCAAGTAGTGTAGTTTTAGTTTAGAAAATGTCGACTTAGTTAATTTTAGTTTTCCAGTGCAAGTTTAAGCTTTCAAGTACCTTGTAATCTTATTTCAGTGTAATAAAAGTTTGTTTACAGTTTCAATTTCAAGTTTTATATACAAATTCAGTTTATGCAATTTTTGAGCCAAAAATCTCAAATTTAACTTAAGTTGTTTGTTGTTGTTGTTTTAAACTTAAAAGCTCACATAAGCTCTTATTAAACTTTTCTAAGCTATTAGAACTTTAATAACTCAGTTTAGACTCAAAACTCAAAAATTCCCAAAAATTCCAATAAATTAGTGAAAAATTAAAAATCAAAGGAAAATGGTGAATGAAGCTGAAGCTGGGAGATTTATGGATTGCATTTGGTTTAAAGGCTTTGTGGAAAGCTGTTAGGAGTGGTATTAGTCTCAGTTTCATGGTCTTTGTCTGGAAAACAATTGTAAGCTCTTAATAAGCATTTTACCTTCTTACTGTTTAAGTCATCCATAAGCTTTAACCTTTGTATTTTTATGTTTCTAAGTCATAGTTAAGTAGATTTTTATATTAAAACAGTTTACTTGTTATTTAAAATTAGTAGTTATTTTGAAATCTCCTTTTCACAATTTTAATAGCATAATATTTATTTTCAAGTTTTATGTTGTCACCACTGTTGTTTAGTGCTAATTTAAACTTATTAAGTAATAATATAAGCTTATGAATAAGTTTCATAGTTTTAATCAGATTATCATTTGAAAATCACAAAAACAGTCCACATAAGTGGTGTTTGGATTTGATCTTTTAACTGTGATATAGGGTGTTCTACCCATTGTACTTGTCTATTGTATGTTATATTAGGTCCTAATATCTCAGTCAAGTCATAAAAGTCAAGTCTTATTTGAGTAAAAGTCAAAATAGCTTCTAACTTTAATTTGCAGTTCACTGTTAAGCTTGTAGCTTGCAATTCTCATCAAAGTAGCTTATAACTTGATACAATAGCTTAATTTCACCTTATCATAGCTCATAATAACATTTTCAGTCCATAGAATCAGTTACAAGTTCATAATAGTCAAACTGCTTCATAAATTTAAAAAGTCAAATTTTCCCTTGTGAAGTTTTTGAATAAATTTCATAATTTTGGTGTGTGCTTATTATTAAGATTTAGTCTAAATGCTTTTGGGATATTAATATTTTGTTGCTTATCTAAATTAGAAAAATACTAGTTTATACTTACTTAACTTATTCAGTGCTTATCATTAGCTTGTTTTAGACACTTGTTTGAAAATGGTGCCCTGTGCACAGTGAGAGGTCCAATTTGATAAGCTCACAAATAGCTTATTAGTTGGCCTCAGCTTGTGATCCTTGGTTCTTTGGAAAGTCAACCAAGCTATTTCAATGTCCCAAGCTTATTTTTCCAATTTTTAGCTTGTTAGATAGGGCTGCTTGAAGCTTTTAGTTTGTCCCATTACTTAGTGTTAACTGTCTCAGCTTAAGCTGAGCAGTGATTTGGTACCACTCTCATAAGCTCACCATAAGCTCCCTAGTTACCCTTAGCCTGTGATCTTTGGCTTTTTGGATATCCCACCTATCCAGCTTGTTGACTCAAAGCTTGTTTTGAGCTTGTGAGCTTATTTCATTAGCTTATTTTGGCCTTGAAAAAGTCCACAGGACTGTTTGGTTAGTAGCTTTAGCTAAGTGCTTATTTAAAAGCTATTAAGTGCTTATCTCTTAGTGATCTTGTTTATTCAGTAGTTATAGTAGCTTATTAACATTTTCTTAGCTTATTCACAGTTTACATTTGCTTATTGAGTAGCTTATTAGCTTTCTTAGATTAATCTTGTGCTTATTCATTTATTTTGTTAACTGTTGAGTAACTTAAGCTTATTCAGAGCTTATTAGTGGTTTTTGTAAAAAGTTATAGTTATAAAATTTGTTTATCTTATTGTGCTTAATAAATTGCAAAAAGAAAATCAAAAAAATAAAATGTTTTGCAAAAAGGTGGGGAGGCAGGCTCGAACCTGAGACCTCCCACCTTTGAGAGTGTTAAGAGTGTACCTGGATACCAGTTGCCCTTAGGTCTTTGACTGGTCATCTTGTGCACAATTTAATACATAACACCTCTTTGTCCCATTTAGCTTATTTTGTTAACTTAGCTTATTTCGAGCTTATTTAAAATAGCTTTTGCAACTTTTGTATTTTTCATAAATTTGTATTAGTATAAAGTATTTTACAAAAAAGTTTCAGATTTTTCCAAATAGTTTTAGTATTTTTAAACATTTAATTAGTGTAAAATCTTATTTAATTCATAATAAAAAATATAAAAGTCAAAAAAATATAAATCTTTTTTCTAAAATTTTCTTTTGTCATATAGTACGTAATAAAATTGTTTTTACACTTGTAGGACTTTTATTTCATAAATTTTACGTTTTTGCTTGCGCACTCGCGTATTTTTTATAAATAACGACGCTGTTTTAAATCTAGTTTTTAGATAATTTAAGTTTACGTTTAGTTAAAATAGTTTATTTAAGTCATTTTATTTTATAAATCACATAAACATCATTGTAAAAATAGTGATAGCGTTTATTTAATATATTTTAACTTTTTAATTTTCTTAATTTGCATTTAAGTCGCTGTAATTTATTAATCTTTTCTTTAGGTATTAATATCTCAAAATCCTTACTGATCACTATCCTTAGTGATTATTCGACATCTGAAGTTGTTTAACACCAATTCATCCTCCGTGGGACTTAACGACCCAGGAATCCCCTATATTCCTCTGATCTTAAATTGCATTTGGTTTCTGAACTGTTTTGAGTTTCTTACGGTTGGCCATTCACAAGTGTCCGGCTCGTGTGAGATAACTTGACGGTTCGGGACCAATCACATGTGTAGAAATTAGAATTAGTATAAGCTTGGTTGGATCATACATGATTACATGAGAAATGATGCTTAGTTCTGCAAGAGAAATAGAGGACTCAGTTGTTGTTGACTTGAGGTGTGCATACATGTTTTTTTACTTGAAACAACGTCAACTATAGTATTCTTATCTTATAACTTATATGCACCCTTTCCTTTCTTTTCTGAAGTGCACATGTTTCTCAGAAAAGACTTTTTCAGCCACAATATGTGGACATTCTGAAATGAAAGTTTTTGCGATTTATGTGGGATAGAATATGGTGGGATATTTGATAAATCGATTTACTTAATGACTTAATGTGTAAAATTATCCATTTCTTTTCCAGTTCGCAACGGCTTCAAGAGATTTGAATGCTTCTTCATGTATGTTGAGGGCTTGAATTCTTAGGTTTTTATTTATACATATTTTTTTGATTTATGCATGTTCAAGATGTGAATTATTTCTTGACTAAGAAAGGTAGAAGACCGGTGAACTCTTTGTTTGTAAATAAAAACCTGCATGAGTTGTTATAGGACAAAACTGGCAGCGAGAACTTATTTTTGAATTTCAAGAATGAAAAATATATGATCGTATTTGAAATCTTGGTAACTAGGTTGTGTTTAAAGGTCTGCTTTGTAAGGGGTCAATAGATCATTTGTAGTACAGTAGTAGTGCCAAATCCTTAGTATTTTTAGCAGATCATGCATACATCAACACTTCAATTTAGAATTTTCAGTGTTTTATTGGTTTGATAGTCATTTGAGCGTAAGTCTCACCCAGTGTAAATGACAATAATATAGTTAAATGATGTCTTTCAATTTTGGTGCAGGTCAAGGTTGGAATATAATGCTCCCATGGTTTGAGTAAATGGTGCTTTATTTCACATGCAAGAAAGTCGATGTAAACTACAACTACCTTATTCAAGCGTAAGTCTCACTGTTATGACTTAAATAGTAAGATGCTTATGGAAAATTGTTATTAGACAATCATCCGTTTTTAGTCGAAATCATCAAACTCAATTGTTTTAGCGTAATACAAACACGTTATCAGGCCTTTTATTGTTATTTTAGTATAGACCTTATATTTAAATATATATCCAACTCTTTTGGTAAATTCACTTTACAGGATCCGTTTGTAGTTCTACTCGTCAAAGTCAGTTTCCAGATAACAAACAATTCTAACTATCTATGTATAAGAAAGTCGAAAGGTACACTAATTTCATATAACCAACAATGTATGTAACATCAATTAGAGTATAAATTTATATTGCATATATTGATTAGCATAAACTTTTCGAAGTTTCATGTCTTTTTGTTTTTTAGTCTTCTATAGGAATTCAATACTGTAATTTCACGTTTTATACTCTCACTAAGAGATAAACATGTTAGTGAATTGAACCACTAAATCATTAGCAAGAATGTAGTTATTTATGATTACAATGCCAATTAAAGAAGGTATTCTTGGAGTTTATAAGACCCAGGTCAAATGTAGGGCCGATGGTGCCAAAACTCAGTGATTATGTGCTCTTATGCATAGTAAATCAGTTGGTATGTGGTTATTTCGTTATCACTTCCTTATAACATGCTCACGAAACCTTATATTCTACCTTAGCCCAATTGTGTTGTTATGAACATGAAACAATATATATAATGGGTTCTTGGTTATAAATGGCCAACCAAACCCATGTTACAAAATTTACATGTTTTGACCCATCTACCAATCTGCCCTTTTTTCACTTCTAGCTAAAATTCCCATGAACTATTAGCATTCTAGATTTCTTGAGAACCTAATATTTCCAGTTTAGATAACATGTTTTGTTTTCTTCTTGATCTATTGCTTTATTGAATGGATGTAAGTACCCAAACCAACGAGTAGTCTCATTCTCTCAGTGCCTTGTCATAAAACTTATCTAGGTTAAATCTAATATAATCTTAAGTTGTTTTTGTATTAGCATGTATCGTCATTTATCAAATGTGTCAAAAGTTCCTCAAAGTGCCTTTAATCTGATCATAAAATATTACACGTATTGTGATTTTTCTTATTTAAGTTTTACATTGTAGGTTGTTTCTAGAAAGGCCGGTAATTCCACATTTTAAGTGGTTGTTTCAAGAGTCAAGACGAGAAAGGTTCTTTGTTGAGACAAAGACAACAAATACACAAACTCCATATCCAACGTTTTGTACAAAAAAGTTTTATTTTGTATATGAATAAGGACCATGTACTTTATTTGTTCTCACACTTTTCATCATTACTTTTACATATATTACATGAACATTTTTCTTTCACTTTTTGTGTTTACGATATTTGCCGTTATTCATTATTTATGTATGTCCAGTTAGGATTCGCCAAATATTTTTATGAAGCTAGCCCGCCCGAATGGGCGGGCTATGAAGCTAGTACAATAATAAAATGGATGGATTTATTATGCAATCATTATCAAAAACCGGAAATTCGAAGATGCCCTATTTCACCAAAGTCTTTTATTTTTCAGTCTCATAGCTTAGGAGAGAATAAGCCACAAAGGCAAGAACAAAAGTTATTGCTTCTAGAGTTTGAAGTTGACGCATCCACAGGAACTCCACAACTATTATGCAAGTTTGAGGTTCAAACTTTTCTTTGTTTATGTCTTGAGAATGGAAGTTTTCAAATCTTTAGCCGATTTGATTTTTTTTTTTTTTTTTTTTTTATTTTTTTAGAATGACAATTTTAACAATCTCACAATATTTATACTACAAATCTATCTCATATGTTCTAAACAGCGTTTGAACCCACAATCATTTGCTTAGGGAGCTTCTCACACACTATGTGGTACCATTGGGACACAATTCCATTGTTCTTTAGCCGATAACTTAAGACCACGATAATTATTACTGTATAATTAACAGCTTTTATAGTGAATTTTTGCATAAGAAAATTATTTAGCAAGCGAAGATGCAATTATAGACCATAAGTTGCAGTGACCAGTGTTTGTTTTAGCATGTGAAAGTGCCTTAAAAATCATACAATGATAAGATGAAACATGTCCAGCAAACCTAATTTTTATGTTCTTGTATAACATTCGACATGTAACTTTTAATATGGTACGGAGTTATCATTCATAACAGAATTGTCATAAGGACACATTTATCTTTTCTTGTATCAATAATCTTGAGGTAAATTCTGTTCATGAAATGGATTAAAATTCCATTTATCTGTAACGAATGGGTTGACATTCGCTTCTCTAAAGAGAGATGACCTACCAAGTTCAATAATTTTTAACAAAATAACAGTGCACTCAGCAACATACCAGTGATAGCATATTCAAGAAAACCCATAATTTGCATTCAGCTCATAGATTCTTAGAAGAGACTTATTCATGAGTTCTCAACATAGCTAACATTTCTATATGTAACCTAGCGCATCTCTCTTGATAACAAGGTGACAATGTCCATGACCCAAATAAACAAGTAGCTCTAAGATCAACATCCTGAGCTTGAGATCAACCTAAATTAAATATTATTTGAGTCAGGCTTTTGTTAAATCTTTAAAGCTCTGTATAAAGAGTACTAAACTTGAGCTTATAAGAGCTTGACTTGAGCTCGTTTTAGTGAACTAAATAATGCTATCGCTAGACTATACTATGTTTTGTCACCCACCATTAAATAAAAAAACTACCATTCATCTTGAAACAGATGAAGCTTTCAAGAAACCAAACTCAGCAAGAGTATAGAAGATTAAGCATTTGATCAACTCTCCATTCAAAATCTGACAACAAAAGCTACTAAACTTTGATCAAAAGTATGCTTCCAGATTCAAACACCAAACATTTAACAATACCAAATCTTAATCAAGTCTCACAAAAACATGATATCAAAAGGTAACAACACACTAAGACAAAATCAACGCAACCTTCTGGCTTCCCTCTCAGACTCGAGCAAGGTAAGGACATCACCTTCTCTGACTGGTCCCTTGACGTTCCTCATGATGAAACGGTTCTGGTCATCGAGAAACTTCACTCTCACTTGGGTCACTTGCCCTCTTGATCCAGTTCTTCCCATCACTTTCACAACAACTGCATGCTTAATTTGGGACTCCATCTTTCACTAGCTGAAAGTCAAATTCACAAAAGCAAACCACATGTTCAATCAGTATTATAGTCAATGCAAAACAACCCAAACTTGAAACAACAAGATCCAGTATATAATTTATAGCTGAAGAACAAACAATGTTACCAACTATAATTCATTGATTCACTAGTAGCATTGCAACTAAATGTCCTAACAGTAAAAAGGCCCATATACACAAAAAAAAATGTCAAATCATCTAATCGTCATAAAAAGGAGATAAAAGGTTTATATATCATGAACAAACAAATCTAATCAGCATTGACTTAACTAGTTCGTGTTTAATCTAAATTTAACCTTCAATAGCTGAACTTCAAGTTTACCAAAAAGCATGTAAACATCAAAAACATTTCAAAACAAGTTCAGTAACATCAGAAAGTAAAAGCAAATTTTCATGATCAAACAACAAACGATAGATTAACATTGACTCGCATTACAAGTATAATTCAAAACAAACTTTAACTTTCATTAGCTAAAATCAGATTTTACAATACAACCACTTATTAGATTAGTGTATTCAGACTAGTAGGTTCTTGAACATAATAAAAAAAATCTTAACTAGACATAAACCAGTAGCAAATGCTATGCACAGACCAACAATTGATAAACTAATAGCACTATAAACGTGTAGTACAACAACAAAACATTGACTCAACTAGTGGTGTTTAATTTAAGAGAATGTTAAGAGTTGCTTATTGTTTGCTTCAGCTTAAATACAATTCCTTATAAGCTGCTTTGATATAAGTTACTTCTAAAAATAGTGTTTGGGCTTTCTTATTTTAATGCAATAAATATTATAAAAATTAGGAACTTTCCCTGAAATTAATCTATAAAACTTTTAAGTTAAATACATGAGTAAACAGTAGTTTTAATTTAATATCGAATAAACCATACAAAAAGGAGCGGCTTAAGGGGGTGTTTGTTTCGGCTTATATCGCGGGCTTATGTGATTTTGGGCTTATGTTTCATAAGCTCTTTGAAAACTTTTTGGCCTATATATATTTTTATAAAAATTGCAAAATAAGCTACAAAATATGAGATTATGAAACATAAGCCCAAAACCATATAAACCATAAGCCGGCTATATAAGCCAAAACAAACACCCGCTTAACTGGTAAATGAAAAAACTGCTTATATGCTTAAAAAAATGAAAAAAAAAAAAAAAAAGCAATCCTAGCACCCTCTAAGTATTTATATTTCACTAGCTAAATTTAAGACAGATACAAAGCAAAACACAAAATAAACTAGTTTATCAAAAGCATAAACATTTCATACATGTAACAACAAGATCAAATATCAAATGTTTAAGCTTAACTAACAAACAATAGGCTTAAAAAATTAAATAAAGTTATCACAATTAAGCAACAATTTCATTTTCACTAGCTAAAATATATAAACATCAGATAACAAGATCAAAATGTTGATTATTAAAAGAGGGATTTGAGAAACAATATTTACCTAGCGTAAATGAGAGATCGATTGAGCGGCTGCTGCTATTTGCAAAGTTACAAAATGACCAACGAAGGCACAACAACCCTAATGATGTTATATATGTTCCTCGGTTTAGTTTAGGGCTTTAGTAATTGTTGAATTACGTAAGATTTAAAGCCCAATAGTGTCTCTTCATTTTAAGCCCAATGAAAGACCTTAACTTTTCTAATAGACTTGGTTTGGACAAAAGAATGTTTGGCGTTTATATTGGGCTAATTCTTAAAAAATACATTATAGTTGTCAAAAAATCAATTTTATAGTAGCGAAATAAAAAAAAATATTTTTGTAAACACTAATGTTGACATTTTTATCTTCATATGAGTAGTAAAGACAAAAAAAATATTTTGTAATGACCATTTTACTCATGAAATTTTGAAAATTGCATTCACATTCTTTAGGGTTAATTACATAAATGGTCTATGTGACTTAGCTAAAATTGCATTCACAATCCCTAATTTTTTTTCAAAATTTTTGTTGAATTTTTTTGGTCACATGTGAATTTTTTTTGTCACAAGTGAAATATTGTTATCGGAAAACTTTTTTTTAGAAAATATTACGAAAAAAAAATATTTTTTTTTCACATGTCACGAAAAAAAAATTTAAAAAAATTCAAAAAAAAAACATCTCGACAAAAAAATTAGGAAGAAACAAAAATTGAAAAAGAATTTCGAAAAAAATTTTGGAAAATCTTTTTTTCAAAATTTTCTCCAAACGAAAAGGACCATTTATGTAATTTATCCTAAGGACGGTGGATGCAATTTTCGCTTTCACATGTCACGAAAAAAAAAATTATAAAATATTTCAGAAAAAAAAAAGTTCGACAAAAAAATTATGAAGAAAAAAATTTTGAACAAGGATTTCGAAAAAAAAATGGATTTTTTTTTTCCAAAATTTTCTCCAAACAATAGGGACCATTTATGTAATTTAGCCTAGGGACGGTGGATGCAATTTTCGCAAACCCACATGGATCATTTATGTAATTTGGAAGGGTAAAAGGTCATACTACTCACATAAAGACAAAAGTGTCAACATTAGAGTTCACAAAGAGTAATTTTTTTAATTCGCTACTTTGAAGTTGATTTTTTGATAACTATAATGTTTTTTTAAAGAATTAGCCCTTTATATTATAGGAGCACCGGTTATGGTAGCTTGGGCCGTATTATCACTTTAGTGTCATTTTTTTATTTCTTTTTTTATTTTTTTAATATTTAAATTCATGCATCAAAACACCCTTTCAATTATTACTCAAGTCATTTCACAATTTTTGAGACTCATCATACCCAATTAAAACACAAATTTAACTAAAAATAAAATAAAAAAGTGGCAAATGCTTACACCATTTAATTGGCTTGGAGAATGGTGCATAGGGGGAGGTATGGTGGCACCGAAATGGTTCAAGCCATTTGGTGTCCACATGTGAATGGCGTGGGTTCGGGTGTTACCATACCTAATGCTCTAAGTTGAGAGTTGCAAGTTTTAAATTTTATTTAAGTTTTTGATGAATAAGTTGTAGTTAAAGCTTATTCTCGTAATAAGACATGAAAATTCATTAAATTAAATTCATATATATTTTAAGTTTTTATCCACGATATTTTAAAAGGTATTTACGTAATTAAGTAATTTGATTAATTACAATCCACAATAGAGAAAACACTTATATTACTTCAAATCTTGATGCTTTAGAATGACAAGATACATGACTATTTATAGCCTTGAGTAGTACAACACATAAGCTTATAGTACAAACATACATACTTTTTTACATAATTGCTCTATGATGATACATAGCTATTTTAAGCCCAATGAAAGACCTTACCTTTTATAATGGACTTGGTTTGAACAAAAGAGCGTTTGGCGTTTACATTATAAAAGCATTTGTTATGATGGCATGAGTCATTTTATCACTTTAGCGTCATTTAAGTATTTATTTTTTTTTTTTCAAATTCACACACCAAAATACCCATTCACTCATCACTCAAGCCATTTTATCTTTTTTGGACTTACCATACCCAATTAAAGCATAAACTCTACAAAAAATCACAGTTAAAAAAAACAAAAAAAGTGGCAAATGGCTTACACCTTGTAATTGGCTTTGAGAATGGCGCATGGGGGTGGTAAGGTAGCACCGAAATGGCTCAAGCCATTTGGTGTCCACATGTGAATGGCGTGGGTTTAAGTGTTACCAAAAGTTTTAAGTTTTATGTAAGTGTTTGAAGAATAAGTTGTAGTTAAAGCTTATTCTCGTAATAAGACATGAAAATTCATTAAATTAAGTTCACATAATATTTTAAATTTTTAACCGCAATATTTTAAAGAGTATTTACGTAATATGATTAATTATCATCGATAGTCATTTTTAAAACCCAGCTTTGCTAGATTGACTTTATAAAAGAGTGACTTATAAAAGCTTCAATAAATTTGTGTGACTAAGTATACGTGTTTGAGACTCGGGAAGAAAGCTAACAGTTTTGTAGTGTCACTTTCGTTATGTATAACATGCTTTTATTCATTCGTGTGTTTTCTCTCAAAGCCTTACACTTATGGGGATAAAGTTTCGAAAGAAAAATCCAATGGGCTTGTAGCTTAGCGGAACTTACATGCCTAGTTAGTGTAAGTGTGTGTGTTTCCGCATTTATATAAGTTTCCTAATAAACACAATAAAACCGAGAAAAAAAAAAGCATTTCGTTGTAGATTGTGAGAAAATCTTACGAGTGCAACTACTGCGCTAGGGGTGAGCACAAAAAGCGAAAAACCAAATCGAAACCGAAAAAACCAAAAAAGCCGAACCCAAAAAAAGCCCATTTGACAAACCGATGGTGGTGGTTTTGAATTTTATAAAAACCGAATATTTGGGGGGTTTTTGGTTTAATAAGAAAAACCGAACCGAGAAACTGCCCCGCCCACTTTTATATATGTTTTTATATAATTTTATCTATATAAGAGATTTGGTATTTAATTTCAAAGATTTTAGTATACATATTTATCTATTAAAAAAAGCAATAGTGTTGTTTATTATCTATACATTTAAATTCGTTATATATATAGATACGAGCAGGTTTGCCCGCGCGTTGCTGCGGAGCGGCCGTGTTTATGTTTATGTATTCAAAGACCGATATATCATAGACAATGACGTGTTTGTGGTATAATGTCAACCGTCGAAAACTTTGAGAAATTAGATGAAAGCTACCTACACATAACTTGTATAAATTTCCTATCAATCTTTTGTTTTTGTCTGCTGTAAGAAGCCCTCTACTTATATCCATAAATACCAAGCAATTCCTTTGGATACCATTAGCATATGCTTCTTTAAATGCTTTCTTTAAGTAGTTTCAACATGTCCTGTTGAAATCGTCAATGAAACGTTGTTAGTGTGAAGGTATGTATATTAACCATGCATAATATATGGTACCAAAGAAATTTTCTAACACCCACATTATCATGATAAGCAACCGGTTTATTGGGCAAGCAAATAAGTTGGTCACCTAATTGTTAAAATGTCTACTTACTGTACTTACGGTGAAACAGTATTATATCATACCTATAATCGGAGCTAACAATATATGAAGTAGTTTATACTAAGATGGCAAGGTTGTTTTTTCACGCTTTTTTGATGGCCCAAATAAAGACATCGTATATTCACTAAATATAATCACTCCTATTAAACCATGTGTGTTTAAATTCATTACATGTTTAAATTGAAGATACCAAATACTGAAAATCAAAAATTTATTAGATGTAGAGCGAGACCTAATATCGAAGTTAACGTCATTTATTACTATCACTTGCAATAGCTAACTAATACACGAACCCACGTCGTTGTAACACATACTATGCAAACCCAATTACGTTTACATCTGTACAGTAGGTACCCTCTTTTAGCATAAAAAAACCTAATCCTATACACTAATTCAAGGTATCTAAACTACATTCTGTTGTCTACTGATATATACACTAATTCAATTTATCTTTTAGCATTCTGCGTACTTATTAAAAAATAGTATAATTGTGAAAACGATTACTCATAATAGGTAATTAAACAATAAAAAACTAATCCTATATACTAATTCAAGTAATCTAAACTACATTCCGCTGTCTACTGATATATATACTAAAAACAAATCGTAACAATCTCAATACATAATTCATCAATAAGTAAAAATTAAACTGTAGCTAATTGAAATTTCATCTATAACACAATTTGTAACCTTACTAAATATTTACGCTACGGTTAGATGAATTTGTTGCTACATATATAATGAATCAACTGAAAATGTAGTCGAAGCGACAATGATACCTTATTAACAACAGGGTTGATATAGATGATTTAATTTGTGGTCCAAATCTTTTCCAAAGTTGGAATATTCAACATGACGATCCAGGCCTACAAATACTTGTATTATAGTATGAAGCTTTAAAAATGTAACATCCAATTCATATGCTAAACAGTATAAATACGACTTGTAATCGAAATAAAATTTGATCCAAACTCAATAATTACACCTATAAGTTAATTAAATTCAGTATGTAACAACATAAAACAGCTCAAATAAAATAGAGATAGAGCTAGTTAAACCTTTTTTCTTCCTAATTAACTAAATTCAATCAATTTATCTTCATAATCTCGCCATCACTTAAACCAAACACATAAAAAACCAAACTTTACCTGAAAAACACAAAAACAAAGATCGAAAACACATCCCATAACCCGAACCCATATAACAAATCATTCAAATCAACAATCTTTATACCTTAAACAGTTAATCAAACACATAAAAACCCAAACTTTGCCTAAAAAAAACATGGAAATCAACATCGTAAACACATCGCATAACCAGAATCATTCAAATCAAGTAAACCAACAATCTATAAAGATTATAAAATACCTTCAACGAAAAATGATACAGAAGGCCAAGACCCCTTAACCTTACCAGCCTTCCCACCACCCAAAAGCTCACCATCATCATCATCACTTGGCACCATTGAAGGTTTACCATACTTACTCAACAACCCAAACAACGGCCTGATGAATATGATGGTGATGACATGGCGGGACCCAGTAAGACGAGCCAAGTGAAAAAGGAAGCCAATCAGGAGCATATTGTTTGACGATGATGCTGTGGATTGCGTCTTCGAGTTTACGGATGCCCAAGACCTCGTCTGATTCGTTGTTGAGATCTATTTCGATTATTTGAGGTTTTGGGGAGGAGTGATTTGCATAGTCGGGTGATTGGTTTTATCGGTGAATTTGTTTACCTTTTTTTCAAGAAGCTTCTTATGCATGTTCTGAATCTCACTTGTAAGGTTTTTGTTTTTTTTTTTTTTTAATCTGTGATCTTTTCTTTTTGTTTTCTCTTAATAGGTTTTGGTTGCTTTATCTATGTGTTGTTGATTGATGAAGGTAGAATGAGAAATCAAGTTTTATCAAGAAAGTTCTAATACATATTTCAAATGCAATAGTACAGTTTTTGCATACACTTAGACGGTTGATGTTGCATAGTACAACAATGGATGTTAAGTAGTACAAACAGTAGGTCTCCATGTGGTCAACAATCACATGTGAGGTTGTATTACAGCGTAATTAGCCTACAATTTGCGTGTACAGTAAAAATGCAAACTACTATGGACCAATCAAATTATGCCAAAGTTAAACCTTATTAACTGTTGGCCCTGTTAACAACACAAAAACATGAAATGCACCAATAGTATGGGAGATTAACACCTAACGGAGGGGTTAAGAATTAGTTAATTGTAGAAAGCAATTTCCATCTTTATAATATATTATAATTATATATTTATATCTTTTTTCCAAACAATAGTATTTTCTGAATGCGAACGAAAAGTGAAAACCCGCAAAGAGATGCATTTTATATTTTAGATTCATGTTTGATTGTTTCATACGTTTTTTTGAAGCGTTGAATTGTTGGATATTATGTTATTATTGATATTTGTCTAGATATATTTTCTTGAAAACTTGGAATCTTAAACTTTATATAAGAATAAAACTTGCTTGTTTTCGAGTAAGAAAAAACCGAAACCAAACCGATTCAATGTCGAAAACTTAAAAACCGAAACCAAAAGAATTGAAACCAAACGGTTTGTAATTTTCAAAAACCGAAATATACGGTTCGGTTTTTGGTTTTACCTTAAAACCGCCCCACCCCGTCCCACACTCACCCCCGAGTGCAACTTCATGGATGCTATATAAAGACTGCAAGTTCAAAAGCTATCAAAGGACGAGGGAGTTCTAGTCACAAGCTTGTGAACTTTAACATTGTGTTAATTATTCTGTCATCTATGTGATACGTGTAGTTTGTTGTTTTGGTCAACACAATCCTGAAGCAAAATATCTGAAATCCTTTTGCCATTATTTAGGTTGTCTAGAGTCGGAATAAGTGACAACTAGTTGCTAGGAAACAAAATACTTCTCTTTTGTAAGAACATTTTATCAAGAATCAATATATGAGAAATGGTCCAACAAAGATAGATGCAAATGAGATTCTTAAATGATAATGACCCGGTGTCATTTGAGACAACTTCTACCAAAATTTTGTTTAGTATGAAATCGTCGAGTTACAGAGATTGAGATCATGCTCCTCGAGTGACTAGGTTGACGTACTTAAACAAACAATAAGAATATCTTGTATGTGGACCGATAGTTGATTCATTTATCCAACATAAATATCTCAAGAAGCAAATAGACTTTTGGACCATAAGTGATTCTTAATCACCATCAATCAGGAAGATCCTCATATGGCTTATTCAATTTTGTCATTTTAATGTTTGGCAGTAGCTTCTTTAATTCAAACCATAATTGTTGAATAAAAATAGAACCACCTTTTTGATTTGTTAGTTATAGATTAGTCGTTGCAACTACGTACGTACACACATATACCTAGCTATTTATGTGATCTTATGATTTGATTTATATGATTCGCGTCCGTATTATACATAACAGCTTTGGTATTTATCGTTTCAAATCATCTTAGTGATAAAAAACTTGTGAGGCCAACTTTACTTATTCTCGATCTGTGACTTGTCATCATGTAGAATCTCACATCTCATCCAAGAATATTTCAGCATCGCTCATGTATGGCTAGAACAACTTTTATCATTGTCTTGTTGATATCACAGCAAAGTGACTTTTTCAAACGCAAGAACTTCACAAGCCATTGCATGAAATTTTGAATTAAGCACTAGACTGCTAAAAAACATTGAGTGTTAATACAAGTTTGTCAGATGATCCAGTTAGAAGTTTAACTCACAATTAAGTAGTTAACGTCGACTCTACCTCACAATCTGCGTTGAGGGTTCTTCGATTCTAAATTTCTTCACATAAAAACTAATACTTTCAAGAGAAATGTTATATCTTCTTACTCATCTTATATATGACTTATCCTTCTATGGCATGTGTAACTATATATCTAACAGTGAATGAAAGAGTGAGCATAAGTTTATAAATGATTGACATATTAATATGTGTAACTACCATATGATATACCAGTCCCAAGTAACGAGACCCGTTACATATCCTTTAAACAAATTTCACATGACACAAAAAGAATATACAGATTGATCACAAAAAGAACGATGTAATAATTTTATCCTTTATGATCTAAGACGAGTGGCGTCTAAAGGTGAATGGTGTTGAATGAAAGTTGGGAGTGGCATGTGGAAGGGATAGCCTTGGTATATTTGCTTTATTCTTCGATCATTTGCACAATGCCACAAAGAGCCAGAGTCACATCCCTGAGGGTTCTTCAACTTTTAGTAAAATGGATATCCGACTCCTCCTTGATCGAAACTTATCAAGGAAATTTGCGTCTTTGAATCTTATACTTGTTTAACGTGAAAACTTGTTTAACCATCTTGATGTATCGCGAATCTTCTAAATTAAAAATTAATCTGGTGAGAAACCACCCACAAGGGCTATCATCAAGCATATCAAATCAAAATGGTTAATATGCAATTACTTTCTTCTCTCTTAGAAACATCGCTTAAAAGGTATGGCTAATTCAAAAGTGAATTTCATCTAGCGTCGATTTTATTCCAAATTGCATGAGAAAGAGTTTGAAGTTTTAACCATAAATCAATATGCATATTAAAAATTTGTTTATATATTATATGCGTAATCACAACAACATTCGGGGCATTTAGAGATATATATATATAAGAGCTTGAATACAGTGAAAAAATTATCAAAAGCTCTATATAACACGAATTAGATTATAAGTTGATAGATTATACTAGCGTGCCGTTTTATAACGACATGGAATATAAACAATTTAAAATTAATAGCCTTTTCAATATTATAAGGAAATATGGTATCTTATTCAGTGCTTATCTCAATTTATAAAGATTTTAACCAGTTTATTATAGTGAAAAATGGGTTTTACAAAATGAAAAGGTTTTCACGTAAACTGTTTACAATTCTGAATGATCTATCATTTAAATTTGTCTATAAACTTCGTAGAAGGGAACAACACAGTAAGTTGGTAAAACTATATATAAGGAATATAATCAGCAACCTTCCTAAAAGTAGCATGTCGCTATATATGCATGGCCCTCTATTTGTGTTTTTTTCTTAAAGGCAAAACTAGTGCTTCTCCAATGGCAAAGTGCTGGCCGTATCTCTTTATATGTGTTATTCGATTTGTTGCATTATTTATTAGTTCTATCTACTAATCAATCTCTTGCGTGTCAATTCTTAATTGTACTTTTACTTCTTATGCTTACTTGTTTTTATCATATCGTTGGACGTTGGTCATCGCCGCAAGAAATAGTCAGAAAAACAAAGTACGACGGGAAACTATCTCGTCGCTTTACGAGTCTACCATCCCTACAAGACGACAAATTAAAGATATATACATCTAAAAAGTACGTGAACGTTTATCACATGTACTAGCATTTCCAATTAAGCATATGATCGATAAACGTTTATCACATGTCCCAATAGTTTGCTAAGCACAACCATTTCTATTTAAGTTTATAACATGTACAAGCATATCCAGTTATGTACATATAGGCTATAACTTCACACAAATTTACAGCTATCAATAATTCAATGATGCTTTTTGTGTGTCACTGCTAGACAACTTTTTCATATATAATGTGTGTCGATTTTATGGATTTAGTATTGGTGACAATTAGTAATTTAAGCATATATAGCATAGAAGATTAGAAGTTAAAGTTGAAAGTTGCACGTAAATAAATAGATATAAAAGTATATTTGATTGGAATGTTAATTTGGTTTAAATAACACCTATGAAGCATCTGCTAGAGTCAATAATATAAGAAGATACGATCGTGTTTGTGGGAGTGGGAACTTCGTTAATGTGCATCGCTATCACAGGATGGTGGTGCATGTTTAGCCATATATTGGTTAGTAGGGACGGAATCATAACACACTTTAACTAAATTTATTTTTCAAAAATTATACAAAACAAAGAACGTATAATAATACAGTTTTTTTTAGACCAGATGCATTTAGAAAAGATTGAGATTTTTTGCAAAAATAACACTATGTCGTAAAATTGCATAATATCCCACGACCTAAGACCCACCCAAGTTCCATCGCCGTTGGTTACTTAACTTAACACGTGAACCCATGAATTCGTTAGTACAAACTACAAAGTATTTGATTAATTAATAGTAGGAATCCTCTTTATAGAAGATATTAGTTATTACTCAACGTTTTTTAGAATAACTTAAATAGTATAGCATGTTTTGCTTAGCAAACTATTTAAAAATATCCATAAATATTAGAATCGTAATATTATGTTATTAACGCTTATTAAATTGAACAATATTTCGAATGTTAGTGTTTTGCGCCGAGAAGAAATTTTAGTTAAAACAGTTGCATTCAATTATCATAAACATATTGCGGCCTCGTCTTTCCACTACGTTAAAATTCCAATTTCTAGTTTCTCTTAATCTAGCTGAATAAAAGCTAAAGTTATCATTCATTAGAATGCAAAGTTGTAAACTGATTTAAGGGAAAAATACCCTCTTGTTAAAGTGTAAGTTTACGTCAGCTGATTGTTAGCATTTAGATCGGGCATTAGGCTGCCCCTAGTAAGGGGATTCAATCCCCTTACTTTTTACTGGCACGTCAGCTTTCTCTCTCCAGCGATTAGGTGTCCCAGTAAGGCGACCTACACTACAAAAAAACATACCCCACAAATATACCTTTTATATTCATTAAATACACATACACAAACAAAAATAAACCAACCTGAAGTCGATCTCTCATGCGATCACTTCCCTCCTGAAAGTAACATGATCGATTGGGTGATCGATCGAACAAGTCGATCTCATCTCTCTACTGCATCCAGCCTTATGTTCATCAAAACCCACCACCTTTACATTTGTGCCACATCGGCACACCACCAAACTCATCATCTCTGTGGTGCTATTTCTTAGGTGCTATGGTCATCACCAAACCCACCATCAAACCAAAAATATAAAAATATTTCATTTTGTACAAATATACCTCACAATTACTAAACACAAGCTCACAAAAAAAAACATTCGGAACAGTTCGGTGGTTTGCACCACCGAACGAGTGCAAAAAACTACCCAGTAGCGCGTTGTTTTAAAACTCTGCTATGGTACGGTCTATATGCGTGGTGGTCAATACCGACCACCAGCATAATGTTTAGCCTTAAGGTAAAAACCAATCAACTGGCGTAACTTCGTAATAAAAAGACAAATTGGCAAGATTATAAGACTTTAAAATAAAAATTACATCTTGAGACCCATTTGAAATGTCTAAACTGTTTCAACATCATTTAAGATATTAGTGATAAAAAATACCTGAAACCAATTTAGTATCCACTCATTTTACAACAACAACAACGATATTCAATCTCGCTGGAGCGAGGTATGAGAAAAGTGAGATGTAAACTGTTACACCTCTATCCTCTCATTTTCAACTTATGAATTAAAATTATCACATGAATATAGCTCATAATATTAGTATGTTAATTATAAGTATTCCCTGACTAATTTTTTAAAATTGGTGATGATATATACAAATATAACATAAACCATGTGTAACATGTAGATTCTTTTTCCTTAAACTATAATTTCATTAGAATATCTAATCACTTTATTTGTTGTTTCTTATGGGTTTCAAAAAGATCTAAAATGCTTCTTTTGAAAATGTGCATGAGAAGGACTATACTATCATAAGAATGATTCGGCTCTAAAGGAAAAGGACCAACAAATTTTAATTATTTTGGATTCATGCCTATCTTATTATGTATGGACCATTAACCACACTATAAATAGACTAACCCATGGTTCCATCAATCCATCTTACAACACTTCTAAATTCCTAACATACATAACTTACCAATAGTGCACCAATGGAGTCCAACACAAAGATGCGAAAAGGGTTCATGAAAGGAAAGTTGGTCATGTCTTTCATTAGAGCCGCCAAGCCTTCCACCACCATGCAACCATACAGCACCACCACTAAAACGGCTAAAACAAGTCACAACGTCTTGAGTCATATACAGCCTACAATCACAAACCAAAAGACTACTCCTACCCCTTCATCATTGATCATGAACCAAGAGAAGGTGAACACTCAACCTAAGCACATGCACAGGGTCTCTTACGTTGTTCCAAAAACAACGAATACGTATGGTATGTTTGACAATCCATATGGCGTTGTGGTCGATGATGCAGTCGATGCTAAAGCTACCACTTATATCTCTTGTGTTCAAGAAAGGTTTAAACTAGAACATGTTAATAACGACTTGGTTGAGCCAGCAAGTTAATTAGCCAATAGTATTTTCAATCAAGTACTATCAATAGTAGTGTTTCCTTTGTTTTACCCTTTGCTTTTGTGTATGGTGACTTGTGAGGATAAATTGATATACAACCATTTATCATGAAAATCAGAGGATGAACGAGAAACCCGTTATATTAATTTGAGTGTTTGTAGAATATATAAATAATAAAGTTGTGTTCTCTTTTTTATTTTTTTTTATGTTTCTAAACAAGAAAAGTTGCATTAATCTCTTGCCAAGTTAGTTTTAGTGGTTACTTACAGAAATGCCAAAGTTTATTGGTTTTTTCCTTATTAAATATAGAGTAAAATATACCGTTCATCCCTGAACTTGAACCCCAAATACTAACAATGCCCTTTTCAAAAATTAAATACACCCAAGTTTCCTACTATTCATTTTTGGTATTATTCAAGGTCCTTTTGACTTAATCCGTCAGTCAACATCCGTTAACTCTCCCATGTGCCTTGCACATGAGGGTATTTTCACCATTTCACTGAGTTATATTAGTTATTTAATTATTTTGGTACAACCTTAAATACACCCAGAATACTAAGAAACTTCATTTTCAAAAAACTGTTCATTTTTTGCATCATTCAAGGTCTTTTTTACTATAAATCCGCCGTCAACATCCGTTAATTCCCTATGTGCCTTACACATAAGGGTATTTTCATCATTTCAATGAGTTAATTATTTAATTATTTTGGTACTACCTCAGGGATGAACTGTGTAATTTACTCCTAAAACTAATATTATCACCTCATCCACCCTCCTTTTTCTTCATCTCCACGCACCACCACCGATCATTACAACCATCTACTACCACACACCACCATTACAATCATCCACCACCACCACCATTACAACCATTATAAATACACATATTTTAACTATCAAGATTGGTTGGAACAAAACTTTACAATCAATAATCATATAAGATTGTCTTATATTTTCAACAAAACTTTAACTGTCTTATCAAGATTGGTTCCAACAAAACTTTAACTATCAATCATATAAGACTGTCTTATACTTTCATAAGATTGGAACAAAAGTTTTTTCCGGTTCATAAGTTCCCAGAACAAAGCTTTAACTATCAATTTCAAAACAAAGTCATTCCCATATTATTCGCCGTAAAATCAGTGAACGAGTCGTGAATGAAGTTAATAGCCACACTAGCTTTGCCACATTTTGAGACTGACAGTTAACGTTTTGTTGAAAATATAAGACAGTATATGAATATTAAGGTATGATTATATCCTAAATTTGTTTTCCCTTACTATAAATAAATTGGCTATATTTAACATGTGAGTACATTTTTAAAAGAACTTGTGCATCTATGTTAAGCGGATTGGTGTAAAGCATATAAAAATAGTGCACAGAATCTAGAAAATTGGTGTATTTTAAAATCATTTTCGTCATACTTGAGATGTGTATTATTCTTAATTTGATAGAAAATGGTGTGTTACAAAGTGCCATAAATTTTATCTTTTTATTTCCAGATTCCAAACCTACGGGTGGTCATCATGGAGGGAGAGTGGCTTCCTGATCGTGGAGTATATTGGGTAATAAATAGTTACACTCTAGAGTTGTGTAATATTCAATAGATTTTTAAAACCAAAGGGGTGTTTGGATATGTGCTTTTGTAACCTGGTTACATCATCGATATTTAGACAATGGGCTATCTCATGATTTTAAAGATCAGTTTTGAAAAACCTCTATAAGAACTTTTATTGAAGGATAACACAAATTTAGATATTCAACCTTTCTCCATTTCACAAGACGTCCTTTTTCATGAAAATGTCTATTTTTATTTTGTGGTTTCTTAATATATGAAGTAATTGAATTCAAACACATCCAAACAAACACCCCCTGAATGTCTGTTACCTATATTTTATATTAATGGTATATGAAACACCCGTAATTTATTTTTTTATTTATATTGAATACGTTGTATAGGACCAAACCCTATATGCCGTATGCAGTCATACACCGTATAGGATCAGCCATATACGCCGTATAGACCTATACAAAAACTACATAAACTGAAATCTGAGTCTGGAAAAAACTTGTAAACTCTGAAAACACATTTCATTAACATAAAACATGAATATTGTACATGTATTTCTTAAGCGGAAGCGTAAAATACTACGATTGTGGGTGTTAAGCCAAACACCCCTATTTTGACCTATTTTCAAATACTTGTTCTAAATATAAATACATTAATATCAAAAATTGACTGTTACATATCTGATACATAATTATAAAGTTTAGGGCGTTAACAAGCTGAATAACAAAGAATGATTGAGATGCTCGTCACCTATATACTCGATCATTTCCAATCTCTTAAGTCATCTTTTTAATCTAGACGCCCCAATGTCCTTATTACCTAACTTGCAAAATATGGATACTTAGAACGGTAAGTCCTGATGACTTAGTGAGTAAACGGTTCTGAGTCTGAATCTGTAAAGTGAGCTACAATAAATTTTGCATGGTGGCTAAACTACATTGATTCTTATGAATAACTGAACTATACTAGATCAACTAATAATTGGGTCTGAAACTGAATCTGGTTCCGAATCTGGAAACTGAATTTGAGACTTAATCGAATCTGTATCTAAAACTGAATCTGAAACTAAATATATTTGTTACCCTTAATAGAAAGTGATGGTCATTCACGATTAGGAACTTTGTAACGTGTCTTAGTTATTGTAATAGAATAGTCAATCTGCTCGTGGATTGGGCTAAGCTAATAGGTTAGAAGTTATGATAAGCTAGTCTCTTATTATTTGTAATCCAACCCAATCCAATCCAAGCCCAAACGAGGCCCATGGCCAAGCCTTTAGGTCATCATGTATTTCACTATAAATACACCTCAAATGACACATTTGAGGTGTATGCTTGAGTGTGTAAGTGTGTGTTTTGTTTATGAAATACAAGTTCTTTCTTTCATCTCTATAGTTTCTATATAAAACACATACATCTCTTGTACCACCAATTCGTGCTTCAAAATACGTGATATACAGTGTTAAGGTTGATAGATTAAAGGTCCTACAATTGGTATCAATTGACTAACAATGATTTAGGAGTGTTTGTGTTTCGTTTTTTGTTAAAACTTTGCTTAAAAGTTGTGTTTTTACATAAACTCGTGAGCTTTTAGCTTTAAAGTTTTGATTTTTACGTGTTTTATAGGTTAAAGGTGTTGTTTTTATTGATCTTTAAGTGTTTTAGAAGAAGTTTGTGTAAAAGAAATCATTTGGAATCGTGTGTTTTGGGTGAAAAATCGTATTTTGCAAAAATCTGGGCAGTTTACGAATAAGCTCTACTAGTAAGAAAGTCAAACCCTTATTTTACGAATAAGGAAAGTCAAAACTCTGATCTTACGAATAAGCTTACTCTTAAGAAGTGACCTTTACGAATAAGCTCCTGGTGAAGATTCTTCGTGCATCAACGATTACTTAGTACTTCCCTAGCTTGGATAAGTTTGTGGAATACTTCGACTTGTGAAATCTCGCTAGCTTGGACAAGTTAGTAAGATACTATTGAGATTCTTACGATTAAACAGCTTCTTTACGAATAAGATTAATTTGTTACGAGTAAGAATCTACTTTACGAATAAGATTCATCTCTTACGAGTAAGAACCTTCTTTACGAATAAGATTCATATCTTACGAATAAGGACAATTTTTACGAATAAGACATAAATCTTAAGAGTAAGGCCAGTTTTTACGAATAAGACATAATTCTTATGAGTAAGAACTATTTTTACGAATAAGACTCAAATCTTACGAGTAAGGACATAGTTTACGACTAAGCACCCAGTCTTACGACTAAGGTTTTACGAACTTGGACAAGATTTTCAGCAAAACTTCAAACGACCATAACTTTGGAACTGTAACTCCATTTTCAGCGATCTACCCATCAAAACGACCGTTAGAACGAGGAGAACGACACGCTCAAAGGACTAGAGTCTATTCAGGGCAACCTTCGAGGCCCAAAATTGCTCCGAACAAAAAGTTATTGAGGTTTTTAAGTTTTTAGACCAAATTTTCACTACATCAAACGAGCTTAATCTTCATACAACACAACTCCTTTATCGTTGAATCAATCCTACATCAACTTTATCACAAATATCTTCATCAATGGCAACTCAGTAAGACATTCATGCAGCCGGTGCTGAAAACCATCCTCCTATGCTGGAAAAAGGTGGATATCTTTAATGGACAAGTCGTATGCTCCGCTACATCAAAACCAAACCTAATGGAAAACTCATGATTCAATCTATTAAGTATGGACCCTTTAAGCCACGACAAATCCAAGACCCTGGAGATCCAAATGCAACACCTCATGTTCAACCATTTTTTCGTGATCAATATGATACATAATACAATGAAGATGATAAGAAGTAGATCGAAGCAGATGATATGGCAATACACATCGTCCAACTGGGATAGAGACATCTTTGCTGCAGTAGATAGCTGTGAAACTTCTTACGATATGTGGGAACGTGTTAGAAGGCTATGTTATGGAACATAAATTGGACAACAAGACATGAAGAACAAGTTGCTAACTGAATGGGAGAAGTTTACATCAACTCCATGAGAATCCATTGAATCCTACTATGGAAGCTTTTACACTTTGATGAATGAGCTTATCAGAAACAAGTTGAGACCCATAACTATCGTGAGTAACATCAAATTCATCAACAATCTTCAAGAAGAATGGAGACGCTATGTCACTATTGTTAACGAAACAAAGGACTTACATCAGGTGAATTTTGATCAACTCTATGATTTTCTAAAACGAAACTAAGCAGAAGCTAATGAAGTCAGGAAAGAAAGATTGGCAAAGAATCATGATCCATTAGCACTAATTGCACAGACACAAACTCTAGTGAACACACAACAACAACCTTCATCATCTTCCACTAACAACAACATGCAACAATACATTCCACAACCACAAACTGTCATCTCTCAAAAACAATTCTATCCACCAGAACAACAAGTCAGTCAAGAACAACAATATCCACAATACCAGGATCTAGGAATCACTGACCTTGAAGCTGAACATACAGAGGATTTGTCTAATGCATTTGCTTATTTGACTAAAGTATTCAAAGGATACTATTCCACATCAACTAACAACAACCAAAGGATTTCATCAAAAACTCGCAATAGGCAAATTGCACAACCGGTTTTGAATATGGGTCAACAAGGACAAATGGCTGGAGTTATTGGAAATCAACAAGGATAGGCTACTGGATTTCACATGGGTAATCAGAATATGCAGAATACAGGTCAATATGCAGGAAATTAGGCGGTTCCATATCATGGTAATCAAATGGGTCAGAATGTTGGAAATCAAATGGGTCAGAATGTTGGGTATAGAACAGTGGGTAATCCGAATGGGAATGTTTCATCTCCAGTTGTTGGAAATTATGGAAATGTGAATCAGGCTAATAGGGTTACGTGTTACAACTGTCAAGGAGTGGGTCATATTGCAAGGAATTGCCCTACTAAACCGAGAAAGAAAGATTCAACGTACCTTCAGAAAGCATTGCTGTTGGTACAAAAGGCAGAAGCAGGGATTCAGTTGAGTGCTGAGGAACATGACTTTATAGCTATTATGGATGAAATGGAAGAACGAGAGGATATCAATGCAAGCTGCATCTTCATGGCAAATCTTAAGGAGGCTAAGTACGACACTCATTCTAACACACCTCTTGTTTATGACGCCAACGCAGTCTTTGAGGTACCAATCATTGATCCATGCTATAACAATGCCATATTTGATGTGTTTACTCATGAGGAACAGCATTCTGTGTCTCCAACACCCACCTATGATACATACCTACACAATCCGAGTAGTAGCAATATTAACTCTAAAACTCCAGATGTAGATTCTAGTGGAGGCTCGGTTGCACAAAATACTGAGACTGATGAGGAAACACATGCCTTATTCAAAACATTAATTAATAATTGTGGCATTGAAATTGAAAAAGTTAAAAAGGTCAATCGCGATCTTAAGGCCGCAAATGATAAATTGACCGTTGAGCTTGAGAGGTACAAGGAAAATGAAAAAACTTTTGAATTTCACAAAAAACAAAGAGTCTGAATTAGAAATTGGTTATCGAAATTATGTGTTAAAAGAAAAATAATTGCAAATCAAGTATGACACACTTGATGTTAATTTGAGCTTGAATATAAATTCTTTAAACGGGGAAATTTATGATCTTAAAAACCAACTTTCTAAAAAAAGAGCAACTTATTCTGATCTTGAAAAAGAAAAGAAACAGTTGATAGCAGATTTTTCAAAACGAGAAGATTCTCTTCTTGATGAAATTCTTGAGAAAAATGAAAAAAATCAACAAATTAGAAAATTTGCTTGTTACAACGGGTCATTCAGCTCAAACAATCAATATGATAACAAATCCGTATTATCATATAACACAAAAAATGGCTCTTTGTAACAAAACTCCTTGTGCACTCAAGAAAGCTCAGAAAGAACATAATGTTTTGTATAATGGAAAAGCTTTGTTGGATAAGCATGAACCCATCAATGTTCGTGATTCTCATGAAACGTTAGAACTAATTGATGAGAGTAGATAAAAAATGAAGCAAAAGAATCTAGAAATAAAATCAATTGATTACAACAAACTTAACAAACTTTTTGGAATCTCTTTTGTTCCTAAAAAAGAAAAGTCAAAGTTTTCCAAAACACCTAGTGTTTCATACAAAGAGTCAAAACCAGTTTCAAAACCAACAGTTGTCTCAAAATCTTTTTCGAACATGGAACATGTGGAAAACTAGAATGGGGGGTTGAATAGTTTTACCAATTAAAACTTCGATTTAAAATATCTAGATCGACTTATGTCAATCTATTTAGGTGTGTATGTTAGACGTTGATAGATAGATATATAAAAGTGTAATGAAAGATAAATAGTAAGAAGCACATAACCACGACACGAGTATTTATAGTGGTTCGGCTACAAGGACACCTTCCTTGCCTTACTCCACTCCCCGAGTCACCTACTCGAGAGTTCGTAATCACTACACGACACCAACTCCTTATGGCGGAGAAGCCTTCACAACGTCGCCTACTCTTTTTCCGGTACTAGGCTAACCACCGGGTTCTTTTCACCAAGGTGAACCACACCTATCACAACGTCGCCTACCCTTTATCTGGTACTAGGCTAAGTACCGAGTTCCATTACAATGGAGGAACTACTACCCAACACTACACAAAACCTAATCTCAAAGGAGACCCACTCCTTATTACAACACCATCAAGGATATCAACATCCTAGGAAACAAACTATCACTATTTGTATAACGATGCACCTCATCGATTATACAACCTTTGCATTCTTCACTAATGACACTTGATTTGATTCCTAGGTGTGAAAAACTAGAAGGGGGGTTGAATAGTTTTACCAATTTAAAACTTTATTTTAAATATTTAGATCGACTTATGTCAATCTATTTAGATGTGTATGTTGGACGTTGATAGATAGATATATAAAAGTGTAATGAAAGATAAAGAGTAAGAAGTACATAACCATGACACGAGTATTTATAGTGGTTCGGCTACAAGGACACCTTCCTTGCCCTACTCCACTCCCCGAGGCACCTACTCGAGAGTTCGTAATCACTACACGACACCAACTCCTTATGGCGGAGAAGCCTTCACAACGTCGCCTACTCTTTTTCCGGTACTAGGCTAACCACCGGGTTCTTTCACACCAAGGTGAACCACACCTACCACAACGTCGCCTACCCTTTATCCGGTACTAGGCTAAGTACCGAGTTCCATTACAAATGGAGGAACTACTACCCAACACTACACAACACCTAATCCCAAAGGAGACCTACTCCTTATTACAACACCATCAAGGATATTAACATCCTTGAAAATAAACAATCACTATATGTATAACGATGCACCTCATCGATTATACGACCTAGGCATTCTTCACTAATGCCACTTGATTTGATTCCTAGGCATCCTTCACTAATGCCTTTGACACAACGCTTGACACCTTTCACTAATGCCTTCATCTTGACACCTTTAGCATTCTTCACTAATGCTTTTGACACGGACGTTTAAGCAACTTTCACTAATGCTTTCGTCTTGACTCTTTCGGAATCCTTCACTAATGCCTTCAACACAACACATCTACGGAGGAAGAAAGAACTATGAACAAGAGAACCTCAGTAGTCTTGATGATGACGAAGCATGGCAACTCATGGACTTGAGCTTGCTCGACTTC
Organism: Chrysanthemum makinoi; assembly: GCA_910596185.1. NCBI lineage: Eukaryota > Viridiplantae > Streptophyta > Magnoliopsida > Asterales > Asteraceae > Chrysanthemum > Chrysanthemum makinoi. The sequence continues at coordinate 152,689,897 of OU343219.1, read as the reverse complement.
AAGAAGTGGTGATCTCGCCTTTAAGAGGAACCTAGATAATCACACAAAAACAAAAGACAAACTACATAGAAAGATCCCTAAGGATCAGTGGTTAGAGAGTTACAATACTTGGGGAAAGTATATGTAAGAGTGGCAACCCAAAAGGAAGAAATGGCTCACTATTTATAGAGGAGAAATGCTTACTGTTCCCCGGATCCCACGGATCCCCCCACAAGGGATCCGTGGGACGCTCCTCTTTGCCCATGGGTATTTTGGTTATGGGTCATGGGTCATGGGTTATGGGTTGATCCATGGTTCTTTTATTAGATACAATGTATCTTATGAGTGCAATGCACCTAGTCAAATGGGTATGGGTCAATACCATGGGTTATGGATATGTTCCATGGGTTGTGGTTTTTACCCATTTATAATACATACTAGTTATGTATATATATTTGCCCAATATGTAAACACTAGTTGTTGTACATATGTATTACTAAATCATAAAATCACTTATGTTTGTTTTAGTGTTTTATGTGAAAGCATTAAGTGTGTTAGAAAACTATTGGCTCAAACTATTTACGTATTTTATTTGTTTCGTTAAAATGATTTTACGTTTGTTATCGACAAAACATTAGAAGATCGTAAAATATAAATAAACGTTTTTACGGCTTATTTGTATTAACAATCTCCCCCTTTTTGTTGATGACAAAACATAAAATTATTTTAAGAAGAAAACTAAAATTCATAAAAGTTCGAATTGGAGTTTTTACTCTCTTCTCCCCCTTTTTGTCGAAACAAAAAAAGTGTCGAAAAGAAACTAACACATTGGTTTAAGAAAAACATGTAAAAAGAAAAGATGTAAAGAGAGCAAGTGATGGGAATGGTTCTCATCTTAACTCCCACTTGACGAGTCCATCCCTTTGTGAGGGCGTCAAGTAAATATAAACTAACAAGCTAACGAATTGCAATTTTGTTTGCAAATGGTTTCATCCTTGTGACGGAAATGCTCCCCCTTGAAGATTGCAACTTTGCAATGGGGTGTCATGAAGTGTAATCCAAATAAGGATTAAGTTGCAAATGATTTTGCAATGTATGGTTTGACACAAAGCTCCCCTAGCTTAGGGTGTCGAGTTCTTCATGTGTATTTTGAAAATCTACAAAATAGAGGTTAGAAAACAAGAGTATAGCGCATAATTTCCTGCAAATAAGACTCAAGTTGGTAGAAAAGTGTTATTCTGTACCACGGATCCCACGGTTCCCTCTTTTGTGGGATCCGTCTGTCTGGTGACAGATTTACAGCAATGGTGGTATATCAAACAATGCTAAATATGGAAGTGAGATATGTGTACAAACAACAAACATATACTCAAAGCAATATGGTAAATAAGTTATCATTCAATAAACAAAGAGATAATTAAGAAATCTCTAAAACTAAGAGAATGATTTAGCCATGCAATACATATTCCACTTAATACTAATGAGTGACCTAAACTCAAGAAGCAACAACGTGCTTAAGGATGATCAATCATGAAATGGGATTCCTAAACGTTCTAAGTTGAGCTTGAGACTAGGACACCGTTTTAGGCTCATGGTTGTTTAGGTTTGTTGACCTCTTCAAAACGTTCGAGGAGGTGATAAAACATGAAATGTTGCTCTTCACGTAGTTCATGTATCAACCTTTCAACATGTTGACAATGATAACAATCCTTGTCATGGTTTTGAGCTTCTTGAAGCGGAGGTTCAAGTGAAGTGGGTTGAGGATCCTCAAATAAAGGAGGAATTGGTGGAGGCTCATTAAGTGGTGGCTCAACAATGTTTGAGGGTGGAGGTAGAGAAGTGTCAACTTCCATGTGGTCGGGTGGTTGACTTTGATGTCTCCTCATAATCCAAAATGGACTATTGGGGGGAAATGGAGAAATTGACATTGGTGTAAGTGTTGATTCAACACTTTGGTTTTGTTGTACAACCTTTTCTAGTGAATTTGTTGGTAATGGTGGAGGATGAGATGGCCAAGGGGGTAAGTCCTCTAAGTTGTGAGAATGTGGAGATGATTGTGAGGTGTTAAATGATGTGGCTCTAGGGACCAATGATGCTGGTTGGGTTGAAAAGGGTGTGTTTGGTTTAGTAGATTTTGGTGATGATATCCTTGTGGGAACAATCCTCTTGGGAATTAGTTTGATTGGTTTATTTGGTGTAGGGGAAATCCTAGCATTTGTGGACTTAACCGGAGATGATTCGGTTGAGGAAACTTCGTGTATGACCCTAGCAAGTTTCTTGGGTGGTTCTTGGGTGGATGAGTTAGCACTAGGAGCTTTTCTCATGATGAAATGACTAAGGAAGATGTTTGTAATTGCTGAGAATTGTGTTGTGTTTGATGACTAAGGAGTTCTAGCAAGATGACTTATAAAGGGAAGAATTTGCCAAGTGCATTTAAGACTTAAGCCACTAAGATTCTTAGAAATGTGATGATTAACATGCACAAGATTCAAGTTCAGAGTTTCACTGATCTAGGGACTTAATAAAGATGAGGTGGAGTGTTCAAGTTAGCAAGATGAGCTTGAAATGATTGTTTTGGCTAGAGTTGACATAATCTGTCACCCGGATCCCACGGTTCCCTCATTTGAGGGATCCGTCTAGGCTAATCCTAGGGATCCGGCTCTCAGCAGCTACGAAAGAGTAAAAATGATGTTTCTAAGGTCTAAAGCCTATACCAATTTGAGTGTTTCAGTCCTCCTAAGCATCTTTAAATGAAAGTGTACTTGAGTGATCAAGGGCAATGAGTGATATAGCTAATGATTCCCTTTAATGGAAGGAAAATGAGGCTAAGTGACCACCAATGGATGTTCAAGGATGACACTAAGAGTTTTGATGGTGTCAAGTCATAATAAATGATCCTAGAGATCAGATGTTAGCTTGAGATGGAGTTTGAAAAATCCTCAAAAATCAAAATGATTGAAAAACTAATTTTTGACCCTTTTTGAGATAAAGATGACTAGAAACAATTTCCTAAAATTGTTCAATATGTCTACCTAAGTGCTTTGAAAAATGAAAAACAATTTGTGAGTATTGAAGCGAAAATATGATGAGTTTTGATGAATTGTGAGAACCCTCACCAAATCAAGTAAATTAACTATGACCAATGACCCGACATGTAACTTCTAAAATGTGGATAAACATTTTTATTTATTTTTGGTTTAAACCCTAAATTAATTAAATAAATAAGTATATAAAAAAAAACTGTAAGTTATGAAATAAATACACGTTATTAATCTTTATCCTAAACTAAAACATAACTAAATAAATGTACACATTTTTCTTTCCTAGTTTTAAACCAAAATATAAAACGTCACTTCTCCTTGTAAAATACCCTACACGTTTTCTCTAAATGATAAAAAAAAAGCGAATTCACTAATTGCAAATCACACGTACGATACTTTTGGAATCTATTCAATCACTCTAATTTTCTTAGCTCATTACTCCCACACGTTTGTTTTGCTTAACAAGTTCTTAATATTTTTATCTTCTCACAAGGTTAACTTTCCCTAATTACCTTATATCTATGAGGCGTTTCCTAGTCCATGTATATCTCACCATAACTTCCAAATTAATCCCACCAATTTTGGTCCAATCAGCACATCAAAACCGACACAATCAACAACCAATCAAGCCTAGTTATTGACAAATTAAGACTTACCATATTAGAACCCATGCTCCCTAATTCACGCAACATATTCCCATAATATTCGGTCTTTATGTGTTTCCTACTTATTCCACACGCTCTTCCCTAACATAAAGCATACGTTTTTTTTCCATTCACCCTTACCGAAATTTATGTAAAACAAAAGGGTTCCTGGTTATTATTTTCTCTCAATATTCAAAGGGTTTGGAGGCTTGTGGCTGTGGTATTTCAGTCGTGGGTAATAATGATCTTCCAAGTTGGATATCGCTGATTCATGATGTAGTATTCATGTCCTTGTTTCTTGTCTCGTATAATCTGCCTAGGTACCAATCCCCTATCTTGTTTTTGCACCTATTCGACATACTCACACATGTATATAATCAGAATTTATCAACATCTAAACCTAATCATATTCATGCTAATCTTCTCATTTAATCTAGCTTGAATGGTTGTTGTTCTATTAATCCTTAAATACTTGAAACACCACTCATAAACTAGTACGTTCGTGTTCTAGGTTCGTGTCCAGAATTTTGGTTTTGTTTATTCTAGTTCAAGTTTGGTTCGGTTTGCGGTTAGCGCTCTACTTCAGTTTTCGTTTCATTTGTTGTTAGCGAATTGGCAGATTTTTGGGTTACGGTTCATGTTCAACTGGGCTTTTAGATCGATCATATCTCGTCAAAACCTGGTGATCATAGTCGGTTGGTGTTAGTATTCGTGTTCGTTTTCGATATCGATTTATCTCCTCTTGGCTTTGAGGTATATCTTAAACATGTGTTTTACTATATGTGAAATCAGAAACTACGCATCAATATCAGGTTAATTATGTAGTCTTTGTATATGCTGCTATGAAGTATATATACACATATAAGAATCATAATCACAATTCACCTTATGGTGAAACAATAAGATATGGGTTAAAACATTACTGGTAATGAAGCCTTTGAACACGCATGATTACTCGACAACTTGATTTTTTAATATTTTGGTTATAAAGTCAAATCATTTTGGATACTTCAATGTTGAAAATGACTTTCGAAAGAATTCTTTTGACATTGGTTCATGTCTAAATGAAAACAATTTTTTTATGATGAAGAATTCAAAAACACATGATATAATTACTTTTTGATAGATATAATTTGAATAAGAATATTAAATTTTGTAAGTCAATTGATAACGCTACACGCGTCGTTCGGGGTCAAAGGAACTTCCTTTTCGTCGAGCAAGTTTTTCAACACCCTATGCAGTGAATCTAATCATTGTAGTGTAGTATTAGTGTAAGCCACGGGAATTGATATCGTTCTCTAGGGGAATAGGAATGCTAGTGAGAAGTTACTACGCTAAGGTTGGGGTTGAGGAAGATTATTTTTTATCTTTTTTTAGGAAATGGAAAGGTATGAATTTCGGGGTTTGGATTTGGGGGTTGGTATTTCTACCGATTACTTCTACTTATCTAATTATCTAATCTAGTGGTGTATGTAGTCTATGTCTAATTATTGTGTGCTCGTATGATGATTTAAAGATGTGTTTACTTAGGTTTTATTACTCCTTAATTATCTCCTATTGATTGTTGAATTGTCACGTCCTTATTCTTAATCGCGTTGTGTGTCTAAGGTCGTAGGGTATGCGTTTATCCCTAACTCTTTGAAACTACCAAAGGTTATCGCCTACAAAATCTCTAGGATTTATAAACTTAACTCTAAGGTACTCTTCGGATGGTTTAGCCTACAATGACTCTAGGTACTATAAGCTAAGGTTCAACAAAGATTAATCAAGCATTAACTACACAATGGATGATCTATCGCATTACTAGATCATTAACAATTAAGATAAGAGACAACCAATCAATATTCAATAATTAAGTTTCATATCTCCAAAAAAAACACACAAGTAAATTAGCCGGACATGGGAAACATGCAAGCATACACACAAGTAATTGAAGACATAATTGAATTAATGAAGGAAAACACTTATCATGATGTAAGATAGGGTATGGAACCCTAAAATACTGTGCAAGACAGCCTTGGTTCGGTTTAGGTTTTTACTCCAAAAGAATACACACTGAAAACTAAAAAATTCGGATTCTATATATAAGATTACATATGCGACGGCGTCACCTTCTGATTTGTGACGCCGTGGTGCGCCGTCATTAGGGTTTCGTCTTGGCACGTTAGTCTTGCGCGGCGTCACCTTATGCTTGTGGACGCCATCCCCTTCAGTCTCGGACGTCGTCGGATCAAATCTAGGCCGTCCGAGTTGCGACGACCTACTCTTTTAAAACCTGAAGCCGTCACTTGTAAATAAGCAATTTGGCTACTGAGCCGTCACAAAAGTGGTCCGACGGCGTCACTGATTTGCGCCTGACGCCGTCCCCTTAGCCTGAGTGTCTCGATTCTTGACTTTGGCCATTTTCTTCGTATATTCGCGCCTTTTCGTCCGAATAAGTGTCATTCCAGCATTTTGCCTTCAAGATACCTAAAAAGTGAAAAGGAACGATATTAAGTAATAACGGATATAAAAGTGATCAAATAAGGGCTTAAACGACCCCTCAAAAAGGTACATTTTAAAACCTTACCAAATATCCCTACACTTGGTATTTGCTTGTCCTCAAGCAAATGTGCTTTTAGCCAATTAATTTATAAGTTAGGGGTCATGAAGCATTGGTTTAGAACAATCCACAACACATATAAGCCCCGCAAAAGTCATAACAAGCACGGAAATTACATACTAGCACCTCACATGGGGTGTTTGGGTACTCACATCTCTCGGGTGTATATGAAATATAACAAGTTGGAAATGGAAGATAAACACTCATTAACCGGTCCTAGTACATAGATTACCATAGGCTTGAGACTAGATCAAACCTCCATCGCTTTGGCGTAAGCACATAGGAAAGACTATCAAAGAGGTCTTTTAAAGGGTTGTAATGGTAGGCTTACGGTAGGGAAACAAAGGGTTTGGTGGGATAGGCTATTTAATGGTGGCAAGTCAAAAATCTTTATGTTACAAGCATGCGAAGAATGGCGTTGCTAAGCCAAGACTCGACACTCTAGACTCTAGATAACTGAAACAAACAAACATAAATTAAAGATAGATGTATGATGGTAGTCCGTATGTTTTTTTTTTCTTTTCAACACTATATTTTTTTTCTTTTCTCTTTTTTCTATTTTTTTCGTTTTTTTTTTCTCTTTTTTCTATTTTTTTTTTCTCTTTTTTCTATTTTTTTTTCATACACTTGAGTTTTTATTACTCTAACACTAATTTGACCCGAATTGAAAAGATCAAAACACTTGGAGTACATTATTACGCAAATAAAGGGAATTTGAATTTAACGTTCCCTTCCGTCATTTCATAAACTTTAACTTTTCCCATGAGTCCCAATCGTCCCAAAACTGTGTACAAAGGATATGACTCGACTTAGCAACTTATGCAAGCAACTAGATAATTGAACTAAGGGTTTTAGGGTGATAACAATAATGCACTAAAAGTGAGTGCATACAAGGTAGGCTAAGGCGATTTGGGTGTACATTTGGGGGTGGGGTGTAAACAATGCTCTTCATTGATATTCTGGAAAACCGAAACATCACGAGAACCGCGAAAAGGATGGGCTCTGAGGGGTTAACTAGGGGTATCGTGTACTAAAGATGAGTACAACGCAAAGGTGTGGGGGAATTACTCAACCGATGTGGAAGAAGTAATTATATTACGGATATCAAACAAGGGTTATCCTAATGCCTCTTATCATTTAGTTATTCCTAACTACACAAGTGTAGTCTTACTAGCGATCTCGGGATGCATCACAACACAAGTTCTAGAATCTATTATACTACCGGTTCACACACTAAGAATTAAAGATGAATGCTTTAATTCCTACTAATCTAAGGGCGATCCTCACATTTTGGGTGGAATTTAAGTGGTAACGGGTTTTTTGTGCTAGTCATATAACTTCCTATCCATGAGACGCTTTTGTTAAGACTAATGGCCCACTCCTATATGTCATGAAAAATTTTAAATTTGGTGCCAAAATTACCCTAACCGACATTTTCTCATGGTTTATTACACAAATGCAATTGGACAAATCAAATATTCAAGGATAAGCATAGTTTCAAAGTTCCCGTTTTATTTTCCCTCCCTACACTTAAACTGAACATTGTCCCCAATGTTCCCCGAAAGTATCAAAGTTATGATAATGGAAGGTAATAAAAGATGAAAGAAACTAGTACTCCCCTGATTAGCTCGGTAGGATCCGTGTAAAAAGGTGGTTACATCTTTCTTCAAGAAGAACGTTTTGCTTGAAAAGTTCCTTCTCATCTTATGTATCTTCTTCTTGGTAAATTAAACCTGCACACTTGAAGAAAACAAACGAAACCTTCGCGTAAAATCGGCGGTAATATTATATATAGGACTCTACTAAACTAGGATATAATGCTTGTGGAATGGATGTTTACAGATTTTCTGGAAATTAAGTCTGGAAAATTCAAAAATTATAAGTAGCTCGAAAAACGAGAAAAAGTAATCGGTTGTTTTGCTCCTTCCGACGCCGTCAGTTGCGATCTCCGACGCGGTCGAGGTTATCCGACAAAAGCGGTCTGCGATTTTCTGAAAAAATTCTGGAAAATTTACATCTTTAGAATCTGGAAAAATTCCTGCAAAACATCCATTATGACTCGATACAAGCATTTGACTCGAACAAACACACATGTATATCTTTTAATTAATTGAAATTCTCATGTTTACGTTTCTTTTGAAAACGTGTGTAATCCTCCCTACACTTATCCCTTATGTAAAATACCTTTATATGTAATTAAGACGAGGTTAAAAACAAAATAAAGCATTTTTACAAATTTAAACATGAGAATAAACAATCAATAAAAGATATATGACACAAACAAGCAAACAATTAAGCATGGGTTGCCTCCCATGAAGCGCTTTTCTTTATTTATGAGTCGTGTAGCTAGACTCGTAGTCGTGCCCCTACGTGACTTCGTTACCGTCACCTTCTTCCTTTGCTCTCCCTTCGTCAAAAGGGCGTAGACGTTGTATGCTTACCGTGGATTCCTTGCCAACGTCGTCTATTATGGTAACGGTTCTATCCTTTAGATTGGTTTCCTTCACCGTATAAGGTCCAAACCATCTTGGTTTGTTTCTACCTCGTAATGCCCTTATTCGTGATTTGTATAAGAGTACTTTCTCTCCCTTTAAAAATTCCTTAGGGTTCTTTTGTGTTTTTGGTATTGAAGTGGGGTTATTTCCTAATTTTTTATCGCGCTTCCACAATGTTGCATGCAGTCCTTGAACCATGAAATCTCTAAGCCCTTTTTTCCCAATCGTTCATTTTCTTCTTAACCACATTGCTAGGGACTTGTGGATTCTCATCCGTAATCTTTTCCATGATCTTTAGAGGATACCTTGGAATAATGGGTATCCTAGCGTACCCTTTTCCGCTTTTAAGTATCATGATGCCCTCCCCGCATTTGATGGTTGCTTTGGCAGTGGCTAGAAAAGGCATCCCAAGAATGAGTGGCATGTTTCTATCTTCCTCAATGTCTATGATCACGAAATCCACCGGATAAACGATATTTGCCACCTCTATTAAAACATCCACTGCGATTCCTATGGGGTAGACATAAGTGTGATTTGCTAGGGAAAGTCTAAGATCGGTCTTAGCTGGCTTTTCCCTAGTCAACTTATTATAGATTGATGATGGCATTACGTTTACATCAGACCCTTGATCAGCTAAGGCATTTATATTATCAATGTCACCTATGCTACATGGTATCACGAAGTTCCCTGTGGTGTCTCATTTTTTAGTTACTGGTTTTTTTAGAACCAGCTCATACAGAGGTCCCATTGGCATGGTGTCATACTCTTCTTCTGTTATTTTTCCTTCAAGGGCTTCCCTAAGAACCTCGTTGTACCTAAATTTGTTCACTTGGTTAACAATGGTTTTTCTTTTAATTTCGTGCTTAAGGTAGTACTCAATGGTCTCGGGCTCATTATTAGGTTCAGCCTCCTCCCTCTTACTTTTATCAGTTTTCTTCTCCTCGACTTTTCCATCTTCAGGCATAATGGAAATGGCGTTAACAAACGAAATGGGAGGATAATCATTGCTTCTTACTAGTACCTTTTCGGGAACTTTTGTCTTGGTATATTCTTTTACCAGGTTCATCATTTCCGTCATCTTTGCTTGCATTTCCTCTCTTTGCCTATAAACCTCCTCTTCAAATTTTGTTAATCTCTCCGTATGAGCTGCCATGTACTCCCTCATTTGTTCCTTAAAGCTTGGTGAGAGTGGTATTGGGGAAGTAGAACGGAAGCGCCATTTGGAATTAAGATTTTGCTCACGATTTGGGGATTCAGAGAAAGGTGTTGGGTGGTTGGTGGAATTAGCGGAATTGACTGTTTCCTGAGGGATTTGTACGGGAGCTCTCTTATGCCTTTCTATCAGATAATCAATCCTTCTCTCAAGAGCACTCATTTGCTCCTCGGTGACGTTGGAAGATTCAAGAGGAGTTGATATGGCATTAACCACTTTAACGGGGGTTTCAGGGGGTTCATTCCAATCTTCGTAGCTTTGATCGGCAAGCACTTCGATAATATCCCAAGATTCCTCTGCGTTAAAGTCGCTAAGCCTTCCACCGGCGGCTTGATCAATGGATCGCCTTGTGATGAAATCGGTATGGTCATAGAAGATTTGGATTTGAAGTCAAAGATCGATACAATGATGAGGGACTTTATGGAGTAAGTCCTTGAATCGAGTCCATGCTTTATAGAGAGACTCGCCTTGAAGTTGTTGAAACGTCAAGATGTCTCGTCTTAGTTTAGTGGTTCTCCCCGGTGGGAAAAATTGAGCAAGGAAGCGAGAGGTGAGATCATCCCAACTTGAGATGGAGCCGGCGGGAAGTCGCTCAAGCCAATTACTAGCTTGGTCCCATAGAGAGAATTGGAAGAGACGCAGACGCGTGGTCTCCCGAGTAGTAGCATCGAGGTTGATGGAATCGACAATTTTAAGGAAATCCTTAAGATGCTGATTAGGATCTTCGGAACGAAGTCCATGGAATGCACATCCGTTTTGCACCAACCGGATGGTGTCGGATCGTAGGGCCGTAGTTTGGGTTTGATCGGAAAGCTCAATGGTGTTTCTATAGCCTAGGTGGCTTGGTCTCAAGTATTCACCAAGAGTACGGGCTCTTGGCGGGTCATTTGGTGGTAGGTTGATGAATGGTAGTTGGTTATCACCTTCCATGATGAAAAGTGATGAGGTTACGAACAAAGGTCACGAAGAAGGGGGATAGACTACGAGGAAGCTAAAAAATTGGAAAAAAGTTTACTTGATAGAAATCAAGCAAAGAAACCTAAACGAGGTGGACTCCTAACTAGCTATTCTATTCCCCGGCAGCGGCGCCAAAAACCTGATAACGCTACACGCGTCGTTCGGGGTCAAAGGAACTTCCTTTTCGTCGAGCAAGTTTTTCAACACTCTAGGCAGTGAACCTAATCGTTGTTGTATAGTATTAGTGTAAGCCACAAGAATTGATATCGTTCTCTAGGGGAATAGGAATGCCAGTGAGAAGTTACTATGCTAAGGTTGGGGTTGAGAAAGATTATTTTTTTTATCTTTTTATGTTTTTTTAGGAAATGGAAAGGTACGAATTTCGGGGTTTGGATTTGGGGGTTGGTATTTCTACCGATTACTTCTACTTATCTAATTATCTAATCTAGTGGTGTATGTAGTCTATGTCTAATTATTGTGTGCTCGTATGATGATTTAAAGATGTGTTTACTTAGGTTTTATTACTCCTTAATTATCTCCTATTGATGGTTGAATTGTCACGTCCTTATTCTTAATCGCGTTGTGTGTCTAAGGTCGTAGGGTATGCGTTTATCCCTAACTCTTTGAAACTACCAAAGGTTATCGCCTACAAAATCTCTAGGATTTATAAACTTAACTCTAAGGTACTCTTCGGATGGTTTAGCCTACAATGACTCTAGGTACTATAAGCTAAGGTTCAACAAAGATTAATCAAGCATTAACTACACAACAGATGATCTATCGCAATACTAGATCATTAACAATTAAGATAAGAGACAACCAATCAATATTCAATAATTAAGTTTCATATCTCCAAAGCAAACACACAAGTAAATTAGCCGGACATGGGAAACATGCAAGCATACACACAAGTAATTGAAGACATAATTGAATTAATGAAGTAAAACACTTATCTTGATGTAAGATAGGGTATGGAACCCTAAAATACTGTGCAAGACAGCCTTGGTTCAGTTTAGGTTTTTACTCCAAAAGACTACACACTGAAAACTAAAAATTTCGGATTCTATATATAAGATTACATATGCGACGGCGTCACCCTTTGATTTGTGACGCCGTCGGGTCGCCGTCATTAGGGTTTCATCTTGGCCACATTAGTCTTGCGACAGCGTCACCTTATGCTTGTGACGCCGTCCCCTTCAGTCTCTGATGTCGTCTGGATCAAATCTAGGCCGTCTGAGTTACGACGACATACTCTTTTAAAACCTGAAGCCGTCACTTGTAAATATGCAATTTGGCTACTGAGCCGTCACAAACGTGGTCCGACGGCGTCACTGATTTGTGCCTGACGCCGTCCCCTTCAGTTTCAGTAGCCTGAGTGTCTCGATTCTTTACTTTGGCCATTTTCTTTGTATATTCGCGCCTTTTCGTCCGACTATTTGTCCAAATGGGTCGAAGCGAAGGCGCTACCCACTAATGACGCCCGAGTCGTGGTTAAGTTCTTGAAAAACTTGTTTTCCCGATTTGGAGCAGCTCGTGCTATTATCAGTGATCGCGGTACCCATTTTTGCAATGAGCAATTTGCCAAAGTCATGTCAAAATATGGAGTTACCCACCGTCTTTCTACCGCGTATCACCCGCAAACGAGCGGTCAAGTCGAGGTGTCCAATCGTGGTTTGAAACATATTCTAGAAAGGACTGTAGGAGAGCACTGAGCCTCATGGGTTGATAAGTTACATGATGCACTCTGGGCCTTCCGTACTGCCTTCAAGACACCCATTGGGTGCACCCCTTACAAACTGGTGTACAGAAAGTCGTGCCATTTACCCATTAAGCTCGAATACAAAGCATATTGGGCTCTTAAGCATTGCAATTATGACCTTAAGACTGCGGGTGATCGCCGTAAATTTCAAATGAATGAATTAAATGAGCTTCGTGATCAGGCCTACGAGAACTCTCTAATCTACAAAGAGAAAACCAAGAGGATTCAAGACTCCAAAATCAAAAACCGTGTTTTTAACGTTGGTGATCAAGTCCTCCTCTTTAACTCTTGATTGAAGATCTTCTCGGGCAAACTCAAAACCCGTTGGTCTGGGCCGTTCACTATTACCCATGTATTTCCTTATGGGACGGTCGAGTTATCTCAACCCGACGGACCCAACTTCAAAGTGAACGGCCATCGTCTCAAGCACTATTTTGGAGGGGACATCCCATCTATGGTTGTCCCGGATCTCCAAACTTTCCCCAAGGACAATTAAATTCGGGGACGAGTCAAGCTAGCGACTCGGTAATCAAAAACATTAGCGCTTCGTGGGAGGCACCCCATGCTTATCCTTTCTATCTTCTTTCTTATTTATAATAAGTGACGTGAGGAGGTTCGCCTCTTCCATTTCTCGTGTTTCGTGTTGTTGTTGTTTATATCCAGGATTTTCCTCGAATATGAAGACTCTCGTGCTCGAAGTTTTGTCTTTTCTCCGCTCGAGTTTCATGTTTCGACGCTCTTATGGAAATCCGATATCCAAAATCTTAATCGATTATCGTTTATCTATTAGCATAACTAACCAATGGCTTTAGATTTGCGTTGAGAACCCGTACCTTTAAACATTGAGGACAATGTTTCGTTTTAGTCTGGGGTGGGTAATCTTCGATTTGATTTGACCGCGTTTTGCTTTTTTTTGCCGTATACTCTCACAACCCCGTTTTACCTTAGAAAATGAAAAAAAATTTGTGCAAAAATGAGAAAATTCAAAATTTTGTGTAAGCTTTTGCTAGTTTTATGATTGAAAAGTCTTTGCGAGTCTCTTAGAAGTTACTTTAAATATGCTTTTTCTTGAAGAAGTCTTTGCTAATTGCTTAGAGAAGAGGCTATAAAATGCGATTTTAGCTCACAAGGCCAAGAATTTGCAAGCTTCCCTAAGTGATTTTAAATATGCAAAGCTTTGAAAGAATTTGCTAGTTTCTAATGAGTGACTTTAAAAATGCGAGACTTGAGATTATTTGACGAAGCATTAGCTAAGTTAATATATGTTTTGACACCTTGTTGACTTTCCGCTGGTGAGAGTAGGAATAGAATTCTGACTTGACCGGGCGTGTTGAGCCCTAGCTTGTTCCCTTAACCATAGATAATTAAATTATCGGCTAAGCATCCGCGGATCTCATTATTTGAGATTTTAAATTTGCGGAGATCGAGAAATGATAGAGTTATTTATGAATTTAGATGCTAAGCGTGGATTAGTTGGTTCTCTTTATAGCTCATCGAAGGTACTTGTGGCTTTTTGCTCCCACAAAATTGTTTCTCCCCATATATGTGTAAAAATAATTAAAGATGTTAGGTTTTGGGCGAAAATTAGTTTTTACTCATTCTCGAGAGAATCCTTGCTTATGAGGGTTGGGTACACATCAAGGTACTGTCAGTGTTGCGGTGTAATAGACAACTGATTCTTGATAGTTTGTTGCTATTGTTTCTATTGTTATAAAAGCCGTGGGACTCGGAGTTTGGCAAAAATTAACATTATATAAAGCCCAAATGTATTAAAGTGAAAATCCAAAGCCATAAAATTTTTCTATGTCTGACGGTACCCTCGTTGTCATGGACTTCAAAAAGGTTAAGGAAAATTCCAAAGTCATAATTAGACTTCTGATAAAACGGTAATCCCGTTGAATTAGTGGTTGAAAAGACCGAGGGCTCAAATTGCAAAAATGCAAATGTGCTGAAATAAGTGTTAAGCCAAACTTTGACTCCGGGAGATATCTAAATAAAAGCTTCTGTTTCCGGACTCGTAGATGAGTTGTTTCGGTCGTAATAAAAAGGATATCTCCCTAAATCGTGTTATATTAGGACCTTGATGTGGACCTCATTCTTGTTGGTAACGGTTCTCTAGGGAAGGTTTGGAAACTACTTAGCGTTCTTAATTTCATATCTTTATCGGACTAAAAAAATATCGAAACGAGAAAATATGAAGAAACTCATTTCTCACCAAAAATAAATAAATAGAGGAAAATAGGAAAATGGGAGCAAGAGTTACTTACACAAGTCCATGGGTAGTGTTAGCATCTAAAGTCATATCTAGCTGTGATTTCGATTTTACGCTTAGTTTGGGAACTCGTGAAAAATCAAGGACGATGAATTCTATCCGTATGGTCACTTCTCATTGAGTTGTGTTTCCTACTCTATGATCCTAAAATGTCTTTTGAAAAATGATGGAGTTATCGATTGACATGAAAGTTCAACAAACCGTCACCCGAATGGAATGTGCTTAGTCGTTATGTGGAATGAAAAGTTAAACGGAGCATTTTTAGAATTAAAGATTTTTTAATCTCTTTTGAGGAATGCTTTGCTACTTCTCATAGCTTTAGTAGAAAGAGGTTGAAATCTTTGGTTTTAGAAGCGTGAGTTGATTACATTGCGTGAGGACACGACAATCTTCTAGTCTGGGGTATTATGGTATATGTAAAAACATATACCTTTTCTTGATCAAAACCCGACCAAAAAGACCAAAAACTAACCCCTAAAGCCATAAATATTTGTGTTTTTGTGTTTATATATATGCAGGTAATGGATATTGCAAAATGGACAAAAAGAAGACAAACTGGACAAAAAACGAGCACGAGATTGAAAAGAGCACAAAATTACGAGTCTAATGATAATTTTATTTGGAGCATCGAGGCAAAAGTGAGAATGATGCAAGAATGAACGAAGCCCAAACAAAGAATTAATTAATTAGAAGGAAAAATGAATCAGCAGAAAAAAAGAGCTTAAATGGAAATTAAATGCAATATCTAACACAAAAAGACTCTTGGACTAATGGTTGGGGGCATGTTTACTAAGCAAGAGGTCAAGGGTTCTTATCCCACTAATAGCAAAATTATTGGTTATTATTTTTTAACATCACAATATAGTAGCATATCAACAGCAGCCCAATATCAGCCCAAGTGTCACACCCCCAAAATACCTGTTTTGCAGCGGAATGGAATTCCTGGGGATTGACTGTCATAGCATCATAGTTACAGATATATTGAACGACCTAAAGTGTCGTTTGAAAAATACATCGCTTGATTTCTTAAAATAATCAGAGTTTACAAAGTGTAGGTCCCAAATGAAATTAACTTGTGCGGAAATAAGTTTGTTACAAGCCAAACGATGTTTTAAAATGCATAAATCCCATGTGTGACGCGTCGTCACCACGACTCTATGATAAGTCCACATGCATGCCATGAAGTGAATGCCATAGATACCTGAGATAAAACATGCTAAAAAGTGTCAACACAAAGGTTGAGTGAGTTCATAGAGTTTGAGTTGAAATGAAACACTTTTCAAAATCGTTTACGCAGCAAAGGCATTGCAAATCCACTCAGTCCCAAGTTCCGCCCATACAAAACTTGCAACCTGTGTGTTTACAACCCATTGCCAAAATATGTATAGTTTATGTTCAAACGCATGATGTCAAATGAATTCACATAACGGTACATTACTTAATGTATCAATAATCAATTGATATAACACATATGAGTGTTGTTTCAAATAATCCCAAGACCTTTAGCTCAATAAAAATCCCAAGACCTTTAGCTCAATAATAATCCCAAGACCTTTAGCTCAATAATAATCCCAAGACCTTTAGTTCCATGATTTATGATATAGAATATGACTAAACATTCAATTCAGATAAACATATAGTTGCAAATAATCATGAATGTCATAAAAATAGTTGATGAGCATGTATCTTCCTCAAAAGAGTTTAATAAAAATATTAAAATAATTGAAAATGGGGCTATGGAAACTCACCTGTTGCAATGATTATAATGACAAAAGTGGATACACCGAAATGTAGCGTGAATCTCTAAACTTGACCTATTATGAATGATATGATACATAATAAGTTATGATGTAATGTTATGCATGCAATTCGGATGATATCTATACCACTTATGAATTTTTGAAAATAATATTTCTCGTCGAGAAATAATCTCTTAACATCTTGACCATTTTTAAATTACTCCAAATGTATTTACATTGAAATGATATCCAACGATAATCATTTAGTGATTTATTAGGAAATTATAACTTTTCGTCGTAAAATAATGTCGTTTGACAATTTCATGAAAGTGACTAAACGGCCTCGAAACGCTAGTCGTAAAATGATGCACGTCGAGCGTTAGGAAACGAACTCAACGGTTTTGGGAAGCTTGTATCATTATCTCAAAAGTATTCTATCGATATGAAAAATGGCTCCAAACATGGTTACTTGCGATAACCACTTTGGTCTAGTAGAAAATATATAAGTGTTAATACTTGTGAAAATAAGTACGATAGCCATAACTTATCCCAATTACAATTACACATTCAAAAATATTAATCCGGTTCGTTAAGCCACAACAAGCTATCCATAGGATTAGCCTCGTGTGCTAAAACAACACCGATCCAAACGCTCCTTTATATTTTAATAAACCCTTGTACTTATAAAATATCGTTTTTATAAGGTTTCTAACGTTCCCTAATAATTTATAGGTGATACAATAGCATTTGGTAAAGTTTTCAAAGCTCAAACGGACTCGAAAACGCTTAAAAACACAAATTTTATTTCCCATCAACAACGGGTACTTTGACTTTTTCAGAAAAATCGTCCGTCTTTGACCATGCTTAAATCTCTCATTTTACACTTTTAAGCTTAAAAATCTCGCGGTTAATAGTAAAACATCATTTCGGACAACTTTCGTGTTTTACACTTAAGCCAATTCGGACCAAAACCTCGATTTAAAATCATATCAGCATGTATATTTTTACAAGTTGCTGTTAAAAAAAATATAAGTTTCGTTAAACTTTAATTGGCCATAATTTCTTCGTTTTAAGTCCGTTTTCTACGTTCTTTATAACCACGGAATCGTGATAACATATACTAATATATTTTTGATAAGTTGACACATTTAACAACGCTTAAGACTCATTTTTGAGTCGTAAAAAGTCGAGACAGCAATGCTGAATTTTCTGGAATAAATAGTTTTTGTCGTCAAACTTCAAAATAGCATAACTTTTTCGTTATAGCTCCGTTTTAACCCGTTCAAGCGGCCACATTTTCGTTTTAAAATATATTTTCCAAATATCTAGCCCAAAATATTTTGCTTACTGTCGAAAATTCCAGAATTCAAAAATATGGACAGACCCTTAATTAGACTTGTCGAAATGGGTTTTTCACGCGCAAAACCTATTCCAACCAATTCAAAACAACTCCGAAGCTATTCTAATCCTACCATACACCTTCTTAGGGTGTCATGGGTTCCTAGACATCACCAAGAGTGATTTATAACAAGGAGTAATTATAGGATGACTTATTTATATATAACTCTTAAAAACAATGTAAAAGTGGTATAAACCTCATGAGACTTGCATGTTTACTCAAATATGATGAAATGAATATAACAATGAATATGAAATATAAACATGATTATGGATGCTTACTAGTTACTTGATGAGGTTTATGGACAATGGATTTTTTCTAATCACCCAAGGTTTTTATTGCAAAACCTTAATCAAGAATGAGACTAGAGTGTTAAAACCTTGTCTTGAAAATTTTTATGATGATCATCTTGGTCCCTTATGGTTGCCGGTTTCAAGAGAGGAAGAGAAGAGAGAAATATTGATTTTTTTGCTTTGGATATATTGAGATATGTGTGTTGTGTTTGAAGAATGAGTAACTTAGAAGATATTTTGTGCCAAGCAAATGACCCCCCCCCCTAAGGTCGGCCAAGGGGGTTTAGTCATCAATTAATATATATATATATATATATATATATATATTTTTTAAAATATGTATAAGTGTAATTGTATGTAAGTTACTTGAAGACATGTGATAAATTGTATACACATTTGAGTATTTAGGATAGCGTTAAATAAAAATAAATTTTAACGGGTCAAGATAAAATATATTGAGGTCATAAAAATTATAAAAATACATTTCTTACAAAATTTGAGTGAAATAATAATTATCGTGCAGTTTTTAAGAAAACCGTCGTAATTATATAAATATAACAATTTATATACGAAATAAATTGAAAACATCGGGTAAATTAATAATATAATTTTTATAGTCTTAAAATGAGTATAAAATATATTAGGAATATTTTTGGAAGTGTCGGATTAAATGCTCAAAATAAATGTTTACGCGATAGCGTTTATTTAATAGGAAAATAAACGTTTAATGAAAAATGCAAACCCATGCATAATATGATATGATGATAATGATGCCAATGAAATGTAGACCAACTTAGTCTATATGGAATGTCTTTGATGAAATGTTCATGAATTCACAGCTAAACCACTAAGGTTACGTGAATTTGATGCTCGTAAACTTAGTTACGATAAATGATAAATGATGAAGTATGAGTAATGTTTTGAAATATGACCTGAAAATACGAGTTGTCACATTCGCCCAACCAAAAAGGAATTCAGTCCCTGAATTCAGTTCGTGTTAGTCTATCGAATTTTTGAGTTTGTGATGAATAACGAGGAGAGAAGACATGAAAAGATGTCGTTACGGTTATCGATGATTTAGAGCGTACAAAACATCATTGTAAAGAAAATATTAGATGAATCTCCCATGACTAACACTTTGACTTTTATGAATATGTGAAAACCCTGCTTGCACTAAGACTTATAAATAACTGCTCCCAACATAACATGATCCCTCCAGAATTAGACATAGTTAGCTAGCTATGTATAATTAATTAGGCGATATCCTCCGAATTATACATAGTTAGCTAGACTATGTATAATTAAGGAACGATAATGTGACGTTCGGTTTAGTTGTTATAACTCTCGATGTTTACAGAGATCTAAACCCTGTATGTGATAACGAATCAGAAGGAAAATGAAGTACGCTTAATGAGAATATTTTACAACGAGTGGTTTATCAAAAGTAGTACATCTTAAGTCATAAGATTCGAATACGATGGAAGACATAAACTTAGTAAGACTAAGTACATAAGGAAAATTAAGACTGTTAGTTTCCGAATTTCTTCAGTCTTTTGCATTGTTGAGACCATGACGAGCTTCTCCTCCTTCTACATGTATGCATTCCCATGAGCACCTTCAACTTGTTGACCTTTGTTTTGAGGACATTGATTCCGATAGTGTCCTTGCTCCCCGCATCCGTAACATGTAACTATGGCCTTGCCTCTACAATTCCTGGCATGGTGTCCTAGTTTTTGACACTTGTAGCACTTAACAGGACAAAGACCCGAGTGATGATACTTACATCGATTACATAGTGGGTAGGTTCCAACATAACCTCTGCCTTCTATTGGTGCAGCAACATAAACCATTGCGGTTTCTTGCCCTCTATTTTGTTGTTGATGATGATTAGTGTTACGGTTTTGGTTGTCGTTACCATAACCTCCCTGGTCATTTTCCCATTTCCTTTTGTTGTTGTTAATTTGGTTATCGTCGTCGTTGTTGTTGTTGTTGTTATTGTTGGTAATGTTTTCCCCCTTCACAACTTGAGCCATGAGTTTTTGAGTTATCCTGATAGTTTCTTCAATTGTTTGTGGATCGGAAGAAGTTACATCTCCTTGAATACATTATGGAAGTCCTCCAATGAAATTTTCCAGTAGTTTCTCATTGTCCGAAACCATTGATGGACATAGTGCAGCCAATTTTTGAAACCTCCTAATGTAGGTCTCGATGTCATAACCAGCAGTCACTAACTCATAAAATTCTGTTTCTAATTTCTTCACCTTCGATGCGTGGACAATACTTCTTTGTCAACAACCTCTTGAATTGATCCCACGTGAGCTTGTAAGCATTTTCGATACCAATAGGATGCGCATACGAATTCCACCATGACATTGCGCCATCTAAGAGTGTACCAGTGGCAAACTTCACCTTGTAGTCATCTGGGCAATTGCATAGAAGAAACACGACTCCATCTTCTCAAACCATCGAACCATAGCAGTGGCTCCTTCTGTGCCTTTAAACTTTGTAGGATCACAGTTCTTAAAGTCCTTGTATGTACAATTTCGAACTCCAGATCCTCCCGGCACTCCCGGTAGTGAGTAGAAGTCTAGCATCAAGGCACAGCGACTACCGTTGCTCGTTCTTTCCTTAGTGCCTCGGCTATACTATCCTCTATATACCTTTGGATAGCAGCTGGTGTCATGTCTAATGCAGCTTTCTTCGGTGCCATAACTCTTCAAAATAAGAGGAAAGGTGAGACGTAGCAAAGTCCTATGTTAAGAATAAGCACTCTAAAGAGATGTGATGTGAAGTGATAAGTTTGAGGTTACTTTTCAAAATAATCGACGGGTTCCCAAAAGATGGGTTATGAGGTGTCGTAAGTGCTTCAAATGTATGATGGTCTAGTGACTTAATGCGTGAATAACGTGTAACTCGACATGTTAGTGGTGAAACAAAGGAGTGAGAGTGACTTCGCCCTACTTAAAGGTTTATCTCGGCATTCAACGTTATCGGTGATGAATCAGCTGATATTAAAATTGTGATAAGAAATGACAAGGCATTCTCCACATTGGAGTAGGAGGAAATGATAATAGGATGGATATTTAAAGGCATCTATGTGACAATCGATTTGAAATGAAAGTAAATAACTCGAAAAATGTACGTATAAACCGCATGTAAAGTGAACATGCACTTATGATGAAATGATAAGATGCTATAATGATGTAGTTATAGTCTAGGGTCAATGATGCAACCTAGTTCTCTATAATCGAAGCTCGATGCCAATCACACCCCCAAAATACATTTTTGCAAATGAATGGAATTCACGGGATTGACTATCATAGCATCATATTTACAGATATATTGAACGACCTAAAGTGTCGTTTGAAAAATACATCGCTTGATTTATTAAAATAATCAGAGTTTACAAAGTGTAGGTCCCAAATGAAATTAACTTGTGCGGAAATAAGTTTGTTACAAGCCAAACGATGTTTTAAAATGCATAAATCCCATGTGTGACGCGTCGTCACCACGACTCTATGATAAGTCCACATGCATGCCATGAAGTGAATGCCTTAGATACCTGAGATAAAACATGCTAAAAAGTGTCAACACAAAGGTTGAGTGAGTTCATAGAGTTTGAGTTGAAATGAAACACTTTTCAAAATCGTTTACGCAGCAAAGGCATTGCAAATCCACTCAGTCCCAAGTTCCGCCCATACAAAACTTGCAACCTGTGTGTTTACAACCCATTGCCAAAATATGTATAGTTTATGTTCAAACGCATGATGTCAAATGAATTCACATAACGGTACATTACTTAATGTATCAATAATCAATTGATATAACACATATGAGTGTTGTTTCAAATAATCCCACGACCTTTAGCTCAATAAAAATCCCAAGACCTTTAGCTCAATAATAATCCCAAGACCTTTAGCTCAATAATAATCCCAAGACCTTTAGCTCAATAATAATCCCAAGACCTTTAGTTCCATGATTTATGATATAGAATATGACTAAACATTCAATTCAGATAAACATATAGTTGCAAATAATCATGAATGTCATAAAAATAGTTGATGAGCATGTATCTCCCCCAAAAGAGTTTAATAAAAATATTAAAATAATTGAAAATGGGGCTATGGAAACTCACCTGTTGCAATGATTATAATGACAAAAGTGGATACACCGAAATGTTGCGTGAATCTCTAAAATTGACCTATTATGAATGATATGATACATAATAAGTTATGATGTAATGTTATGCATGCAATTCGGATGATATCTATACCACTTATGAATTTTTGAAAATAATATTTCTCGTCGAGAAATAATCTCTTAACATCTTGACCATTTTTAAATTACTCCAAATGTATTTACATTGAAATGATATCCAACGATAATCATTTAGTGATTTATTAGGAAATTATAACTTTTCGTCGTAAAATAATGTCGTTTGACAATTTCATGAAAGTGATTAAACGGCCTCGAAAAGCTAGTCGTAAAATGATGCACGTCGAGCGTTAGGAAACGAACTCAACGTTTTTGGGAAGCTTGTATCATTATCTCAAAAGTATTCTATCGATATGAAAAATGGCTCCAAACATGGTTACTTGCGATCTTGGTTTAAAATTGCGTTTTGCGATCCGATGCGCTCAAGGTCCCGAAGGCCGATGCGTAATGCGTGATGCGAATGCGAGCGCAATTTAGACGCGATGCGTTTAGTATTAAAAAAGTTAAAAAAATATTTATAAATATTATATTTTTACCAAGTAACAAGTAAATGCAACAAACTTATAAATAAATCACTAACATATTCAAAAGTAGATGATAACATGATGGTAAAATATATCAAAAGTATACATACAAGATTCAAGTTATATCGATAACAAAGAATCATAATTTACTCATAACTAAATCAATAGCATAAGTTAGTATTATAAAGTTTAGTCAAAGTTGAACAATATACGAGTTCTAGCATTAAATCAAATAAATTAACTCACTTTTACCTAATAAAATAACATATGTGATTATTATAATCAAAGAAGAACATATGAGTTTTAGAACTTGAATCGCAACAGAAAGAAGAAAACTATTCGATTATGCATTAAAGTAAATTAAAGAATTTACTCACTTTGTAGAATTAGTCGCACCACCAGGAGCTTAAATGAAATAAAAAAGGGGTAATTTGGATCTAGGTAAAAAAACTATGGTTGTCAATATGTATTTTTATGGACGTCATTTGCTAAGGTCCTTATTAAAATAGTTGGGTTTCATAAATCAACCTAAATTTCAAATTGCACTAATTGCTACTGTTGCTAGCATTAGAAAAATGCGATAAATTACGGTTACTTGCGAATGCAATCTGGAATGGTCTCGCATTAGGTGTCATGATGCGAAATTCCAAATGCAATGCAATGATGCGTGCAATTTGCGCAATGATGCGCGCATTTTTAAACCAAGCTTGCGATAACCACTTTGGTCTAGTAGAAAATATATAAGTGTTAATACTTGTGAAAATAAGTACGATAGCCATAACTTATCCCAATTACAATTACACATTCAAAAATATTAATCCGGTTCGTTAAGCCACAACAAGCTATCCATAGGATTAGCCTCGTGTGCTAAAACAACACCGATCCAAACGCTCCTTTATATTTTAATAAACCCTTGTACTTATAAAATATCGTTTTTATAAGGTTTCTAACGTTCCCTAATAATTTATAGGTGATACAATAGCATTTGGTAAAGTTTTCAAAGCTCAAACGGACTCGAAAACGCTTAAAAACACCAATTTTATTTCCCATCAGCAATGGGTACTTTGACTTTTCAGAAAAATCGTCCGTCTTTGACCATGCTTAAATCTCTCATTTTACACTTTTAAGCTTACAAATCTCGCGGTTAATAGTAAAACATCATTTCGACAACTTGTGTTTTACACTTAAGCCAATTCGGACCAAAACCTCGATTTAAAATCATATCAGCATGTATATTTTTACAAGTTGCTGTTAAAAATATAAGTTTCGTTAAACTTTAATTGGCCATAATTTCTTCGTTTTAAGTCCGCTTACGTTCTTTATAACCACGGAATCGTGATAACATATACTAATATATTTTTGATAAGTTGACACATTTAACAACGCTTAAGACTCATTTTTGAGTCGTAAAAAGTCGAGACAGCAATGCTGAATTTTCTGGAATAAATAGTTTTTGTCGTCAAACTTCAAAATAGCATAACTTTTTCGTTATAGCTCCGTTTTAACCCGTTCAAGCGGCCACATTTTCGTTTTAAAATATATTTTCCAAATATCTAGCCCAAAATATTTTGCTTACTGTCGAAAATTCCAGAATTCAAAAATATGGACAGACCCTTAATTAGACTTGTCGAAATGGGTTTTTCACGCGCAAAACCTATTCCAACCAATTCAAAACAACTCCGAAGCTATTCTAATCCTACCATACACCTTCTTAGGGTGTCATGGGTTCCTAGACATCACCAAGAGTGATTTATAACAAGGAGTAATTATAGGATGACTTATTTATATATAACTCTTAAAAACAATGTAAAAGTGGTATAAACCTCATGAGACTTGCATGTTTACTCAAATATGAGGAAATGAATATAACAATGAATATGAAATATAAACATGATTATGGATGCTTACTAGTTACTTGATGAGGTTTATGGACAATGGATTTTTCCTAATCACCCAAGGTTTTTATTGCAAAACCTTAATCAAGAGTGAGACTAGAGTGTTAAAACCTTGTCTTGAAAATTTTTATGATGATCCTCTTGGTCCCTTATGGTTGCCGGTTTCAAGAGAGGAAGAGAAGAGAGAAATATTGATTTTTTTGCTTTGGATATATTGAGATATGTGTGTTGTGTTTGAAGAATGAGTAACTTAGAAGATATTTTGTGCCAAGCAAATGACTCACCCCCCCTAAGGTCGGCCAAGGGGGTTTAGTATATATCAATATATATATATATATATATATATATATATATATATATATATTTTTTTAAATATGTATAAGTGTAATTGTATGTAAGTTACTTGAAGACATGTGATAAATTGTATACACATTTGAGTATTTAGGATAACGTTAAATAAAAATAAATTTTAACGGGTCAAGATAAAATATATTGAGGTCATAAAAATTATAAAAATACATTTCTTACAAAATTTGAGTGAAATAATAATTATCGTGTAGTTTTTAAGAAAACCGTCGTAATTATATAAATATAACAATTTATATACGAAATAAATTGAAAACATCGGGTAAATTAATAATATAATTTTTATAGTCTTAAAATGAGTATAAAAATATATTAGGAATATTTTTGGAAGTGTCGGATTAAATGCTCAAAATAAATGTTTACGCGATAGCGTTTATTTAATAGGAACATAAACGTTTAATGAAAAATGCAAACCCATGCATAATATGATATGATGATAATGATGCCAATGAAATGTAGACCAACTTAGTCTATATGGAATGTCTTTGATGAAATGTTCATGAATTCACAGCTAAACCACTAAGGTTACGTGAATTTGATGCTCGTAAACTTAGTTTACGATAAATGATAAATGATGAAGTATGAGTAAAGTTTTGAAATATGACCTGAAAATACGAGTTGTCACACCAAGATCCGAGGCCCAAGACCAAGAAGCCAACTAAGGCCCAGCGCAAGCCCAATCAAGTCCAAGCCCAGCGCTGCCATGCTCCATCCAAGTTCATCCGCAGCCCAAGCCTAGACGCAAGTGGAAATGCAATCATACATCTGCGATATGCTTTTGTAATTTTAACTTGAGGACCAAGTTTTTGTGAGGGGCTTTTTGCGCCATGGCTTAATAGTTTATGTGCTTTTATGAAAATTTGTAAAACCATAGGGGTCAAAGTGAAACTTAGGGGTTTATAAATACCCACCTCCTTCACCTCATTTTATCATCTCTTTTATTATTTTCCTACCAAAACTCTTGTAATTTTTTTTATGCTTATTTAGTTTTATAAAAGTTGGATTTATTTATTGCAAGTTAGTTAATTTTATTTATTGTCTTTGCATCTCTTTTATTTTCTCATCTTTTAATCTTTTTTATTTCTATAAAACTTTTTATAAAAATATTCCATGAAGAGTTGAGTTATGTAAGATTGTGTGAGTGTATTTTATACGCTTCGTGCACACGCTCAACATATCATATTTGAATTTTTATAAAAGTTTACTTTTTTTTATTGTTTATTTTCATTAAAGTTTACTTTTCTATTGTTTTATTTAGCTTAAAAATAGTAAAAAGTCTCTAAAAATCTTGTATTTAAAAAAAAAAATCCAAAAATATATTTTATTTTCTTCATAAAATTTTAGTATTTTTCTGATTATTTTAGTATTTTTAAAAAATCAAAAACAGTTACTGTTTTTTTCTCTAAAAAATCAGTTTCTAATTTTATTTTTAAAAAATAGTAAAAGACGTTAAAAAATATTTTTAAAATTTCTGGTAGCTTCTTATAGTTTTCTTAAAATAGCGTAAATTTTTCATATTTTTTTGAACTAGTTTACTATTTATTTTGTTTTATTAGCTATTTTAAGCATTAAAAATCTAAAAAATACTTATTTAATTCCGAAAATAATAAAAGTTTTTCTGTGAGCTTCTATCACTTTTCTTATGTTTCTAAAAAATATTTGGAAATTTCGGAGTTCATTTGTTATTTTTCCTTGATTTATTTCCTTTCCTTTATCTAAAAAAAAAAAAATCCTAATTTATTTTTCTCTATTTTTAATTAGTTTTTATTTTATTTTATTTTATTTTATTTTTTATTTTGTGAAAAAAATAATTTTTTTAGTTCACCATTTTATTTTAATTTTCTAATTGTTTTAGTTATTTAATACTTTCTTTTTCTCTTGTAAAAAAAAATTCTAATATTTTAAATCTCTAATCTTAATACCCAAATTAGTTTTTGTGAAAACATATCTCTTTGAGAGAGTTTGGTGGTTAAGATTTAATTTATTAAGATTAGTTATCTATTATTTTAGCTTTTTATTATAAAAATATTGTATTTATATATTTGTGCTAACCTTTATTAAGTTTTGATTTGTTTTGTGTAATCCGATCCTACCTCATAAGGCGTGAAGCTTACGGGTCTTATAAGCTTAAAAATCATTAAAGTTTACAAATTTAATAACTTTTATTAAGTTATTTAGTAAATAAAGCTTAAAACTTTATTTAACTAATTAGCAAAATTAAAGTTAATAAAGAAATAAACTTTAATAATTTATTTAGTTTATAAGATCGGGTGGTATTTCTCTCGTATAAATCACCGGGTTTTATTCTCTTACCTTTTTTATCATTTTTAGCTTAGATTCTTAGTTTAACGTTATGTTTAATTATTCGTCTTATGCTTGTTAAGTCTTTTTATTGTCATATTCTAGCTTAATATTCATTGTCACTGGTTGTAGTTTGCCATTTAAATTTTAGTTTAAATTTTAATTAGTTAAATTAGTTTTTAAAAATCTCTAAAAAAAAAAAAAAAAAATCTAAAAACATAAAAACCCGAATTTAGATTTTAATTCATAAAAATTACAAAGTAAAAAAAAAAAAAAAAAATACATTCCGCTTTTTTCTAAAATTATCTTTTATCATTTAGAGCGTAGGAAAAATAAATTTGCATTCCTAAAGTTAAATTTGCAAAATTTGGTTTTAAATCGCGTTTTTAAATTTCCCGTAGTTACGTTTTTTTAGAATAGATTGCGTTTAGGGTTAATTTAGGTCATCTCCTTAGTTTATATGTCTTAGTTTGATTAATTGTTCATTACGTGCTTTAATTAACTTCCCGTTTCTTAATTTGAACTTAGAACGTAATCAAAAATCAAAAACCCGAAAAATCGAGCATTTTAATAACAAACCTAAAGCGACGTTGCCCATTCACACCTCGTTGGGAAACGACTCGGATATCCTAATCCGGTATCACATATCTCACTCACGGGATTTGATTGACTAACCTTTTTTCTAAGAGGTTTTCATTTCGATTCTCGTGTTTATTTTGATATTGATATTATTAAGTGTTTATGTTGATATGCTACTATATTGTGATGTTGAAAAATAATACCAATAATTTTGCCATTAGTGGGATTAGAACCCTTGACCTCTTGCTTAGTAAACATGCCCCCACCCATTAGACCAAGAGTCTTTTTGTGTTAGATGTTGCATTTAATTTCCATTTAAGCTTCTTTTTTCTGCTGATCCATTTTTCCTTCTAATTAATTAATTCTTTGTTCGGGCTTCGTTCATTCTTGCATCATTCTTACTTTTGCCTCGATGCTCCAAATAAAATTATCATTAGACTCGTAATTTTGTGCTCTTTCCAATCTCGTGCTCGTTTTTTGTCCAGTTTGTCTTCTTTTTGTCCATTTTGCAATATCCGTTACCTACACATACATAAACACAGAAACACAAACTATTGACAAAACTATTTACGTATTTTATTTGTTTCGTTAAAATGATTTTACTTTTGTTATCGACAAAACATTAAAGGATTGTAAAATATAAATAAACGTTTTTACGACTTATTTGTATTAACAATCTCCCCCTTTTTGTTGATGACAAAACATAAAATTATTTTAAGGAAAAACTAAAATTCGTAAAAGTTTGAATTGGAGTTTTACTCTCTTCTCCCTCTTTTGTCGAAACAAAAAGAGCGTCGAAAAGAAACTAACACATTGTTTTAAGAAAAACATGTAAAAGAGAAAAAATGTAAATAGAGCAAGTGACGGGAATAGTTATCGTCTTAACTCCCCCTTGACGAGTCCATCCCTTTGTGAGGGCGTCAAGTAAATAAAAACTAATAGGCTCATGCATTGCAACTTTGTTTGCAAATGGTTTCGTCCTTGTGACGGAAATGCTCCCCCTTGATGATTGCTACATTGCAATGGGGTGTCATGAAGTGTAATCCTAATAAGGATTATGTTGCAAATGGTTTTGCAATGTATGATTTGACACAAAGCTCCCCCTAGCTTAGGGTGTCAAGGTCTTCATGTGTAGTTTGAAAATCTACAAAATAAAGGTTAGAAAACAAGTATATAGTCCAAAATTTCCGGAAAATAAGATTCAAGTTAGTAGAAAATTATTCTTCTGTAGCACGGATCTCACGGTTCCCTCCTTTGTGGGATCCGTCTAGGCAATTTCCAGGGATCCGTCTGTCTGGTGACAGATTTTCAGTAATGGTGATATACCAAACAATGCTAAATATGAAAGTGAGATATGTATACAAACAACTAACATATACTCAAAGCAATATGGCAAATAAGTTGTCATTCAATAAACAAAGAGATAATCAAGAAATCTCTAAAACTAAGAGAATGATTTAGCCATACATATTCTACTTGATATTAATGGATGACCTAAACATAAGAAGCAACCATGTGCTTAAGGATGATCAAACATGAGATGGGATTCCTAAACGTTCTAAGTTGAGCATGAGACTAAGCTCATGGTTGTTTAGGTTTGTTGACCTCATCGAAACATTCGAGGAGGTGATAAAACATGAAACGTTGCTCTTCACGTAGTTCATGTACATTATGCAAGTCTAAGGACCAATCTTGCAATCCTTGTCATGGTTTTGAAAGGATGGTGGTAAAGGTTGAGTGTCTTGAAGCGGAGGTTCAAGTGAAGTGGGTTGAAGATCCTCAAATGAGGGAGGAATTTGTGGAGGCACATTAAGTGGTAGCTCAACAAGGGTTGATGGTGGAGGTAGGGAAGTGTCAACTTCCATGTGGTCGGGTGGTTGACTTTGATGTCTCCTCGTAATCCAAAATGGACTATTAGAGGGAAATGGAGAGATTGACATTGGTGCAAGTGTTGATTCAACACTTTGGTTTTGTTGTACAATCTTTTCTAGTGAAGAGTGTGTTGGTGATGGTGGATGATGAGATGACCTAGGGGGTAAGTCTTCTAAATTGTGGGAATGTGGAGATGATTGTGATGTGGCTCTAGGCACCAATGATGTTGGTTGGGTTGAAAAGGGTGTGTTTGGTTTAGTAGAGTTTGGTGATGATATCCTTTTGGGAACAATCCTCTTAGGAATTAGTTTGATTGGTTGATTCGGTGGAGGGGAAATCCTAGCATTTGTGGACTTAACCGGAGATGATTCGGTTGAGGAATCTTCATGTATAACTCGAGCAAGTTTCTTGGGTGGTTCTCGGGTTGATGAGTTAGCACTAGGAGCTTTTCTCATGATGAAATGGCTAAAGAAGATGTTTCTAATTGATGAGAATTATGTTGTGTTTGATGACTAAGGGGTTCTAGCAAGATGACTTATAAAGGGAAGAATTTGGCAAGTGCATTTAAGACTTAAGCTACTAAGATTCTTAGGAATGTGATGATTAACATGCACAAGAGTCATATTCAGAGTTTTACTGATCTAGGGACTCAATTAAGATGAGGTGGAGTGTTCAAGTTAGCAAGATGGGCTTGAAATGATTGTTTTAGCTAGAGTTGGCATACTCTGTCACCCGGATCCCACGGTTCCCTCCTTTGAGGGATCCGTCTAGGCTAATCCTAGGGATTTGGCTCTCAGCAGCTAAGAGAGGGTAAAAATGATGTTTCTAAGGTCTAAAGCCTATACCATCTTGAGTGTTTCAGCCCTCCTAAGTATCTTAAATGAAGGTGTACTTGTATGATCAAGGACAATGAGTGATATAGTTAATGATTGCCTTTTATAGAAGGAAAATGAGACTTTGTGACCACCAATGGATGATCAAGGATGACACTAAGAATTTTGATGGTGTCAAGTTATAATAAATGATCCTAGAGATCAGATGTAAGCTTGAAATGAAGTTTGAAAAATCCTCAAAAATCAAAAGAATTGAAAAAACTTATTTTTGACCCGTTTTGAGATAAAGATGGCTAGAAACAATTACTTAAAATTGATCAATATATCCACCTAGGTGTTTTGAGATGTGAAAAGCAATGTGTGAGTATTGAAGCGGAAATATGGTGAGTTTTGATGAATTGAAAATCAAAAGCACTTTGAATTAGATCTTATGTAAGCTATGGGTGAGTTAGAAGCTTTCTCATGCTTGAAGAAGACTTAGTTGGGTTCTAAAGTCTTATGTTTAGCTAGTGTGAAGTGATCTAGTAAGCTATTTTGATGTATGGGAATCTGTATTGCTGATCTGTCGTCACGGATCCCACGGTTCCCTCAAGGGAGGGATCCGTCTAGGCTAATCCTAGGGATCCGGCATCTGCAGATCAGAACTATCACAGAAGCAAGTGTAGATTTTGCACCAAGTAATATACACTAATAACCATTAAACTAAACAGCAATATAAACATGTTATCACACAAAACATATCATAGATAATGGTAGAAATAATAATATCCAAGATAACACAAACAAGCGTGCTAAAACATAGTCATTCACATATGAATCAAATGTCTCAAATCAAGCATAGTACTATAGTCTCTTTCGTCAATCATTTCTTTTCCTCTTTCCCGACTTTGTGACGTAGTGAGCTAGGTTTTGAATCATACCCCTTAATTGCTTAAATTCCGCGGTCTCGTTTGGAATAGTTGGAAGTTGTTGATAGTAATCAAAGGGTTCCAATTCGATGTTAGCTACGGGGTCGGTATCTTCTTCTTCTTCTTCTCCATCTGAGGAGTCCGAGAGAGCTTTAGGTTTTCTTCCATTGACCATGAACCGTTTAGGGGGTGGTAAGAGGTACCATGACGTGATCGAAAAGGAAATGATCATCGTTGATAGGAGATGGTTGGAATGCACTAACATACTTACAAAGTCGTGTTAGGAGCATACCATATGGAAGTACCATGTTGGAAACTTTGAATACCCCGACCATTCTCTTCACCATGTAATAGGCGAGATTGAATGGCTTTTGGTGGATAAGACAATAAATCATTTGCACGAGACATGCATTTGGATGATCTTTGTTACCAACTAAGCTTATGACGTTTTCCCTAAGAATCTCTTCCCATTTTCTAAACATGGGGTGCATTTCGAAGAGTTCCATTTGAAAAGGATCACGGTGAATGAGCTTTTTGTTTCGGTTGAAACGGGATTGGTCGGTTCTAACCTTGAAGATAGTATCTCGAATGGTTGCGGGATCATCACAAGGAGTATTGTAGATAGGTTTAGAATCAAGTGCAAGGTTTTGAGCGGCAATTTCCAATCTTGGGAGTACATACAAATTCCTTCACAAGGAATGCGATAATTTGAGCAAATGTGTTGAGAGGTAGAGCGAAGTTTTGTTTATTGACGATGAAGGCGATTGAAATGCTATCATCGGTGTTTCGAATGATCCTAATGCTTTTGTAGAATTCAAAGATGAAAACCGGACAAATTTGTTCATCAATGTCAAGAAGACAATCAAAATTGATTGCCGAGAAGACTTGACGAATGTCGGTATCTTCAAGGAAACATTCCTTGACTACACAACCTTCGTGGATAAGTCGTTTTTCAAGTCTTTTGAAGACTTTGCGGTCGGTTTTCGACAACCCCTCTTTTCGATAGTAATGGGTGAGATAATGGACGGTATCATGGTGGTCTTGTTGAGTGGCTTTAGGCATGGTTGGTCCTAGAAACACAAATATTCCAATTAGGCAAAATTTGTTGAGATGGGTTTATGGTTTTGATTTGTATTAACAATGTTGTGAACACAATGTAATCTTAGTTGTGTGAAAGCTCCTTTTAATGATCAATTTTGAAAACCCTAATTAAATTAATTGATTAAAAATTGAGAAACCATAAACCCTAGGATGAGGATGATGAAAATTAGAACAAGTTAGTGTAATTACTTACAATGGTGTTCTAGAAAAGAGTACTTTGAGGATATGGAGTCTTATGAGGATGGAATCAGTTCTTGAGTCGTTTTTGTGTTTTGTGGGGAGAGGGAAAATGATCAGTAATATTTTTCAAAAGCGTATAGCTGTTTTCTGTTCCACGGTTCCCCCGGATCCCTTGTATAAGGGATCCGGCTAGTACAACTAGAGGGATCCGGATCACGGAGACAAAAGGGTGTTTGGCAATATTTTTGTTATAAGTTATAAAATAGCTTATGGAACAAAAATAGTTTTGGGGTTAAAAAAAATAAAAAATAAGTAATGTTTGGTCAACGGGATTTAATTATCGAGAATCCATTTGTGACGACGATGTTAGTTTGACGAGATCAAAAGGAATACTATTCCCGATGATGAATGAGTCGGGAAAGTGGCGAAAGGAGACTTTTTGAAAGACTAGTATTTATGATAAGAATGGTATTAACATATTCATGTAGATGTCAGCTAATGAAGAGTAAACATACCTCTATGCTCTTAATTTTGGTTTGTGAAGACATGAAACCAAAAATACTTCATAAGCTCTTAAAGTAATCCTTTGTACTTAGAGTAAGTAGGTTGTGATTACTTTTAGATTCTTTCTTGAAGGTTGACTTCATTATTCTTTGAATAGAAATGAAGGTTTTAGAGAGATCCTAGCATGAAGATTTCTTGAAACAAATATGTTTCTATCAATGTCCAACATGAAAGAGAAAAAAAATGTTTTAAAATATTTCCTTCTTTGTAGTTTTCAAACATACATGGATCGTATCAAGTTTTTGAAGTACAACATACTCTAAGAAACTTGGTAACGAAACTCTGATACCAATTGTGGAAACTAGAAGAGGGGTTGAATAGTTTTACCAATTAAAACTTCGTTTTAAAATATTTAGATTGACTTATGTCAATCTATTTAGGTGTGTATGTTGGACGTTGATAGATAGATATATAAAAGTGTAATGAAAGATAAAGAGAAAGAAGCACATAACCACACAGTATTTATAGGTTCGCTACAAGGACATCTTCTTGACTCCACTCCCGAGTCACCTACGAGAGTTCAGTAATCACTATACCGACCAACTCCTTATGGCGAGAAGCCTTCACAACGTGCCTACTCTTTTTCGGTACTAGGCTAACCACCGGGTTCTTTTCACCAAGGTGAACCACACCTATCACAACGTCGCCTACCCTTTATCCGGTACTAGGCTAAGTACCGAGTTCCATTACAATGGAGGAACTACTACCCAACACTACACAACACCTAATCCCATAGGAGACCCACTCCTTATTACAACACCATCAAGGATATCAACATCCTTGGAAACAAACTATCACTATTTGTATAACGATGCACCTCATCGATTATACGACCTTGGCATTCTTCACTAATGCCACTTGATTTGATTCCTAGGCATCTTTCACCAATGCCCTTGACACAAACGCTTGGCACCTTTCACTAATGCCTTCGTCTTGACACCTTTAGCATTCTTCACTAATTCTTTTGACACGGACGTTAAGCACCTTTCACTAATGCTTTCGTCTTGACTCTTTCGGCATCCTTCACTAATGCCTTCGACACAACACTTCTATGGAGGAAGAAAGAACTAGCAACAAGAGAACCTCAGTAGTCTTGATGATGACGAAGCATGGCAACTCATGGACTTGAGCTTGCTCGACTTCAAGAAGTGTTGATCTCGCCTTTAAGAGGAACCTAGAGAATCACACAAAAACAAAAGACAAACTACATAGAAAGTTAGGATCAGTGGTTAGAGAGTTACAATACTTGGGGAAAGTATGTATGAGAGTGGCAAGCCAAAAGGAAGAAATGGCTCACTATTTATAAAGGAGAAACACTTACTGTTCCATGGATCCCACGGATCCTACCCTCAAGGGATCCGTCTAGTGTAATGCTAGGGATCCGTGGGACGCTCCTCTTTGCCCATGGGTATTTTGGTTATGGGTCATGGGTTGATCCATGGGTATTTCATTAGATACAATGTATCTAATAGATGCAATGCATCTAGTCAAATGGGTATGGGTCAATATCATGGGCTATGGATATGCTCCATGGGTTGTAGTTTTTACCCATTATAATACATATTAGTTATGTATATATTTGCCCAATATGTAAACACTAGTTGTTGTACACATGTATTACTAAATCGTAAAATCACTTATACTTGTTTTAGTGTTTTATGTGAAAACATAAGTGTGTTAGAAAACTATTGGCTCAAACTATTTACGTATTTTATTTGTTTCGTTAAAATGATTTTACGTTTGTTAGCG
Organism: Chrysanthemum makinoi; assembly: GCA_910596185.1. Taxonomy (NCBI): domain Eukaryota; kingdom Viridiplantae; phylum Streptophyta; class Magnoliopsida; order Asterales; family Asteraceae; genus Chrysanthemum; species Chrysanthemum makinoi. The sequence goes on along the minus strand of OU343219.1, from coordinate 152,654,417 downwards.
ACAAAATATTAGAGGATCGTAAAATATAAATAAACGTTTTTACGGCTTATTTATATTAACAGAACAAATGTCTTCAAACAATCCCTTTAACACAAGTGATGCGAGAAGATTTTTAGATGACGTTAAAAGTAGAATTGGACACCTTCAACAGGTTGTTAAATCCAAAACTAATATTAGTATTAACAACTGGTATTCAAGTTTTCATGATGAAATGAAAAATGTTTTTGAAACTGAAATTGCCACTCCGCTAAATAACATCAGTGCGAGGGTAATTCATTTTGAACAAGCATTTTTGAAAGAAACAGGTGACTTTGTCAAGGACCATAAATCTCTGGTAAAGAAAGCTAATGAATGTTTTGACACATCAAAGTTTTGAAAAATTTAAGTGATTCTCTCTTCGAAGATGTTATGACTATTGATATTATGTCCATTATCTTACAAACATATTCTGTTGAAGACCATGAAAGACTCCAGTCTGAGACCTTCGCAATTGTTTTAAAATATGAAAAATCTCTTGAAAAACTTAAAAAAGAAAATGTGTCCTATCTTAAAAAACTTGATCGAAAAACTGAGGAATGCAAGTATGACAAAATGTCGTATGAGCGTGCCTACAAGGACATGAAAGAGCAAAATGATCTTTTGAGAGCTCATCTGGAATGTCAAAAAGGAAAGGCTGTGGATATTAAGATTGCAAAACCATTGGCCGAGGAGAAAACAAATGTTCCCAAACCGATTTCCAAACCAAAAATGGCTATTTCTCAATTTCCTCCAAAAGTCAATGAGAAAAATGATTTATCAAAACCTGTGATAACATCAAATTAGCCTGATCTTTTATATAGCAAATTCCCGTGTTTATGGCCTAATTTGTATTAATATGGTACTTAATTCGTTAATATTCGTTCATAATTGCATTTCAGGATAAATGAGGTGCTGGAGCGGAAAAGATGTAATATAAGACCAAATATATGTTATGAAGATAGATTTACAAGGGCCTATGAAGATTACGCCGTAACTCGTTAATAATGTTACGGCGTAAATATGAGCTTTGAAGGATACGGCGTAACCAACTCTTATGGTTACGTCGTAATTATTTTTGTGAAGGTTACGACGTAACATGGCATTAGTTACGCCGTAGAGACAATTTCGGAGTAGATAAGTATTAGCTGGCGAAGGATTATGGCGTAACCCGATGTTTAGTTACGCCGTAATTAATTACTTGGGCGCAAAGTTTTGAAGGATACGGCGTACTTATAATTTAATTACACCTTAATTAATTAAATGCGGATATTTTATAAGGAGTTTTGAAGTCCAGGGGCTGAAGTCGTCATTATTAAAAAAAGATATTACACATTTTAATGTGTAAATAAAGAAGAAAAGATGAAAAGGCTTCAAATGTTACATTATGCAAGTCCAAGGACCAATCTTGCAATTAGCCTAAAAGTATTATTATAAATACTAAATCTTGCACATGGTATACTTCTCGTAGTAGGTGTTGGTCTGCCGACAAAAGAGAAAGAAAAGGAGCAGCCAGCGCAAGGTTTTTATCCCCGGTACTCAATTAGGGGATCGATAACTTTATTCTTGGCACGATATGTAATTATTTTCTGACTCATAATATTATTTTGGTTTCATTATTGTTTATTATAATCTTCATTTTCAATATAATTGTTGGCGAATTAATTCTTATTGTGTTCTATTTAATTGATTAATTTATTATTAGTCAATTAATTATTTGATGTTATGTCTTTGTTTATTTATTGTTTTATATGAGGATTTTATTTGTCATTCCACTAGGGTATTTTGGTGATGTGAAAATTAGGTATTGGCCTAATTTTGATTCTTTTTATTATTAATGTTTTTGCGTTATTAATTGTTTCCAAAGATATGCATGCATAATTTATTGGTAGCTACCATTGTTTCGGTAGTTTTGAATGGCGGTAGAGGCTAGTTGCTTAGGAGATATGACCAGCTGACTCTAAGTGAGTATGTTAATACAAATAAGCCGTAAAAACGTTTATTTATATTTTACGATCTTCAAATGTTTTGTCGATAACAAACGCAAAATCATTTTAACGAAACAAATAAAATACATAAATAGTTTGATTCAATAGTTTTCTAACACACTAACGTTTTCACATAAAACACTAAAACAAGTATAAGTGATTTTATGATTTAGATACATATGTACAACAACTAGTGTTTACATATTGGGCTAACACATACTTAACTAAGTATATACTAAAATGGGTAAAAACAAGTTTTTACTAAAATGGGTAAAGACAAGTATATACTAAATAGGTAAAAACTAGCAAATGGTATTAACCCATAACCCATGGTTTTGTCCAAACCACTTAGCCAAGTTCAATGTACTATAGAGATACATTGTATCTAGAAAGAAATCCATGGATTAACCCATAACCCATGACCTATGACCCATAACCAAAATACCCATGGGCAAAGAGGAGCGTCCCACGGATCCCTGGCCTTACGCTAGCCGGATCCCTTGTGGGAGGGATCCGCGGGATCCGGGGAACAATAGAATTTCTCCTCTATTTCTTTCTTTTTGCACACAACTTTACACACATACTTCCCCCAAGTATTATATCCCTCTAACCTCAGATCCAAGAGATCTATGTAGTTTGTCTTTTGTTTTTGTGTGATTCTCTAGGTTCCTCTTAAAGGCGAGATCACCACTTCTTGAAGTCGAGCAAGCTCAAGTCCATGAGTTGCCATGCTTCGTCATCATCAAGGCAACTGAGGTTCTCTTGTTGATAGTTCTTTCTTCCTCCATAAATGTTGTGTTGAAGGCATTAGTGAAGGATGCTGAAAGAGTCAAGACGAAAGCATTAGTGAAAGGTGCTTATCGTCCGTGTCAAAGTATTAGTGAAGAATGCTAAAGGTGTCAAGACGAAGGCATTAGTGAAAGGTGCCAAGCGTTGTGTCAAAGGCATTAGTGAAGGATGCCTAAGAATCAAATCAAGTGGCATTAGGGAAGAATTCCTAGGTCGTATAATCGATGAGGTGCATCATTATACATATAAGTATTTGTTTATTACCAAGGATGGTGATATCCTTGATGGTGTTGTAATAAGGAGTGGATCTCCTTAAGATTAGGTGTTGTGTTATGATGGTTAGTAGTTCCTCCATGGTAATGGAACTAGGTGCTTAGCCTAGTACCTAATAAAGGGTAGGCGACGTTGTGTAGGTGTGGTTCACCTTGGTGTGAAAGAACTAGGTACTTAGCCTAGTACCTTATAAAGGGTAGGCGACATTGTGATAGGATTAGTTCTCCTTGGTGTGAAAGAACTCGGTGGTTAGCCTAGCACCGTATAAAGGGTAGGTGACGTTGTGTTAGGTGTGGTTCGCCTTGGTGTGAAAGAACTCGGTATTTAGCTTTGTACCGAAAAAAGGTGTAAGCGACGTTGTGAAGGCTTCTCCGCCATAAGGAGATTGGTGTAGTGTTTACGAACTCTCGAGTAGGTGACTCGGGGAGTGGAGTAGGGCAAGGAAGGTGTCCTTGTAGCCGAACCACTTTTATTACTTGTGTCGTGGTGATGTGCTTCTTACTCTTTATCTTTCATTACACGTTTATATTTATATCTATCAACGTCCAACACAAAACAACCAAATAGATTGACATAAGTCGATCTAAATACTTAAAAGGAAGTTTTAAATTGGTAAAACTATTCAACCCTCCCTTCTAGTTTTCCACAATTGGCATCAGAGCTTCGTTACCAAGTTTCTTAAAGTATGTTGTACTTTAAAGACTTGATACGATCCGTGTATGTTTGAAAACTACAAAGAATGTTTTTTTTTAAAGTCATATTTTCTTTTAAATCATTTTGTTGGACATTGATAGATCATTCTAACAATTTTTGTTTCAAGAAATCTTCATGCTAGAATCTCTCCAAAACTTTCATTTCTATTCAAATAATAATGAAGTCAATATTCAAGGAAGGATCTAAAAGTAATCATAACTTACGTACACCAAGTACAAAGAATTACTTTAAAAAGCTCATGAAGTATTTTTGGTATTATATCAAACCAAGAAGCATAGAGGTATGTTTTACATTTCATTAGATAGGTTACACGAGTTTATTTATTTCATAGTTCTCTTTGTTTAATAATTGCTAAGCATCTTTAAAAGTCTCTTTCGTCACTTTTCCGTCTTATTCATCATCGGGAATAGTATTCCTTTTGATTCGTCAAACTAACGCCGTCGTCACATATGAACCCTCGATATGTGATTCATCAAAACCCGTCGTACAAAAACAATCTTCATCTGATACCTCCAAACTATTTTTTAGTAAGCTAGTTTATAAGCCTACTACAAAATTAATGCCAAACAACTCTTTTTCTGTCCACTGATTGGCTCAAAACTGTCAAGTTTATTACACAAGTCAACCACTTGTGAATGGTCAACCATAAAAGTCAAACAGTCTAAAACCAATGCAATTAAGTCCAGGAGAGTTTAGTGTTTCCCCAGGTTGTTAAGTCCCAACGAGGTGTGAAAACTGTAATACAACTACTGTGTGTGCTGAAATGATATTGAATATACAAAAACAGGAATCTGATTGACTAACACTAGGAATGTGAATAGTGATAGCTCTGTCACAGCTATGTCGTTAAAAACGTGCAATCATGAACCTAAAAACGTAAAAGATATACAAACGTACGTTTAACTTTAATTAAACGTAAACGTATAAAAATAAAACGATTATAACTATAATAGGGATTTGCATGTCTTAGCGACTTAAATGCAAATTAAATATAATTAAAATATTTAACTATAATTTACAAATTTATATAAAAGTTAAGAAAATCTAAAAACTAAAACGTATATGTTTACGTAACAATTACGTAAACGTAACAAAATAAAAACTGAATTCAATCCAATACAACTCCCACAAATGTGAAAATCATATTTTTGGAATTCTAAAAAGATAAGAAAATTATTGGAAAATTAAAATAAATTTTTATACTATTTAATTAATTAATATAAATTAAAAATGAATTAAATGTATTTAATAATTTTAAATAATAAGAAAATCTAAAATTAACTTAAATAAATGAAATAAAGAATCTAAAAAATCTAAAATATTATAAAATAATTTTTGAAACTAAAAATGTATTTTTTACTCAATTATTCTATTTATTATTATTTAATTACTATTATTAATTACTAAAAACTATTATTGATTTATTAAAAATACTAGATGACAAAGGAAAAATCTGAGAAAATTCCTAAAAATACTTTAAGATGACAGAAACTTAAGAAAAATATAAAAACAGATAAGTGCTTAATAATAAGTTGAAAAGAAAATTAAAAAGCTAATTTATATTAAATAAACGCTATCGCTATTTTTAAAGATTATGTTTTTGTGTTTTTCTTTTTCTGAAACTCAATATGTACAGATTATGAACAAGTTTAATGAAAACAAAAACTTACAAACTAAGAAATAAGCAAATTGAGAGCTTATGAGTCCAACAGTTAAGCTTTTGGCTTGACTGTTGGAACTCAAGCTCATAATAAGCTTGAAATAATCTATACAGTGGAAACAAAAGGTAAAATAAGATATACATAAGTCCAATGGATAAATATAAACAAGAAAATGGACTGAAATGGTGCACAAGTGTGAGCTTATGGTTTAGACAGTTAAGCTTTTTGGGCTTAACTTGGATGGAGTGAAAGCTTGTAAAAGCTTGGTATAAGCTCCACACTGGAAAGCAAAAGAAAAAATAATATGTGTACAAGTGATATGAACAAGTATAAACAAGCATGTGTACTAGATTCACCAAATAAGCTTGTAATAAGCTAATAAGCTCTTCCAGATACCTGCAGTACCAAACACCCTTGCAACTTTTTGTAATGGCAATTTAAGCTAAGAGTATAAGCTAAAAATGGCAAAATAATAATTGAAGTAGCAAGCTGAGTTGGTGAGGATTCCAAAAAGCCAAAGCTCAACCTGTGGGGTTCACAGATGAGCTTTTGAGGAGCTTATGAAGAAGCTATGAGTACACTGATTCTAAGTGTACTTGTCAAAATGGGACAAGTTATAAGCCACTTACATCCCTAGCAAATAAGCTGCTAGGGGAAAATTAAGCATAGGATCCTAAATTTGGGTGGATGAGCTTCACAAAAAGCTAAAACACACAAGCTTATGACCACTAATGAGCTTATTAGGAGCTGTTGGAAATGGTGTAAGTTCATGGATTTACTCAGTGAACTGTTATGAGTGGGCAAACAACAAGCTCCTATAGACTTATCAAGGAAGCTTATAATAGCTCAACAAGCACTAAACTAAAGATTATGGTTGCTTGGCTTTGTGAAAAGCCAAAGCTCACAACATCAAGCTCAGTAAGGAGCTTTTTATAAGCTTGGGAAAACACTCAACTTCACTGTTTGCTTCAGTGAAGTGAGTTTGATGGGATAAAAAGGGTGGTTGATTAAGCTAACTAAATAAGCTACAAACTGAAAAACAAGCATACACATAACAACTAGGCCATAAGGGGTACACAAAGAAGCCAAATATACAAGCTAGGGCTAAGTCATAAAGCTTCTGCAAGCTTATGAACTTGACAGCTAGACTTGTGCACAGGGCAAAAACAAGCTACAATAAGCTATAAAATAAGCACTTAAACATGGAAACCAAAAATTAACACAAATATACTAATGAAGGCAAGCAACAAAATTACAATATCCTAAAAGTACAGATTATGAAATTAAGTAACAAAGACACAATGAAATTATTTAGTTTATTCAAAAATGGCAAAAGTGAAAATTTGACTTTTTACAAGAACACTAAAGAGTTGACTAAACTGAATTTAGAACTTAATCTACTGACTTAATATGTTATATTAAGATATAAGAACATGAAATAAACATAGATACACAAGAATTAAACACATATGCAAGATTATAGGATCCAACAACCTCACAGTTCTCATATAAAGATCATCAAGTGTCAAGTTGACTTTCTAACATGCTAAACCATTTGGTTAAGGTTACACTGAGTTACTAAGGCCATATAAAGAGTGTATAAAACAAGAACAATCACAAACACAACCTTAAACACAGAATTTCCATCAAATCCAAACAACCTTTAAAATGGCTCAAATTGAACTTTTCATAACATCAAACTGTGTAAACCTAATTTATCAAATCCAACGGCTTTAGTGTGTCAAACCAAACCTTTTTCAGCCTAAACAAGTAGTCACAAAAGGCTAGGTCTAGGATTATCAAAAGCAAGCATATTGGCAGTCAAAATGTAATTTAAAGAATCAATGAAATCCAAAACATAAACACCTGAGATTAAGACAGTTAACTACTAACAAACAACAAAGAAACATAAAAACATCAAATTTAAAGCATTAAAGTAACATATGCAGTAAATTGCAAAAATTAATAAAAGGGCTTACAAGATAAAATTCAACCTGAGACAAAGAACCAGGACCCAAGAACAATCCTAAAGCTTCCCAAGAAGCACTACAACCCAGGACAATCCAGAATTCATCCTGCTCCAAGCTTCTTCCTTCTCAACCCACTATTTTTTATTTTTAATTGATTTTCTTGATTTTTTAGTATTTTTCTGAATTTTAAAAACTATGACTGTTTTGATGTATCTAAAAGCTTTAAAGCTTTTGTCAGGAACTTATATGAGCTAATAGAGTCCAATAAACAACCATAATCAACATTAATTTAAATGACAAGAAATTTAAAGGTAATTAAGCAAAAACTTAAAACTGAAATGATACTGAAAATAAAGTTTCATTACACTAATTTAAGGAAAATTACAACATTGAAAGCAATAAAATGACTTGAAATTTAAGAAAGCAATAAACTTAATTAACTACGTGACCTAGGCTAATCCAAAGGTAGTCTTCTCTCTGTTTCCTCTTGATCTTTATAGTCATTTGAGTTCCCACCATCATTCCAATCAAATCCCACTTTAATTCTTGACCTTTGATTGCTCTGAATTCATCATAGCCGTTTAAACGACTTTTGGCGCCAAAAGTGTACACGGATGCATTGGGCAGTTTGGGAGCAATTAATGCTTCTTGGTTGCTTGTAGAGGTGGATGGGACATGTTTGGTGAGTTTATGAGCTGGGGGTTGAGGTGTAAAGCAAAAACAGGGGTTATGATTACTTCTTAGTGGAAGAGTGGGAAGGATGCATTGATTGAGGTCGTGTGCTGGTTTGTGAGGTGGAAAGGTGGTGGTGAGAGTTGTTAGACAGCTGGAAAGGTGGTGAGGTGGTGGAAAAACCACCTGGTTTTGGATTGCAGGGGAGGTAGAGGAGAGTGAACAGTGGAGGCGGTTTTTATTTTTTAAACCGTGGGTTGGGCTATGTGTTGGGCCAGCTGTGTTGTGTTTGGGTTTGGATTTGGTGTTTTGGGTTGTTATTAACACAAAGGGTCCGTTTGGTATAAGTTAAGCACAAGGACCATTCATGTAATTTCTAATTTATGAGGGGCCTGATTTGAACTTTCCCAAACATCACACAAGGACTAAACCTGCAATTAATGGTTAGTACAAGGACCAATATTGCATAAAATTCCATTTGTATAAATCCAAGGACCAAAACTGCCAACTTTGTAACTCCAGGGACCAAATTTGTAATTTTCTCAAAACTTATCATATAAGGACCAAATATGCCATATTTGAATAGTACAAGGGTGTAGTTTGAATAATTTCCATTTTTAAACACCCAGGGACTGATTTTGACACTTTTGTAAAGTTGAGGGACCAAAGTTGTAAATTGTGATTTTTAAACTTCAAAGGACAATTTCTTACAACTTGTGAATCCCAAGGACCTTTTATGACTTTTTATAAGTTTTGGAATGACCAGGGACTAGTTTTGACAATTGGTGTAACTCCAGGGACTGAAACTGACATTTGTGTGAACTTCGCGCATTTTTCACTTGTTTTTCAATCTTTTTGTTCCCGAGTCATATAAAAACACATTTATATGATTTTGTATCCTTTTATGAGTCATTTGTGTGTTTTTGGTCATTTTGTGGGTTCAAATTATATAAAAGATATGTGTAAAACGGCACATATCAAATCCCCCACGATAAACTATTGCTAGTCCCTAGCAATATTTATGAAGTTTTAATGGATTTTAAAGAACTCTTTACCAAAAGCCATCACTTCTGGAGTAGCCAAAATGTTTTAGTTCAAGTAAGGACTTTGGTCCAAATGATAACCAAGTGATTTTTAGCAAACCACCAGCTGTCAACGGATTTGATTAGTCTTTACCAAAATCCGTTTGCTTCTGGACTAGCCAACTCTTAGATAAATTATTAATATTATCTTTGGTGAGCTGATTACCAATCATTGTTTTTCCACAGCCTTTACCACAAGCCATAACCTTGCGGGCTAGCCAACTTTTCACTAATTAAAGATATGGTGAGCTGAACACCATACAATTTTGGGCAAATTGCAAGCCGTCAACGGATTTGAGATATCTTTACCAAGAGCCGTTTGCTCCTGGATTAGCCAATCCTTATGTGGGTTAGACATGGTGGACTGATTACCATTTGTTGTGTTTAGTACATAGTACTTCCACTAAATTTTTTTTTTAAAATTTGGCCATTTTGGGGAAAAAGGGACTAAAAGGGTACATTTATGATCAAATTCGCCAGAATTTCCCCCCCACACTTAGAAATGAATATTGTCCTCAATATTCAAAGTCCCGGCTATTATGCCGAATCCTTGAACGTAAAAAGATAATATTACTAGCTAAGTGTAGAAACACAACAATTATTCTCTTTTTTAATATTTACAGTTTTCATTCATTTTTTTTAGATCTATATACAACATGTGGGGCATCTCCCCCACACTAAGGTGGTACACACGGGTGAAAACCCATGTTTAACTACTGTTTTTGATTATCGAGTCGCTAGCTTGACTCGACCCCGAATTAATTTGTTCATGGGGAAATGACTGGTTGAGAAATTGGAGTGGGGTCACCACTCACAGAATTATGAACAGTAATGTAAGGAGAATATTTTTGGTTTTTGATTTTATAATATAAACAGAAAAGTGAAAATGTTTTTGTATTTTTATCTTTTATATATATAGAAAGAAAAGAAAAAATATTTTTGTGTTTTATATTGTTTTTGGAAATGAAATATGATATTATGTATAATATATATACAAGTACGTTATACGCAGCACACCTCCCCGGCAGCGGCGCCAAATTTTGATTGTAGTATAGTGGTAAGTATTCCCGCCTGTCACGCGGGTGACCCGGGTTCGATCCCCGGCAGCGGCGCCAAATTTTGATTGGCTCAAAACTGTCAAGTTTATTACACAAGTCAACCACTTGTGAATGGTCAACCATAAAAGTCAAACAGTCTAAAACCAATGCAATTAAGTCCAGGAGAGTTTAGTGTTTCCCCGGGTTGTTAAGTCCCAACGAGGTGTGAAAACTGTAATACAACTACTGTGTGTGCTGAAATGATATTGAATATACAAAAACAGGAATCTGATTGACTAACACTAGGAATGTGAATAGTGATAGCTCTGTCACAGCTATGTCGTTAAAAACGTGCAATCAGGAACCTAAAAACGTAAAAGATATACAAACGTACGTTTAACTTTAATTAAACGTAAACGTATAAAAATAAAACGATTATAACTATAATAGGGATTTGCATGTCTTAGCGACTTAAATGCAAATTAAATATAATTAAAATATTTAACTATAATTTACAAATTTATATAAAAGTTAAGAAAATCTAAAAAAACTAAAACGTATATGTTTACGTAACAATTACGTAAACGTAACAAAATAAAAACTGAATTCAATCCAATACAACTCCCACAAATGTGAAAATCATATTTTTGGAATTCTAAAAAGATAAGAAAATTATTGGAAAATTAAAATAAATTTTTATACTATTTAATTAATTAATATAAATTAAAAATGAATTAAATGTATTTAATAATTTTAAATAATAAGAAAATCTAAAATTAACTTAAATAAATGAAATAAAGAATCTAAAAAATCTAAAATATTATAAAATAATTTTTGAAACTGAAAATGTATTTTTTACTCAATTATTCTATTTATTATTATTTAATTACTATTATTAATTACTAAAAACTATTATTGATTTATTAAAAATACTAGATGACAAAGGAAAAATCTGAGAAAATTCCTAAAAATACTTTAAGATGACAGAAACTTAAGAAAAATATAAAAACAGATAAGTGCTTAATAATAAGCTGAAAAGAAAATTAAAAAGCTAATTTATATTAGATAAACGCTATCACTATTTTTAAAGATTATGTTTTTGTGTTTTTCTTTTTCTGAAACTCAATATGTACAGATTATGAACAAGTTTAATGAAAACAAAAACTTACAAACTAAGAAATAAGCAAATTGAGAGCTTATGAGTCCAACAGTTAAGCTTTTGGCTTGACTGTTGGAACTCAAGCTCATAATAAGCTTGAAATAATCTATACAGTGGAAACAAAAGGTAAAATAAGATATACATAAGTCCAATGGATAAATATAAACAAGAAAATGGACTGAAATGGTGCACAAATGTGAGCTTATGGTTTAGACAGTTAAGCTTTTTGGGCTTAACTTGGATGGAGTGAAGGCTTGAATAAGCCTGGTATAAGCTCCACACAGGAAAGTAAAGGAAAAATAATATATGTACAAGTGATATGAACAAGTATAAACAAGCATGTGTACTAGATTCACCAAATAAGCTTCTAATAAGCTAATAAGCTCTTCCAGTACACTGCAGTACCAAACACCCTTGCAACTTTTTGTAATGGCAATTTAAGCTAAGAGTATAAGCTAAAAATGGCAAAATAATAATTGAAGTAGCAAGCTGAGTTGGTGAGGATTCCAAAAAGCCAAAGCTCAACCTGTGGGGTTCACAGATGAGCTTTTGAGGAGCTTATGAAGAAGCTATGAGTACACTGATTCTAAGTGTACTTGTCAAAATGGGACAAGTTATAAGCCACTTACATCCCTAGCAAATAAGCTGCTAGGGGAAAATTAAGCATAGGATCCTAAATTTGGGTGGATGAGCTTCACAAAAAGCTAAAACACACAAGCTTATGACCACTAATGAGCTTATTAGGAGCTGTTGGAAATGGTGTAAGTTCATGGATTTACTCAGTGAACTGTTATGAGTGGGCAAACAACAAGCTCCTATAGACTTATCAAGGAAGCTTATAATAGCTCAACAAGCACTAAACTAAAGATTATGGTTGCTTGGCTTTGTGAAAAGCCAAAGCTCACAACATCAAGCTCAGTAAGGAGCTTTTTATAAGCTTGGGAAAACACTCAACTTCACTGTTTGCTTCAGTGAAGTGAGTTTGATGGGATAAAAAGGGTGGTTGATTAAGCTAACTAAATAAGCTACAAACTGAAAAACAAGCATACACATAACAACTAGGCCATAAGGGGTACACAAAGAAGCCAAATATACAAGCTAGGGCTAAGTCATAAAGCTTCTGCAAGCTTATGAACTTGACAGCTAGACTTGTGCACAGGGCAAAAACAAGCTACAATAAGCTATAAAATAAGCACTTAAACATGGAAACCAAAAATTAACACAAATATACTAATGAAGGCAAGCAACAAAATTACAATATCCTAAAAGTACAGATTATGAAATTAAGTAACAAAGACACAATGAAATTATTTAGTTTATTCAAAAATGGCAAAAGTGAAAATTTGACTTTTTACAAGAACACTAAAGAGTTGACTAAACTGAATTTAGAACTTAATCTACTGACTTAATATGTTATATTAAGATATAAGAACATGAAATAAACATAGATACACAAGAATTAAACACATATGCAAGATTATAGGATCCAACAACCTCACAGTTCTCATATAAAGATCATCAAGTGTCAAGTTGACTTTCTAACATGCTAAACCATTTGGTTAAGGTTACACTGAGTTACTAAGGCCATATAAAGAGTGTATAAAACAAGAACAATCACAAACACAACCTTAAACACAGAATTTCCATCAAATCCAAACAACCTTTAAAATGGCTCAAATTGAACTTTTCATAACATCAAACTGTGTAAACCTAATTTATCAAATCCAAGGGCTTTAGTGTGTCAAACCAAACCTTTTTCAGCCTAAACAAGTAGTCACAAAAGTCTAGGTCTAGGATTATCAAAAGCAAGCATATTGGCAGTCAAAATGTAATTTAAAGAATCAATGAAATCCAAAACATAAACACCTGAGATTAAGACAGTTAACTACTAACAAACAACAAAGAAACATAAAAACATCAAATTTAAAGCATTAAAGTAACATATGCAGTAAATTGCAAAAATTAATAAAAGGGCTTACAAGATAAAATTCAAGCTGAGACAAAGAACCAGGACCCAAGAACAATCCTAAAGCTTCCCAAGAAGCACTACAACCCAGGACAATCCAGAATTCATCCTGCTCCAAGCTTCTTCCTTCTCAATCCACTATTTTTTATTTTTAATTGATTTTCTTGATTTTTTAGTATTTTTCTAAATTTTAAAAACTATGACTGTTTTGATGTATCTAAAAGCTTTAAAGCTTTTGTCAGGAACTTATATGAGCTAATAGAGTCCAATAAACAACCATAATCAACATTAATTTAAATGACAAGAAATTTAAAGGTAATTAAGCAAAAACTTAAAACTGAAATGATACTGAAAATAAAGTTTCATTACACTAATTTAAGGAAAATTACAACATTGAAAGCAATAAAATGACTTGAAATTTAAGAAAGCAATAAACTTAATTAACTACGTGACCTAGGCTAATCCAAAGGTAGTCTTCTCTCTGTTTCCTCTTGATCTTTATAGTCATTTGAGTTCCCACCATCATTCCAATCAAATCCCACTTTAATTCTTGACCTTTGATTGCTCTGAATTCATCCTAGCCATTTAAACGACTTTTGGCGCCAAAAGTGTACACGGCTGCATTGGGCAGTTTGGGAGCAATTAATGCTTTTTGGTTGCTTGTAGAGGTGGATGGGACATGTTTGGTGAGTTTATGAGCTGGGGGTTGAGGTGTAAAGCAAAAACAGGGGTTATGATTACTTCTTAGTGGAAGAGTGGGAAGGATGCATTGATTGAGGTCGTGTGCTGGTTTGTGAGGTGGAAAGGTGGTGGTGAGAGTTGTTAGACAGCTGGAAAGGTGGTGAGGTGGTGGAAAACCACCGGTTTTGGATTGCAGGGGAGGTAGAGGAGAGTGAACAGTGGAGGCGGTTTTTATTTTTTAAACCGTGGGTTGGGCTATGTGTTGGGCCAGCTGTGTTGTGTTTGGGTTTGGATTTGGTGTTTTGGGTTGTTATTAACACAAAGGGTCCGTTTGGTATAAGTTAAGCACAAGGACCATTCATGTAATTTCTAATTTATGAGGGGCCTGATTTGAACTTTCCCAAACATCACACAAGGACTAAACCTGCAATTAATGGTTAGTACAAGGACCAATATTGCATAAAATTCCATTTTTATAAATCCAAGGACCAAAACTGCCAACTTTGTAACTCCAGGGACCAAACTTGTAATTTTCTCAAAACTTATCATATAAGGACCAAATATGCCATATTTGAATAGTACAAGGGTGTAGTTTGAATAATTTCCATTTTTAAACACCTAGGGACTGATTTTGACACTTTTGTAAAGTTGAGGGACCAAAGTTGTAAATTGTGATTTTTAAACTTCAAAGGACAATTTCTTACAACTTGTGAATCCCAAGGACCTTTTATGACTTTTTATAAGTTTTGGAATGACCAGGGACTAGTTTTGACAATTGGTGTAACTCCAGGGACTGAAACTGACATTTGTGTGAACTTCGCGCATTTTTCACTTGTTTTTCAATCTTTTTGTTCCCGAGTCATATAAAAACACATTTATATCATTTTGTATCCTTTTATGAGTCATTTGTGTGTTTTTGGTCGTTTTGTGGGTTCAAATTATATAAAAGATATGTGTAAAACGGCACATATCATCCACAGTAGCCGGATCCCCCTAGTTGTACTAGCCGGATCCCAAATACAAGGGATCTGGGGGAACCGTGGAACAGAACTCAGCTATACGCTTTCAAAAAACACCACTGATCTTTTTCCCTCTACTCACATAACACAAAAACGACTAAACCACTGATTCCATCTTCATTGGATTCCATACTCTCAAGTATTCCTCTCTAGAACATCATTGTAAGTAATTACACTAACTTGTTCTAATCTTCATCATCCTCATCCTAGGGTTTATGGTTTCACAAATTTCTAATCAATTACTTTAATTAGGGTTTTTAAAATTAATCATGAAAAGGAGTTTTTTTAACATAATTAAGATCACATCGTGTTCACAACATTGTTAATACAAATCAAAACCATAAACCCATCTCAACTAATTTTTACCTAACTGGAAAATTTGTGTTTCTAGGACAAACCATGCCTAAAGCCACTCAACAAGATCATCATGATACCGTCCATTACCTTACTCATTACTATCGAAATGAGGAACTCTCAAAAACCGACCGCAAGGTCTTCAAAAAGCTCGGAAAACGACTTATCTACGAAGGTCGTGTAATCAAGGAATGTTTCCTTGAGGATACCGACATTCGTCAAGTCTTCTCGGCAATCAATTTTGATTGTCTTCTTGACATTGATGAACAAATTTGTCCGGTTTTCATCTTTGAGTTTTATAAAAGCATTAGGATCATTCGAAACGCCGATGATAGCATTTCAATCACTTTCATCATCAATAAACGAAACTTCACTTTCACCCTCAACACCTTTGCTCAAATTCTTTGCATTCCTTCTGAAGGAATTTGTATGTACTCTCAAGACTGGGCTATTAACACCCAAAACCTTGCACTTGATTCTAAACCAATGTACCATACTCCTCTTGATGAACCCGAAATCATCCGAGACACCATTTTCAAAATAATAGCCGACCAATCCCGTTTCAATCGAAACAAGAAGCTCATTCACCGTAATCCTTTTCAAATGGAACTTTTCGAAATCCATCCCATGTTTAGAAAATGGGAAGAAATCCTTAGGGAAAACGTCATTAGCCTAGTTGGTAACAAAGATCATCCAAATGCATGCCTTGTGCAAATGATCTATTGTCTTACCCACCAAAAGTCATTTAACCTCGCCTATTACATGGTAAGGAGAATGGCCGGGGTATTCAAAGCTTCCAACATGGTACTTCCGTATGGTATGCTCCTAACACGACTTTGTAAGTATGTTAGTGCATTGCAACCATCTCCTATCAACAATGATCATTTCTTTGCCGATCATGTAATGGTACCTCTTACCAAAATACCCTCTAAACGCTTCATGGTCAATGGGAAGAAACCTAACGCTCTCTCGGACTCCTTGGAAGGAGAAGAAGAAGAAAATGAGGAAGAAGAAGATGTCGACCCTATAGCCAACATTGAATTGGAACCCTCCGACTACTACGAACAACTTCCAACCATTCCAAACGAAACCACGGAATTCAAACAATTGAGGGGCATGATTTAAAATCTTGCTTACAACCTCACTAAGTCGTCAAAAAGGAAAAGAAAGAATTAACGAAAAAAGACAATAGGAATATGCTTGTTTCTTTTTATGTGTGAATGATTATGTTTTAGCACTTTGGTTTGTGGTAATTTGAATATAATTACCTCTTTCATTATTAATGAGTGTTACTTTGTGATGACATGCTTGTTCTTGTTGTTTAGTTTAACGGTTAATTAAGTGTGCAAAATCTGCACATCATTCTGTGAGGATTCTGATCTGCAGATTCCGGATCCCTAGGATTAGCCTAGCCGGATCCTTCAAAGGAGGGAACCGTAGGATCCGTGACATCAGATCAGCAATACAACATCCCTTACATCGAGATAGCTTTCTAGATAACATTACATTAGCTAAACATAAGATATTAGAACCTAACTAAGTCCACTTCAAGGATGAGAAAGGATTAGATTCACTTATAGCTTACTTGAGATCTTAGTCAAAATGCCTCTTGATTTACCAACATATCAAAACTCACCATATTTCCGATTCAATACTCACAAATTGTTTCTCATCTTTAAAACACTTAAGTGGACATTTTGAACAATTTTAGGAAATTGTTTTTAGTCATCTTTATCTCAAAGTGGGTCAAAAATTAGTTTTTCAATTCTTGTGATTTTTAAGGAATTTTCAAATTTCACCTCAAGCTAAAATCTGACCTCTAGGATCATTTATTATGACTTGACATCACCAAAACTCTTAGTGTTATCCTTGAACATCCATTGGTAGTCATCTAGTCCCATCTTCCCTCCATAAAAAGCAATCATTTGCTATAACACTCATTACTCTTGATCATTCAAGTGTACCCTCATATTAGGAACTTAGAAGGACTGAAACACTCAAAATAATATAGGATCTAGCTTTTAGAAACTTGATTTCTAACCTGTCATAACTGCTGAGAGCCGGATCCCTAGGATTAGCCTAGACGGATCCCTCAAATAAGGGAACCGTGGGATCCGGGTGACAGATTATGTCAAACCTTGCAAAAACAATCATTTCAACTTATCTTTCTAACTCAAACACTCCATCTCATCTTAAATGAGTTCCTAGATCAGTGAAACTCTGAACTTCAACCTTGTGCATGTTAATCATCACATCTCTAAGAATCTTAGTGGCTTGAGTCTTAAATGCACTTGCCAAATTCTTCCTTTTTATAAGCCATATTTCTAAGAACACTTTAGTCATCAAACACAAACACAATTATCAGCAATTATAACCATCTTCCTTAGTCATTTCATCATGAGAAAGGCTCCTAGTGCTAACTCATCCACTCAAGAACCACCCAAGAAACTTGGTAGGATCATACACGAAGTTTCCTCAACCGAATCATCTCCAGTTAAGTCCATCAATGCTAGGATTTCCCCTACACCAAAGAAACCAATCAAACTAATCCCTAAGAAGAATGTTCCCACTAGGATTTCATCACCAAACTCTACTAAACCAAACATACCCTCCACAACTCAACCAACATCATTAGGGCCTAGAGCCACCTCACAATCATCTCCACATTCTCACAATGTAGATGACTTACCTCCTTGGCCATCTCACCTTCCACCACTACCAACTAATTCACTTGAAAAGGTTGGGCAACAAAATCAAAGTGTTGAATCAACACTTGCTCTAATATCAAACTCTCTCATTCCCCCCACTAGTCCATTTTGGATTATGAGAAGACATCAAAGTCAACCACCCGACCACATGGAAGTTGATGCTTCTTTACCTCCACCCTCAAACATTGTAGAGACATCACTTAATGAGCCTCCACCAATTCCTCCTTCATTTGAAGATCCTCAACCCACTTCACTTGAACTTCCACTTCAAGAAATTCAAAACCATGACAAAGATTGCTATCATTGTAAACATGTTGAAAGGTTGATGCATGAACTACGTGAAGAGCAACGTTTCATGTTTTATCACCTCCTCGAACGTTTCGAAGAGATCAACAAACCTAAACTACAATGAGCATCATAGTCACAAGCTCAAACTTAGAATGTTTAGGAAACTTATCTCATCCTTGATCATCATTAAGGTTTTAGTTGAATCTTGAGTTTGGGTAACTCATTAACATTAGTAGCACTTGTATGGCTACTTCATTCTCTTAGTTTTAGAGATTTATTTGATTATCTCTTGTTTTATTGAATGAATATTTCTATGCCATAATTATTTTGTGTGTTGTGCTTGTTATAATTATTTTGTGTGTTGTGCTTGTTACATTGTACACATATCTCATCTTCTCATTAGCATTGATTGACACATTCTTATTGCTGAAGAAACTGTCACCAGACAGCCGGATCCCTAACAATGGCCTAGACGGATCCCTCCAAGAAGGGAACCGTGGGATCCATGGTACAGAAGCACAAAATACTACTAACTTGAGTTTTATTTGCAGGAAATTATGCACTATACTCTTGTTTTCTAACCTTTACATTGTAGATTTTCAAAGTACACATGAAGATTTTGACACCATAAAGCTAGGGGGAGCTTTGTGTCAAACGATATTGCAAAAATCATTTGCAACTTAATCCGCTTTTGGATTACACTTCATGACACCCCATTGCAACCTTGCAATCTTCAAGGGGGAGCACGTTTTCGTCACTTAGACAAATCATTTGCTAATACATTAGATTATTTACGTTATGTACTTGACGCCCTCTCAAAAGGGATGGACTCGTCAAGGGGGAGTTGAGACGTGTACCATTCCCGTCACTTGCTCTCTTTACATTTTTCTTTTACATTTTTTTTACAAAAAGTGTGTTAGTTTCTTTTAACACTTTTTGTTTCGACAAAAAGGGGGAGAAGAAAGTAAAAACTACTAATTCAAATTTGCTACGAATTTTAGTTTTTCCTTAAAATAATTTTATGTTTTGTCATCAACAAAAAAGGGGGAGATTGTTAATACAAATAAGCCGTAAAAACGTTTATTTATATTTTACGATCTTCAAATGTTTTGTCGATAACAAACGTAAAATCATTTTAACGAAACAAATAAAATACGTAAATAGTTTGATTCAATAGTTTTCTAACACACTAACGTTTTCACATAAAACACTAAAACAAGTATAAGTGATTTTATGATTTAGATACATATGTACAACAACTAGTGTTTACATATTGGGCTAACACATACTTAACTAAGTATATACTAAAATGGGTAAAAACAAGTTTTTACTAAAATGGGTAAAAACAAGTATATACTCAATGGGTAAAAACTAGCAAATAGTATTGACCCATAACCCATGGTTTTGTCCAAACCACTTAGCCAAGTTCAATGTACTCTAGAGATACATTGTATCTAGAAAGAAATCCATGGATCAACCCATAACCCATGACCCATGACCCATGACCCATAACCAAAATACCCATGGGCAAAGAGGAGCGTCCCACGGATCCCTGGCCTTACGCTAGCCGGATCCTTTGTGGAGGGATCCGCGGGATCCGGGGAACAGTAGAATTTCTCCTCTATAAATAGTGAGCTATTTCTTTCTTTTTGCACGCAACTTTACACACATACTTCCCCCAAGTATTATATCCCTCTAACCTCAGATCCAAGAGATCTATGTAGTTTGTCTTTTGTTTTTGTGTGATTCTCTAGGTTCCTCTTAAAGGCGAGATCACCACTTCTTGAAGTCGAGCAAGCTCAAGTCCATGAGTTGCCATGCTTCGTCATCATCAAGGCAACTGAGGTTCTCTTGTTGATAGTTCTTTCTTCCTCCATAGATGTTGTGTTGAAGGCATTAGTGAAGGATGCCGAAAGAGTCAAGACGAAAGCATTAGTGAAAGGTGCTTATCGTCCGTGTCAAAGTATTAGTGAAGAATGCTAAAGGTGTCAAGACGAAGGCATTAGTGAAAGGTGCCAAGCGTTGTGTCAAAGGCATTAGTGAAGGATGCCTAAGAATCAAATCAAGTGGCGTTAGGGAAGAATTCCTAGGTCGTATAATCGATGAGGTGCATCGTTATACATATAAGTATTTGTTTATTTCCAAGGATGGTGATATCCTTGATGGTGTTGTAATAAGGAGTGGATCTCCTTAAGATTAGGTGTTGTGTTGTGATGGGTAGTAGTTCCTCCATGGTAATGAAACTAGGTGCTTAGCCTAGTACCTAATAAAGGGTAGGCGACGTTGTGTAGGTGTGGTTCACCTTGGTGTGAAAGAACTAGGTACTTAGCCTAGTACCTTATAAAGGGTAGGCGACGTTGTGATAGGATTAGTTCTCCTTGGTGTGAAAGAACTCGGTGGTTAGCCTAGCACCGTATAAAGGGTAGGCGAAGTTGTGTTAGGTGTGGTTCGCCTTGGTGTGAAAGAACTCGATATTTAGCTTTGTACCGGAAAAAGGTGTAAGCGACGTTGTGAAGGCTTCTCCGCCATAAGGAGATTGGTGTAGTGTTTATGAACTCTCGAGTAGGTGACTCGGGGAGTGGAGTAGGGCAAGGAAGGTGTCCTTGTAGCCGAACCACTATAATTACTTGTGTCGTGGTGATGTGCTTCTTACTCTTTATCATTCATTACACTTTTATATTTATATCTATCAACGTCCAACACAAAACAACCAAATAGATTGACATAAGTCGATCTAAATATTTAAAAGGAAGTTTTAAATTGGTAAAACTATTCAACCCCCCCTTCTAGTTTTCCACAGAGTAGACTGAGACAGGAAGGGTAAGATATGACCAACTGACGACCCTTTATACTTGTGCGATTTGACCAACTGAGCACCTACCGTTTGGATGAACTTAAGAATTAGGGGGTGAGTGTCTAAGATGCTAGCGCCTGGGCACTCACTATTATAAGTCTAGCAATTAGCGGAACTTAATGACTCGGCTTAGGGGACCAGGAACAACTGGACTTATGAGGGGACACCTGACTTCTCCAGTGGTGACATCTTTGCTGATAGGTTAGGGTGAACTGACCAAATGTTGTCCTCTCGACTTTGACCCCACTTGAAACAAGAATCTAGTGACATTTAGAACCCATGTAATGCGATAGTAAGCACCGGCTCTTAATGACTGCTATTAGATTGCCGAATGATCCCGGGTGACCTGTTCATCTTGGTGAGGATTCTAAGAACCTTAGGGTAAGCAAATTGACCAAAGGAGTCTATCGACTATTACCACTTGTGGAAGAACTCGGTTTAAGAATTGCATCACTATCATTCCCATTAGCTTGTTTACCAGAGAACCTGCCCAATTGATCATGTGACACCTTAAATATTATCAATCATATCATTAAAACTTATTTATTTGACTAATTTAATTAATTAGACAGTTAGGAATCAACCGTTCTTGGGACGACCTCGGTCTTACCATTCCCTCACTACATGCGACCGGATACACTGCCCGTTAGTGCATTAGGTAGGCCATAGGTAGACGAGTTACTATAAATGTAAAACCTGCATCAACCTGTCACTCCACCTGCCTTGCCAAAGCAAAAAGAAAAGACTGTTGAAACAGAAAAAGCGGTTATCGAGAAACCAAAAGTTTTAGCACCTGGCCTTTTTAAGATGAATACTATTAGCCTCGCTTATTTATAAAGATAACGTCACACAAGTGAATTGGACTAGATTCGTAGTAAGTTGTGCCCTTAGGGACTACTTATGTTCAATAGGCAAACATGTAGTGTGATGAGCCTATAAATACCCCTCATGACTTCCATGAGGGGTGTGGTTAAGCATTAGGTTATTGTATTGTTTCACTTATCAATAAAGTTATCCTTTTCTTGTCCACTGTAGGACCTTAAATATCTCAACCTTATCACTTTACCAAGCTAGCCAAACACAAGTATACCCTCGTTAAACACTTAACGCGTAGAAATAATGAAGGAAAGATTAAGAGAAAGATGGTGACTTGATGTTATAAAACCGTGTATGTGTAGAGAGAGAGATGAACACAAGATGTTGTATATTCCAAAGAAAACACACACACACACACACTTTCAAGCACACCCCTCAAATGACCATTTGAGGGAAGATGCCCTAATGGGCTTTGGGATGGGCTTGGATTGGACTTGGATTGGATGACAACTTATACAAGGCTAGCTTAACATAACATTTAGCCATTTAGCTTAGTCCAATCCACGAGCCCGTTGACTATTCTAATACAATATCTAACACACATTACAAAGTTCCTAAATGTGAATGACCATCACTTCTAATAAAAATGTTACGACTAACAATCTCCCCCTAAGGGGTGGTCATTCAAAAGATGCTCCACTTGATAAGATCTTTAATTTCCTTGAGCTTGAACTTTGCGTGTAGATATAGAATAGTCTTGATTCTTTGTTCCTTCATGCTTTGTGATCAATTAATGTGGTTGTCTGCCGTTGTCAACTTCGTTGGTTAGGTGTCTCCACGTCTTTCTCCACCATGCTCACACTTCTATTTGTCTTTTGGTTACCAATGATGTAGTTCTCAAGTCTTTAAACTTTGTAGATTCTTTGACATTGACGAAGAATCATCTTTAACTTTGAGTAGCCTTTGATTTTGATGAGAACTTTCATGTGTTGTTGATATGAGCATGTGGAGAATCTGCACGATCAATCCGCTCCGGAGCTTCCGTAAGAAGAAAACATAAAAACAGGTTAGTAATAAGCGGATTCCGGCACTTACAAGTTTGAAATTCGAGGGTGTTAACAAAGATAGTGTGAAAACACGTCTCTAATTCTCACAAAGGCTGTTCCTGAACTGGAGTCCCACAAGTGAGATAATGCGATGTACTGAAGTACACCTACAGTTCAGATGAGTCGCTGAGGTACACCGAAGCATCACCCTACGACTGTAGACCGTTTGAGACACACTAAGCGTAATCCACGGGGAGTTACCGAAGTGACCTGCTGTCAGGGCTGCTTGATGTTGACCCTGGCAGGAGTTTCCATTCAATCATTGAAGATCACAGATGTGAAACCTCTCATAAATGTTCTGGCAGATTGCTAAGATAAGCGTAGGACTCTAGAATATATAACTTGTGTCCTTATTGATGAACAACAAGCGATGTCATGTCAAGTGTTCCTATGAGATCTTTTGATGAATCTCGTGGCTCTAGACTCTATAGTGCATTTTGGTTTTCCTGAGCAGAGACTAGGGAGAGGGTCTCCTTCTTCAATACCAACGATCTCTAAGAGAAAGTCGATAGATTATGTAGGGTTCCCAGTGAGAATGAAAGAAATCCCTTTTGAGAGGAATTGAGTGGCTAGAAGGTTTAGTGCAGTGCGTCACTGGGTCCATGACGTCTTTTGTCTTCAATACCAGCGTCATCTAAGTGACAGCCAATAGCAGATGAATTGAACCCGGTTTCTGCCCTAAGGTTGATTATGGAGGGCTATTTCTTTTCACCCTTTCTTTTACTTTTCTTTTTAATTCTTCAACCCCTTCTTTCTCCTTTCTCACATTACTCCTTTTTTCAATCATACCTAAGGACTTCTAATACTAACTATGGGTATTGTCCTTGGGTAGATCCCTCCGGCTCTGGCGGATCATAGGACGGATTTTCCTATCCTTAGACACCTTATATCTCCATGACTATTCCTATGTTGCCATAAAACCATTTTATTGAAAATCTCTCAAAGTGTTTATGATTATAAAGCATATTTTGTTAACACCTTGAGAGTTTTGTATTTTCAAAAACACTCCCCCTTCATATGTGCTTATATTGTTTTAACTGAACTCTGCACAGTGAGGGTAGAGTCCGTACTTTTTGAATTGATCAGCTCATGATAGACAATTCCCCACGAGACACGGTTACATAGCTTAGTTAAAGAGTTACATTGTCAGTTTTTAGGTGACAACTAGCTCTAATAACTAACTTGAAGTTGTAAACACTTCTTGAAAAGAAGGTTAGACCCATGTAAGTTCGTGTCTATCACGAGTTTCTTGAAATGGTACATTTACTGACTTTGATTCCTCGTCAATTCAATGGTTTCAACTGAGTCGAGCTCTTTTGAGATTCAAACAACGATCATTAAACATTTTAGATCACATTTTAATCACGTTTTTCCCCCTCAAAAATAGCATATCCATGATGTTTTTAAAACAAAATGATTAAAAGATATGTTTTTCGGAAAACATTTGGAGAGAAACTGATTTAGCATGAATTTTGGAACAATTTTGGTTTTATACTCCCCCTTTAATAAAGCATAATCAATTAAAGGGTTTTAGAGGGAGTTATCTTGAGCACAAAATGTTTTGAAAGATTTAGAAAAATCTTTTTGAACAATCTAGAAAAGGTGCTCAAGATGATGATGATTTCTCACATGTTTTAAATGTAGTGCACTGAAGCGTACACTTGATTTTTTCTTTAGAAACACGAGTTTTGATTTGAAATAATCAAAACTCATCATTTTTGTCCGGGTTTCGTACTGAAGTATACGAAAGCCATATTTTAAGAAAATTTGAGAGACGACATGTTTTGGAAAACATTTAAAGAACTCTCGCTCAAGCATCTGTACATACCCGTATCATTGTTGAATGACATTTCTAGAAACGTACAGAATATCGATTATACGAGAGACATGTCGTGAGAAGAATATTTTTGGATTTTTGATTTTCTATTGTTTTTGTATTTTTGAAAGTTTTATATTTTTATATTTTGCTTTTGTTGGTTTTTCAAATTTTGTATTTTGTTTTTCAAAAATGTTTACAGCGAAGCTTTTTGGAAAATCATTTTCAAGAAGATTCGAGAAGACGTTCTAACTCCTCAGGAGTTAGGCTTCGCATTCCAATTCGTCGAACTAAATCGTCAAACCTTTCTTTTGGAAGAGCTTTAGTAAATAGATCGGCGAGTTGGTAATCAGTCTTCACGAAAAATAATTCAACAGTACCTTTTTCCACATGTTCTTTGATGAAGTGATAGCGGACTCTGATATGCTTAGTCTTTGAGTGATGAACAGGATTGCATGATATGGCTATGGCACTTTTCGAGTCACAATACATAGGTATTTTATCGAAAGTAAAGCCATAATCTGTGAGTTGTGTTCTCATCCACCGAACTTGAGCACAACACGCAGATAAAGACACGTACTCAGCTTCAGCGGTTGAAAGTGCAGTGCAATCTTGTTTCTTTGAAGACCAGCTTACTAACTTTTCACCCAAAAATTGTGCTCCTTCTGATGTGCTTTTTGCTGTAACTTGATCACCTGCGTGGTCCGCATCTGAAAAGGTAATTAGATCAAATCCGGATTCCTTCGGATACCAAAGACCCTTGTGAATGGATGTCTTCAGGTACCGAAAGATCCTTTTAACCTCTTTGAGGTGTATTTCGGTAGGCTTTGCCGAAACCGTGCTATAAGCAAACAACAAAATGAATATCTGGACGACTAGCAGTGAGGTACATGAGAGAACCAATCATGCTCGATATTTCTTGATCGATAGGTTTCGCAAACAAATCGGCTCCAATTTTTGGTGAAGTTACCATTGGTGTTCCAACCGAATCACAATTATCCATACCATGATTTTTCAAAATCTCGCTTGTGTATTTAGCTTGATTTATAAAAATTCCACGAGGGATTGATGTATTTGTAAACCAAGAAAAAACTTTAGTTCCCCCATCATGGACATTTGAAATTTGCTTTTCATGAGATTTTCAAAATGTTTTGAAAGATTCGGATTAGTGGACCCAAAATGATGTCGTCCACGTAAATCTGAACAATCAAAATGTCGTTTTTGCATTTTGTGTAAACAAGGTAGGATCAACTGTTCCTTTGGTGAAATTGTTTTGGATAAGGAAAGAAGACAGTTCGTCATACCACGCTCTCGGAGCTTGCTTTAATCCATAGATTGCCTTTTTGAGTTTGTAGACGTAGTTTGGATGTTCCATGTCTATGAAGCCTTCTGGCTGACTCACGTACACTTCTTCTTTCAGAGTTTCATTCAAGAACGCGGTCTTAATGTCCATCTGATAAACCGTGATGTTTTTGTGAGCTGCATAGGCTAAGAAAATCCTGACTGCCTCAAGTCTAGCTACCGGCGCGAATGACTCCTCGAAATCTATCCCTTCCTCTTGTCTGTATCCTTTGGCCACAAGACAAGCTTTGTTGCGAATAACAGTCATCTCTTCATCCCTTTTGTTCTTCCATAACCATTTGAGATCAATGACTCGAATGTCAATTGGTCTTGGAACCATATCCCAAGAGTCATGTAGACGGTATTGGAGAAGTTCCTCCTGCATCGCTTCTATCCATGCGGGTTCTGCCATTTCCTCGCGAATGTTTTTCGGTTCAATATTGCTAATTGAGCAAAGGTAAATGCACAAGTCGCAATCGGTGGCAAGTTGGCGTCTCATCTAAATTGGCCATGACGGTTCACCAATAATTTGTTCAAGGGGATGGTCTTTAGTCCACTTCAGAGTAGAAGGATACCGTAGATTATACGAGTGCGAGTTAGATGGTTCTCGTAAGTTTGAAGATGATTCAGCTGATTCCGTAGCAAACGGGTTTTCAAATAAGTCTTCATCTAACGTTGCATCGTTCTGGTTTTGAGTAGGTTCTTCTTGAAATGATATGTTTTGAATTTGCTCATCAACTGCTGGTAAAACTGTTGGAAGAATTAGAGTTGCTGGAGTAGATGTAGATGATGTTGATGGAGTTGGCGCATTGGTTTCGACCGTTGTAGATGCATTTTCTGTTGGTGGTGGTAGGTGATGTTGAGCGAGTGCAGCGGAATGATGGTTTGATGCATTTGTCGAGGTTCCACCATAGTATTCATCGAACATTAACTCAAAGAATTTCTCCCATTCTTGTTCATGAGGTGTTTCAGCAAAAGTTGATGGAGCTCTTTGTGGTACGAGTCCTGAACTGATGTGTCCAGAAGTCTGCAAGTTTAGTGCGGGTTCTAGAGCGAGTCTCTCGGAAGCCATAAAGTCATGTTCCTTAGCACTCAATTGAAGTCCAGATTGTTCCTTTTGTACCAACATGATAGCTTTCTGAAGATACGCAAGATCCTTCTTTTTCGGCTTAGTTGGACAATTTCTTGCCATGTGACCCACTCCTTGACAGTTATAATGTTGGAATCACTCCTAAACCATAATCAAGTGTTTGTAATTAATATGTAATAGTTAGCTTTATTATGGCCTTTATGTTTGCAATTAGCCTTAGGCTTATGTAGAAGGCCCATAAGCCTAGGCCTTAGTCCATTAAGGAAAGGATGGAAACTAGGAGTGTTGCCCTAGCTTTCCTCCTATAAATACCTTATGTAAACCTTCATTTGAAGGTTGGTTGTTCTCTTTTCTATTTCACTCTTTGCTTTAACCTTTCTCTTAGTATTTCGTGTGTTTGGATAAGGGTTCAACCGATCTCTCCTTCTCTATTTCTTCTCTTGATGCTTGTGTTGTAAAACTAGTGACCTATCAGTGGTATCAATCGCCATCTAGTTGGGTGAAACGGTTTGTTTTTTTGTCTACTCGTAAGGTTCTCGTTTTTAACCTTTCTCACGCATAAAGCTTTCATTTTTTCACTTTAAAATTCAAGATTCTTGTACTTTAAACGTTATTTGGTGTTAAAGTTTACGTTTTTGGCAAAAAGTTTGGAACTTTACGTGTGTAGAAGTGTTTTTGACCTTGATTTCATTCGTGTACCTATTTCTACTCGTAAGGTGAAAAAGTGTTTTGGATAATCAAGTTTCATACTTTTGTGTTATTTTGGTGATATTGAAGCTATTTCATCATAAAAATCCGGTTTCTAAACACTTTTGGGCATAAAATCCGTTTTTGGTATTTTTTACTCGTAAGGAAACCCTAAACTTACGCATAAGAGTTCCTTGGTTTGATCTTCAGTTTTTGTGGTTTACTCCGTGTTCTCTTGCTTGGATAAGCCTGAAAACACGTCGACTTTGGATATCTTTTGCGCTATGATAGTGTAAAAGATCTTTTGGGTAAAACCCTAATCTTACGCATAAGCTCAAAGCTTACGCGTAGAACCCTTTACGCATAAGATTATTCTTACGCCTAAGCCTTGTCTTACGCATAAGCTAATCCTACGCATAAGTTTTCTACGCCTAACTTTCAGATTACGCATAACTTTAGTGTTTCTCAACTCTTACGCGTAAGCTAATCCTACGCGTAATTCTCATTGTTACGCGTAAGGTGGTGTTTTTACGCGTAAGCTCTTTCTACGCGTAAGGTTTTTTCTACGCATAAAGTTCTTTTTACGCGTAAGGTTCTTTCTACGCGTAAGGTTCTTTCTACGCGTAAGGTTCTTTCTTCGCATAAGCTGGTTTTTTACGCTTTAGGACTTCTTCAACAAACAAAGTTTCATTCGACTACAAAGATCCATCATCAACACAAGTTATCAAAAAAAAAAAAAAAAAAATTGGCGGGAAAATTTGAGTAAAATTTAATTTTTCGGGGAGACTAAATTTTGGTTTAACTGTGAATATTTTGGACGAAAATTCAAATTTTAGGGCCCAAATTCGAATTTTTCGGGTCAAATTTTGCGTCAAAATTGTCATAACTCAAAATTTTCTTACAACCTTAGAATTGAATTTTATAGTGAATTTCAAATTTTGAGAGTCAAAATTTTTCATAATTATTTTTGGAGGGAAATTGAGATTCACTATATCGACCTTCTGTGTGCTATATCGACTTTGCACCTTTTCTTCTCTTTGATTCTTTTGCAGGTGTTTAAATCAATGGATTCTGATGCTGAAATGGTATATGTAAGATGGAAACCATTCAAATTCCCAATGATTAAAAACCCGCAGTCGTGCAAGGTGAAATAGTTGATGTACATGAAAGGAATGCTCAAATGGATGTTGAGAATGTTGTGATTACTGCAACTGTCGGTAATGCGGACAATGAGGTTGTTGCATTGGAAAAGCAGGATGACAGCAGCAGATCTGGAGAAGATATCATACTTAACTACGACACCGAGCCCAACTGTGACGAAGAACAAATGGTTGAGGAAGATATATTACCCACCTATGACACTGACACAGAACAGATGGTCAAGGTACAATCTACTGTTGCTCATATTCTGGCTGCAAATGCGACACAACATACTGAGCAACCTGAATTTAGTAATGAAGGAGAGGTTGACCAGTGTGTTGCACAATGTCCAGACAACTATCTCATGTCTGAGCCCTTACTTGCTAACAATTCACCTGAAACGTCAAATCTAACTCTTGAATCTGAAATCATTCTTCTCAAAAAGACCATTGCTCAGTTTCATAAAGATTTTTCAAAACTAGAGGCACATTGCATCTCTTTTGAACTTAAATTACAAAACAAATCTTTTTCAGAACACAATGGTCAGCATTCAAATGAACTAAGTAATCGTGTGGATACATTAATAAAAGAAAATGAGCATTTAAAGGCTCAAATTCAAGCAAAGGGGCTTGCACATGTTGCTTTACAAAACAAACTGAGAAAATTAACTGACAAGAATGTGGATACTAATTTTGCAAAACCAACAATCTTGGGGAAATCGTCTCTAAAACCAATCAGAAACCAATCAGTTGTTAGACATCCAACTGCTTTTAAATCTGAACGTTCAAAATCGTCAAAACCACGGTTTCCCTCCCAAGTTGTTGAGAATAATCATTTGTCAAATCCAGTCACTCCACATTCCGGGCCCAACAATAATGCTTCTGTTTCTATTAAACATGTTTCTGTTAAACCTGCTTCTGTTATACCTGTACAAGTGGCTGCTTCTGGCCAATCTAGGATTAGTTCGAACACTGTGTCTAAACCGAGCATTAAACATAAACATTCATATGATTCAAATGACGCATACAAGAACTATGATCTAAAAAAGGCTAGGAAAAGGGCACTACTCCAAAAGGATGGAATCTTAGGTTCACGACCTAGTGTATCACCTTCGAGTGTATTACTGAACACTGCTTGTAGTAGCAAACCAAAACCTAAGTTAACTCAAACAGTTAGAAATAAACCCGTTGATCTAAACGTAAAATTTCAGAAACCTAATAGGTGGATCAATATAGGACGCAAATTCTTTCCAAAAGAAGTTTCAACATCCCTTAGATCTAACCTTAGATGGATACCAACGGGTAGAGTTTTCAAAACTGCTGGTCTTAGGTGGATTCCTACAGGCAAGATACTAAGTAGTTGCACCAAAACAAGTGAGATACCCACTACATCCATCCGTGAGGCAGGAAAGGAAATCATCAAAATAGCATGTTCAGGTGTCAAGAAAATAATTGACACTACATCTTTATGCCTCTAACACCTGGAACCCAATTACACTTGGGGATCCATGTTTCTTTTCTTTCTTGCACCCCTTCTATTTTTCTATGCAGGTACAACAGCTATGGCTCCTACAGCAAAACAGCGTAGGACCCGTTTCTCACCATAAAAAATATCATGATCCATCAGCTGTTCCACCATTGTACTTAATCGTCATGAATTGGAAACATTGCTTGCTCCTCTGATTAAAGATTCTGCCAAAAGTCGTGCTTCAGATGTATCGAATGTTTCCGCTGCACAACCGATAATACTCTAATTTCAGATACACCTGAATCTACAACAACAACCGAATCGTCTATAACAGAAGATCAAACTGCTTCCAACAACAATGTCACAGCTGATGATCAACATTATGAACAGAGAAGTTTTATCAGCAGTTGATTCTCACGAGATATTTATGGTACTTCACACTTGTTCATACATGGTTTCGCTGTCTCCTTATACATGGTTTCGCTGTCTTCAATTCATCATCAACATACGTGGTGTATGATTCTGAATCATTGAAAACATCGAGGGGGAGAGAGTGTGTAGGTGGTCATTGCTTCCTTGTTCTTCTACATTCTTCTTTGCGAAAACCCAATGCCTTCTTGAATTTCTTCAATTAGGTGAAAGAAATGTGAAAGAAATAAGACGATATATGGCTCAAACGTCTCACTTTGGAGTTATCGTCTCAATTTCACGGGTGATCTTGTGTGAAGTTACCTAAATATGATGTTAAGATGCCTCACACACGGTCTTGGCATCGAGTTATCGCTTATTCACATGTGATTAGTATTCCGAAAGACCACAACATTCAGGGGAAAGTCGTATCATTTCGTCTTTCATGGTTTGTTTGGTGTGATGCGTCTAAATACGTGAGAAGATCGTGTTGATTTCTGGCATGTTACCCTCGAACGGATCTTCCACAATTAGTCAGATTTTCTTTGTGTAGTTTACTGCTCATCTACAAATTCCGCTGCATACTGAAACCTTCAAAAGTTAGAGGAAATGTGGACTTCATCAAAGTTTTAAATCTGCTAAAGACAGTTGTCAGTTTGGGGGGAAGCTGATTAAGAAACTTCGTCAATCTCTGTTTATACTCACAATGGCTTCTGAGTATAACAGCTTAGAACCCGGTCACAACCGCTTAAACTTCCCTCAACCCCCATCATCAGCCGAACAAAGCCCCCAGCTCACTCGTCAACAAATGGAAAGGTTATTTGCTCCGCTGTTCAGTGACGATATTGATGAACGTGCTCCAGGTGTATCCGCTGTTTCCGCTGCTCAACCTGATAATACTCTTATACCTGATACACCTGCTACAACAACTACTGTTGAAGAAGCACCACCAGTTGACTCCACCACAACAGTTGAACACACCGCTTCCAACACTGATGAACCGGCTGATGATATTCTTAATGAAGTACCCCCACCTGCAGATTTTGATCCAAATGCGTTCTTTAACCCGTTTGCTAATGAAACTGCTGCACCAGATGTCGCGGAATCTTCAACAAACCATTTGAATCCTCAGAATCTGCACAATGTATACCAACATCAACCCTCCACACATAGATGGACAAAAGACCATCCTCTGGAAAATATTATTGGCAACCCGAATCAACCAGTCATTACGAGACAACGTCTTCACTCAGATGGTGAACATTGCATTTATGCACTCACTGTCTGCCAATCTGAACCTAAAAACATCAAAGACGCAATGACAAAAGACAACTGGATCGAATCCATGCAAGAAGAACTCAACCAATTCAAACGTCTTGAAGTATGGGAACTGGTTGAAAGACCAACAGGGGTCTACGTCATTGGTCTCAAATGGATTTGGAAAAACAAATTGGATGCTGAAGGGAATGTTATCCGCAATAAGTCACGTCTGGTAGCTAAGGGTTATCGTCAGGAAGAGGGTATTGACTTTGAAGAATCTTTTGCTCCGGTTGCTCGTCTTGAGGCTGTTCGGATATTTCTCGCGTTCGCGGCTCATATAAATATAACGGTCTTTCAGATGGACGTCAAAACTGCTTTTCTGAATGGGCAACTTAAAGAAACAGTTTATGTCAGCCAACCAGAAGGATTCGTTGATCCCGCCTACCCGAACCATGTATACAAACTGAACAAAGCTCTGTATGGTCTCAAACAAGCTCCTCGGGCGTGGTACGATAAGCTATCATCTTTCCTCATTGCCAATAATTTCACCAAAGGTTTGGTCGACCCAACTCTCTTCATACAATATCACGGGGAACATATTTTAATTGTTCAAATTTATGTGGATGACATCATTTTTGGGTCAACTCATAAAAAGTACTCAAACGCTTTTGCAAAACTAATGAAGAAACATTTTAAAATGTCAATGATGGGTGAACTTACGTTCTTTCTAGGACTGTGATATGTGCTTAAACACATATAATTTCCTTATCAAAACTGACCCAAAATAACCAAGAAAGAGCCGTTTATTGTTAACATTTGCGTGTTTCTTGAGTTTTTGCATGTGTAGGTACGAATATGACAAAACAGACAAAAGAAAGCCAAAACCGAAGAAAACCGAGCACGAGAGAAAGAAGAATGCTAAAAGCCGAGGCTGGGAAAGGAATTTGCAAGTTTGGACAATCAATTCTCAAAATGGCAGTTTTAGTCCCTGAAGATTCAGAATTGTCATGTTTAGTCCTTGGAATTTTCAAAGTTGGCAAATTTGGTCCTTGCTTATTTGAAGAATGACAAGAATGACCCTTGGAGATAATTTTAGATTTACACTTTTGATCCCTGGATTTTCAGATTTGACACTTTTGGTCCCTAAGTTACTAATTGGATCCATTTCATATCCTTAAATCCAATACACATAACCTTGGCCCAAGTTTAATCAAAAGCCCAAACCATGCAAACCTATACCCGGTCCAGTCCAATACCCAACCCGGTTTATCCAAGCTTAAACCTGTGACCCGTTACCCCGGTCAAACCAATCACTCCTACAGTCAAATAAATAATAAAAATCCACCCAGATAAACACCAAACGCGCCCAAAATCCCACCCATCTTTACTGTTTACCACCTCCCACCTTTTACCCTTGCATCCCATCACAATTACCCGTACTTAAGTAAGCTTCTAGATGCACTGACAACGTGTCAGAGAGGGTGTGACTCACAAGAGTGCCAAGGTGGCAGTTTTGAGGTTTCTTATTGGTGCGAACACATCACCATTCTAATCCAAGGGTGTAGATGGGATTTGATGACAAGATGATGAGATCAATGGTCGTGATTAGAAGCCTAGAAGCATCCCAATCCTCAAGCTTCTGCTATATAAACCCCCAATCAGTCGCTAGTTAGCTTGTCCAGCTTTTCATGCATTTAGAAGGCTGTTACCATGTCTTAATTTCATCACTAGTTGTAGTTTTACTTTATAAATGTAATTTCAAATTTATTAATGAAGCTTTGGTTTTATAGTTAATCTTAATTTTCCATTGTTTGTTCAGTCCTCTATTAGCTCTTATTTACTGTTCACATAAGCTCACATAAGCTTGTACAAGCTTATGTGAGTTCTTTACTTCCTTTATTTGTTCTTAATCTGAGATTTTAATCAAAAGTTTAAAAAGTCAATGAAAGTCAACACGGGTCAAATTTGAGAGTCAAATCAGTTTGTGGTGAATTCTGTTATGAGATTACTTAAATGTTGAGTTTACAAGTATTTTGAGTTATTAGATTGAGCTAAGTTGAAGTTTCACTTATTTCCAGAAGTTAATTTGCTCTTGATATGTTCAAAGGTATGTTTGGATTTGGACTAAGTTTGTGGTTTACATGAATTAGTTTAGTGATAACTTTAGTTTTTTTTAGTGCTAAGTTGGTTTTAAGATGTTTTTCATTAATATTTCAGAGTTTGTAAGTCTGCATAAAGTTTTTAAACTTCAATTCTGTTCTCTGTCTTAAGGTTTAATCCTGTTCCAAACAGCCCTTTTCCACAATCAATATGGAGGTCTCAATCAGTTTTTTAACTAGTTCGGGTAGTTTTTATGCTTATTAGTGCAACTTAATTCATGTATTATCAGTTCATTAGATGATTAGGAGTATTTAGTTAGCTTAAAATTGTGCATTAGTTGCCTGATCTTCATAATATAGCCTGTTCTTGTTAGCTTTTCTGTTTAGTTTAGTGGCACATTTACGTTTAGTTTAGTTTTGTTTAGTTTGCCCTTATAATCATTAGCTTATGTTAGATCCTTTAATTAGCTTATAGGTTAGCTTAACTGAATTGTAAACAATCCCTGTAGCTGCTACAACAGTTCCCATATAGTCCTAGTTGCTTATAGTTTTGATTTTTAATTTCTTCATTCTAGATCCTTAGAAGCTGAAATTCTGGATTATAGCACTTTGGTAGGTTGTTGATAACATGGTGATTTTAGCTTATTTTTGTGATTTTTCGAGATAGCTTATTTTGGTGCTTAAAGTTGGTACTTAAGAGCTGTTTGGCATAGTAGAGTTAGAACATGCTTTAGTGCTTAAATACCTCTAGCCTGTGCTTTTAGGGTCCCATTCAGTTGCATTAGCTTAAGTTAGGTTAGATTAAGGCTAGGGTAGCTTATAGTAGCTTTTGGATAGCTTATTGCTCATTTTAAGTGCTTATTCATTCAAGTAGTGTGCCCAAATCATAGTTCTTGTGCTCCAAAATCATTTATGTTAATTTTCACTAGTTCTCTATTTTATTTTATAAAATTCTGGAAGTTTTCATATTTTTCACTGTTCATTTGCTATTTTTCTGCATTTTATGTCATTTTCTAGCATTTTTAATTAGCATTTAATCCAAATAATTCAGAAAATGTTCTGAAAAATGCAATTTCAGTTTTCCTAGTTTTAGAATAATCAAAAAGTCATAAAAAGTATTTTTCCAGAATTTTCTTAGTTTAAATAGTATTTTCTAGCATTTTAATTAGTTTTAAATAGTATTAAATTCATAATAAATTGAGAAAAAGTCAGAAAAATGTGATTCCAGTTTTGATAATTCTTTTTAGTTTATTTTGATTTTTTAAAATTAGTTTTGTAATTTTATAGCTTATTTTCCTAATTTTTAGTATTTCAAGTCTATTTTAAATGTCTTAAATTAGTTTTTAATTCAAAATAAATCAAGAAAAACCATAAAAATTAGTTTTAAATCACAAATAGTTTTCAAATATCATTTTTAGCTATAGAAAAATAGTAGTTCATTTTTACGGTTTAAAATTAGAGTAGTTGCATTTAATTCACGTTTCATTAATTACGTTTAATTGCATTTTAGTTTAATCTTGCATAATTAGTTGCATTTCCTTGATTGCATCATAGATTTAGTTGTTATAATTTCTTTCCTTTATTATTCCCTGCACCGTAGTTTAGAAATCATCAAAATCCTTATTACCCATTCGAATCCCGGATCACGCGACGCGAGTTGTTTACTCCATTCATCCCTCGTTGGGAAAACGACCTGGGAAATACATACCTTTGTATTTATTTGGAAAATATATTTGTACGAAAAAGATCAAATCAGACTGCAAGTTCATCAATCACCCCGTGGTATTTTCTTGAGTCAGTCCAAATATGCCCTTGAATTGTTAAACAAATTTGGAATGAAAACCTGTGACACTTATGCCACACCAATGACTCATACCAAAAAGATAGACGCTGATTTACATGGGAAATTAGTTGACCCTACAAAATACCGTAGTATTATTGGGTCTCTTATGTATCTAACAGCTAGCAGACCTGATATTGTCTTTGCCGTTTATCTATGCTCCCGTTATCAGTCGCGACCAACTGAAATCCATCTCTCTGAGGCTAAAAGAATCCTCCGATACATCAAGGGAACCATTAACTTGGGGATCTAGTATCCGAAGGATTCTGGTTTTGAACTAATCGCTTTTTCAGACGCTGACAACGCAGGATGCTTAGACTCAAGGAAAAGTACTTTAGGAGCACTACAATTTCTTGGTGATAAACTGGTGTCTTGGCAATCAAAGAAGCAGGATTGTACATCGCTGTCATCAACCGAAGCAGAATATGTAGCCATGTCTGCGTGTTGTGCACAAGTCATCTGGATGAGAACACAACTCAAAGACTATGGTTACGTATTTGACAGAATCCCGATGTACTGCGACAATCGGAGTGCCATTGCGATCTCGTGCAACTCGGTTCAGCATTCGAAATCAAAGCACATCGATCTTCGTTATCATTTCATCAAGGACCACGTGGAACAGGGTACAGTTGAATTATACTTCGTGGGTACAGAATACCAATTGGCAGATCTTCTCACCAAAGCCTTGCCTTCCGCTAGGTTTAATGAGTTGGTCCACCGGATTGGTATGAGGTGTTTGACTCAAGAGGAATTGGATGAACTCCTAAAACAGTCTTAAAAACCTGTCAAACACCAAAATCTCTTTTGTAAATAATTTTTCAAAAACAAAATACAAAAATATAAAATCTGATAAAATAACAAAAATATTCTTCTATCTATATCTCTTCAAACATGGCAAGTACATCTCTTCCGTCAACACTCAAATCTTTCAAAATTCAGTATTTTTCCGATCAAGTGTTGAGGGGGAGAAAATAAATTCTTAACTGTTTCAAAATATCTGTGTACTTGCATGTTACCTTATCCCGGTTGTTTCTTCTAAAATGGTGGACACTTTTCTTGTCAATTACTCTCCTCAGACTCAAATGTTTTAACCATTTCATTATTTCAAAAGTCGAGGGGGAGTATCGTGAAGTTTCTTGCCTTACAAATGTTTTGTCTTACCTAAACGGAAGTTAAAGGATCTTGGTTGGAACCTCTTTAAGGGTGAGGGACTGAATATGTCAACTTGGCAAATTAAGTTTAACAAAATCATTTACTCCTAAACCACCAAGATCAAATGGCCCAAATCAAATCTTCAAAAACCGTTCAAGCTGTTCATAATCCATATGTTCTAAATTGTTTTGATCAAGATTCTAAACAAGGATTTCAAAAATCTTTCAAATCCAACTGTTAAAACTCTTTAAAACTGATTTTGGAAAACTGTTCACTCGAACAAATTGGGTGTTTATGCATAAAAGTGTTTGGATTGAAATGAGTTATGTTAAAACCTTTATTAGTGTCTATTAAACTTGTTTCAATCGTCCAAAACCATCCAGAATCTTAAATTTCATTAATTTGAATTCTAGGGTTCTTGCGCTCATTTAGGGTGTTTCTATTCTGTGATATGTTTTATGTGGTCAAGAAAGTGTTAGAATAAGTTTATATGCATGCTTTGAACCTTTAAATTAGCCCAGAAACATCTAAACTGTATGAATTTAAGTTTTAGGTTTTTTAGGGTTCATCTCCCATGAATCTTCTGATTCTGTGGTGGAAATGTGTTAAATCTTGTTCCATTGCACTAACATGACATCTAGGACACTCCAGAAACATTCTTGTTTGATTTGTGAAGCTATATCTCTTACGCATAGATTAAGGGTTTAGGGTTTAAGTAATTTTACGCCTAAGTCTTTGTGTGTGTATCTGATATGTTCTTGTGCTTGTTTTGTGATCTATAAGATATTTGGAATTAACTGCTATCAAGTTTTCATATTTATGTTTAACATGTTACGCATAAGAGGTCTACAGTGGAGTACGCGTATTTTGGAAAGATATTCAGAACAAGGCTTGTTACGCATAAGCTTTACTCTTACGAGTAAACTTTTTGCATAACATCTAGCTTATTCCAATGTGTAAGCCTAAAGCCTTTGAACATGTCCTACGTGTAAGAAACTCTTACGCATAAGCTTGGTCTTACGCTTTAGCTTACTCCTACGCATAAGCTCCTTTCTTACGCATAAGGATCCTTGTTACTCATAACCCACTGTTCACTACATTTTGGCCTATTACGCATATGTTACTTGTTAAATGTTACGCATAAGTCACAAATACCTGATGTTTCATATAAGCTTACAAAAGTTAATATGTTGTGTGTTAAGTGATAAATTGGACTTTGTAATTTCAAAAGTAACATGTTCACATAGCTTATCACATCAACTTCAATCAATTGGGACAATGTGACTTAGGACTTGTAACTAACATAAACATGTTACCATCAAACAAGGAATTAGATAATAAATCAGACTAAAACAAACACATTGTGTTTCCATATGTCTGTCTTTTTGTCTAATGTCTTTCAGATCACAAAATGGCTGCAAATCAAGCAATCATCAATGCCCCAGCAGAGCTCTTGATGGCAAACACATTCCCAGCTGGATACGAAAAAACAATTGGCAAGAACTATCTCCATGTCATCTTCAACAACTTCATATGCTCATAATCATCTTGTAGAATTACTGTGGACATCCTTCTGCAACATCCATTCAAAGTAGAAAAGGATGGAATACGATGCTTCAACCTTTCCAGTTAATCAACCCAGTGGGGCAGGAGGGTCAAATAGTAGTCCTCCACTTATGGAAGATCCATTGCAAACATCTATTACCCCATCCGATCTGGTTAATCAACCCGGTAAGGATCAGGGTGTCACTGTCTCTACAACTGTTGAAATGAAGCAACCACAACAACGACTTAAACAGTCGCAAGAAGAAAAGCATGGTGAAGTTGTGGAAATATATGACGAAGGAGATTACGATCATGATAAGGATGTAAGAGTCACTGATGATGATAATTTGGTAGCTGAAGAGGAAATGTTGCAAAAAGAGGCTGAAGAAACTGCTAGAGCTGAGGAGGAAAAGTTAAAGAAGGAATCAGACAACTACTTAGTTGACAATCCAATACACAAACCTCAACAGTCTTCTGAATCACCTTGCAGAATTACTGTGGACATCCTTCTGCAACATCCATTCAAAGTAGAAAAGGATGGAATACGATGCTTCAACCTTTCCGGTTAATCAACCCAGTGGGGCAGGAGGGTCAAATAGTAGTCCTCCACTTATGGAAGATCCATTGCAAACATCTATTACCCCATCCGATCTGGTTAATAAACCCGGTAAGGATCAGGGTGTCACTGTCTCTACAACTGTTGAAATGAAGCAACCACAACAACGACTTAAACAGTCGCAAGAAGAAAAGCATGGTGAAGTTGTGGAAATATATGACGAAGGAGATTACGATCATGATAAGGATGTAAGAGTCACTGATGATGATAATTTGGTAGCTGAAGAGGAAATGTTGCAAAAAGAGGCTGAAGAAACTGCTAGAGCTGAGGAGGAAAAGTTAAAGAAGGAATCAGACAACTACTTAGTTGACAATCCAATACACAAACCTCAACAGTCTTCTGAATCACCTTGCAGAATTACTGTGGACATCCTTCTGCAACATCCGTTCAAAGTAGAAAAGGATGGAATACGATGCTTCAACCTTTCGGTTAATCAACCCGTGGGGCAAGGAGGGTCAAATAGTAGTCCTCCACTTATGGAAGATCCATTGCAAACATCTATTACCCCATCCGATCTGGTTAATCAACCCGGTAAGGATCAGGGTGTCACTGTCTCTACAACTGTTGAAATGAAGCAACCACAACAACGACTTAAACAGTCGCAAGAAGAAAAGCATGGTGAAGTTGTGGAAATATATGACGAAGGAGATTACGATCATGATAAGGATGTAAGAGTCACTGATGATGATAATTTGGTAGCTGAAGAGGAAATGTTGCAAAAAGAGGCTGAAGAAACTGCTAGAGCTGAGGAGGAAAAGTTAAAGAAGGAATCAGACAACTACTTAGTTGACAATCCAATACACAAACCTCAACAGTCTTCTGAATCACCTCTTGACACTTTCACCAAACCCAAATCATCATCTCAATCATCACCTCCATCAACATAAGAAACACCAATGTCAACAACAAAATCTGTTAAGAAGGCAACTCCATCCAATGATTCGACAAATGGTTAAACAGGTTATCACCACTACACAACAAGCTACACAACCACCACCATCTGATCAACCAAGGGATTCAGAAACCACACCACCAATGGAGAAAACCGTTGATCACTTTACATACACTGGTGGTGAGGATCACGACTTACCTGAGCCCTAACCAGGACCTCAACCAAAATTTAGATCAAGTACATTATGACTCCTTGTTTTCATACGCTTCAAATTAAAGAGCGTGTTGAAGTTCTCCACCTCGGGGTCGAATCTTACCTAAATTCTACACTTCATCGGAATCAATCAAGAACCTCAGTACAAAATCGTTCATAAACAAAAGTTTGGGTTCGTCTACCAAAGTGAAAATCATCATACTTGCTTCATGGCTTTCGATGAAATTCACTAAGTTCTATGACGCCACCCTGGAGATGGTTCGAGATGGATTGGCATATCGATTGAATGACATTGAGTTGGGTATAATTCAGACGAAGAGATGGAATTCAAAGGATCGCAAGGATGTTCGTTGATTTATCACTAGGATTGATGAATGTTTGATTCATCGGGATCAGATGCAACGGTTGGAGAGCTATGTTGGAGGATGACCAAACTTTCCGATTCTGACTTTCCAACATCCTCAGAAAGTAGCTGATCGTCTGTAATCATTGGGTACTCTCTTGATTGTGATTTTGTTTGTTTGATTAACTGACAATGGCTTGTGCACACATAACAGTGTACAACCTGCTCTTGTAAATAAAGGACCCTGTGGTACGCTTCAGTGCCACAATCCTTATATAAGGAGCGAAAGATTCTTACTTTTGAGTAAAACCTATCAAACCTTTCATTTCTCAAGGTTTTGCTCAAAAGAACAAGTACTTCCCCTTATGATTTTCAAAACCTCAACCGTTTATATCACTTGTTGAGGGGGAGTATTTGAAACTTTGTTCAACAAACTGTTCTTTGTGTCACTCTTCCCGCAACACTCGAAATGGTCATATTTATTATCAAACGTTTCAAAAATAACATTTTAATATGCCATTTTTGAGGGGGAGAAAATGTGTGATAAGAAATATGTTGTGTAAAATGCAAATGAATATGTGTGCTTCAGACTTAACCAACGAATTGACGATGCTTAACTGTTAGTAACTCGAAAAGACTTGTCCTGGACGGGTAATAATTTCAAGCTAGTTCGCTAGTGATGTAAACGTGTCTCGCAAAGGACTTGTCTGAGTAGAATGTACCATTCGAGAAACTCTTGATAGACATGAACTCTGACGGGTTTGACAACCTTTCGAGGTTTGTCTACACCTTCAAGGTAGTTATTAGAGCTAGTTGTCACCTAAAAGCTGACAATGTAACTCTTTAACTATGCAACGTAACTGTGTCTCGCGGGGGATTGTTTATCTCGAGTGGATCAATTCAAAATGTGCGCTCTCTTACCTCACTATGCATTTAACCGTTAAAACTCTTAAGCACATGTGGAGGGGGAGTATTTATGCAAAATCTTATCTTCACAGTGGTTCAAAACGTTTTTCAGTCATAAACACTGTGAGAGATTTCATT
Source organism: Chrysanthemum makinoi (assembly GCA_910596185.1). Taxonomy (NCBI): domain Eukaryota; kingdom Viridiplantae; phylum Streptophyta; class Magnoliopsida; order Asterales; family Asteraceae; genus Chrysanthemum; species Chrysanthemum makinoi. Next base: position 152,612,312 of record OU343219.1, on the reverse strand, counting down.
TTCAGTGATACAAAATGGTTTTATGGCAACATAGGTTAGTCATGGAGTTATAAGGTGACTAAGGTTAGGAATAACCGTCCTATGATCCGCCAGAGCCGGAGGGATCTACCCAAGGACACCTCAAACAGTTAGAATTTAGAAGTCCTTAGGTATGATTATAAAAAGGAGAAAATGAGAATCGGAGAAAGAAGGAGTTGAAGAATTAAAAAGAAATGCAAAGAAAAGGGTGAAAAGAAATAGCCCTCCAGATTATTCAACTTAGGGCAGACACCGGGTTCAATTCATATGCTACTGTGTTGGATCGATATACTTTAATCAAACTAACTTAACTAGCTTGTTAAGGTTTAATAACCTCGGATAAATCCTAAGTTATTAACAAAGAAACACTGAGCAATCTTTATCAAGTACGCGGAATTTACTTAACAAAGCTAAGAAGAATAACCTTTTATTATAAACTCTAAATCTGCTTATTATGCAGATACTCTAATACAACTCTAAGATAATCGAACTTTTCTCTAAAACTCTAATTCTAAAATCGTAAGTCATATCTCTAATGCCAATCTAGGAGTCCTTTTATAGGCTCAAGGATATCCTAGTCGGTTTACAATTGATAAACTTGTACGACAAGTAATCTAAACATGGAATACAATTCTTTCCATAAACAAATATAACAGCTTTTGTTCTAGCAAGTATTTGACTTCATCTTGCAAGACTTTGACTTTATCTTTAGCAGACTTTGACTATTTGACTTCTTCCAAGATACTTTGCAGCTTACAGTACTTTCATATCTTCAGTACTTTGATATCTTCAAAGACTTTCATATCCCAACAATCCTCCCCTAACTTGAATTCTACTTGCTTGACTTCAAGTTCCTTTGTAAATATATCTCTAACAGCTTCATCTTTTAAAAATAGATTGTTTCTTAGTCTTTAAGCTTTTATCTCTGAACATCCTGTTCTTGTCAAAGTATCTCTTAGAATTGTTTTCTTTACAAAGCATCCAGAAGCTCCATCTTTTCAAAGAACACAAAGAACATATGACAATTTGTACATTTAATTCAGTTTAAGTTGCATACTATTCTCATCACTTTTAAGTGAATCATTGAAAAAATAATGGATTTAGAACTCTTTACCAAAGCCATTATCTCTGGAGTAGCCAAATTTTTTGGTGTGTAAGACCATGGTACATTGATAACCATATGATTTTTAGCAAACCACCAGCTATCAACAGATTTGATTAGTCTTTACCAAAAGCTGTACCCTTTTAGACTAGTTAGTTCTTCTATCTAATGGTGAACTAATTACTAATAATGGTTTTTCCACAGCCTTTACCACAAGCCATTTTCTTGTGGGCTAGCCAACTCTTCACATTACTGATATGGTGAGTTGAATACCATCCAACTTATTAGCAAGTTGTCAACTAAAAACGGATTTGATATATCTTTACCAGAGCCGTTTGCTCATGGATTAGTCAATCCTTTTGTAACCATGGTGGATTGATAACCTATTGATGTTATCATCACAAAAATCATTTACTAAACCTTTATTTCAAAATATTTATTACTTAGCAACAAGGTTTCTTCTAAAATTTTTTTAACTGGTTTAGTTCAAAGCAAACAGACTTTGATGAAAGTACTGTCTGATCAGCAGTACTTTATATAAAAGTACTGATATATCAAAAAGTATTTATTCAAATAAAATTTATACCAGTTATAAATCATCCTCAGCAATGGTAGTCCAGTTTATAAATAAGTTGATAACCATGCAAGCAGTTTCATTATCCTCTTCCACTTCCAATCCATGCTCTAGCATTCTTCTCATGAGCTCAATTGTAAGAGGATATCTTCTTCTGAAACATGTGTATCATTGTTCCATTTTCCAGCTCCAAAACATGAACTCCAGATTCTTCAAAGAATCTCCAGCAAACTATTTCCCAGCTTTCTTGATTCTTCCAGATATCATCAGTGCTTTCTTCTTCAGTTTCCCACATAGTTACGAGATCACCATGTAAAACCAATCCAATTCCTTCTAATGGATGATCTTCAAAATAAGCCTTCACAACATGATATAAGTAGAATAGGTCTACTCTATCAATAACATGCAACAAATCCCATAACCTTTTGAAAACTTTAAAACTTTCATCTTCCTTATGAAAAACCATGTAATCTTTATTCTTGGATTTCTCAACTTTAAAAACACTGATCTTTGATCTATTCATCTTCAAATCTTCATCTTCCTTGGTATAATCAAAATCCACTACTCTGAGATAATTCTTCAATTCATCACTAGTCTCAGATCTTAATTCTACCTTTTCTTTCTGTTGGAATCACTCCTAAACAGTATTTCAAGTATTTATATTTCATATGTAATAGGTAGCTTTATTATGGCCTTTATGTTTGTTTAAGGTCAAGCTTATGTAGAAGGCCCATAAGCTTGACCCAAGCCCAATAAGGATAGGAAGGGAACTAGGAGTGTTGCCCTAGCTTCCCTCCTATAAATACCCCTTGTAAACCTTCATTTGAAGGTTGGTTGTTCAAGTTTTTCTCTCATTCACTCTCTTTGCATAACCGGTTACACTTATACGTGAGTGGGTGTGTGTTTAGCTTGTTCAATCGCCTTATCTCCTTTCTATATAACTTGTGTTGTAAATCTAGTGACCTAACAGTGGTATCAATCGCCAAATAGTTGGGTGTACTCGTTTGTTTTTGAAGTTTTGATTTTGGTTATCTTACGCGTAAAGGTAACGCATCTTTGGTTATCTTAAAAACTCGTTTTTTTACACTTTTTAATCCAAGATTCTTGTACTTTAAATGTTTTGAGGTGTTAAAACACTTGTTTTTGGCAAAAAGTTTCAAACTTTACGCGTGGATTTACGTTTTTAAGCTTGTTATTGTTCGTGGGTGTCGCTTCTACGCGAACCCGCTTAGCAGTTTTGGTACATCAAAATTCACACTTTTGTGTTCTTTTGGTACTATTGAAGCTATTCCATAACAAAAATCTGGTTTAGAAACACATTTGGGCAAAATCAAAGTTACGAGTAATCCTACGCGTATCAAAACCCTAATATTACGCGTAAGATTTTCCTTGGTTTGATCTTCATTTTCCGGTTTATTCCGTGTTTTCTTACTTGGATAAGTCTGAAAATACGTCGACTATGGATATCTTTTGCATCGCGTGAAGTGTAAAAGATCATTTGGGATAAAACCCTAAAATTACGCGTAAGTTCAACTTTACGCGTAGAAATCCTACGCCTAAGATTTTCTTACGCCTAAGCCTTGTCTTACGCATAAGCTAAATCCTACGCCTAAGTTTCTACGCCTAACTTTGTTGTCTACGCATAAATTTAGATTTTTTCCTCGCCTACGCGTAAGCCTAAAACCTACGCAGTAACTCCTCATTGTTACGCGTAACTTTGGTGTTTTTACGGATAAGTGCTACTTGGTTCTTGTCTTTTCTACGCCTAAGGACACTTCATCAACAAAGGTTCATTCGACTACAAAGATTCATTTTTACCACACAAGTTTATCAACATGTCACAACCACCATACTCTAACTATTTCCCTTACACTTATCCTCAACAACAACAACAACTAAGTCCACAACATCAAGAATGGAATCAACAACAAGCAATTTATCAACAACAATTTAATCAACAACATACTCCACAACTTGCTGCAAATCCACAACCTCAAATGGTTCAACCACCACCAAGTCTTCAAGTTCAACCATACACAAATGAATTCAATCAACATCCATCAAGGAACACTATGAAGGAACCCACTTGGTTTGCAAAGATGTGTGAAGCTTTAAGCACCCAACAATCAATTCATGAGGCCGATCACTTGATAGACCTCCAATGCTCACTCCAGAAACTATGATCAATGGGTGATAAGGTTCTTTAGGTTTTGTGATCTGAAGAAGCCACATGGAAAGTTCTTAAAGAAGGTTATCTTAGAAGGTCCATTTGAGATGCCTACTATCATTGTACCCCGAGATCCAAATGCCATTCCACCAAGAGATGAACAAACCAACATTGCTACTGTGGCAGATTTAAATCCTAGAACTTCTACACTATGAAGCTGATGAACTTGCAATGGAATACATCCTCTTAGGATTACCAAACCCAATTCTTCGTAGTGTTGATGCTCATAAGACTGCACAAAAAATGTGGGATCATATTCGCCTTCTTATGGAAGGATCTCGACTCAATCAAGAGGATTTGGAATCCAAAATTTACTTGGCTTATGAACACTTCATGATTGAACCCGGAGAGACACTAGAGTCCTATCATCATCGATTTTCAGACATCATCAATGATTTGGACAAACACAACATCATCATGCCAAGAATTGCAGTGAATACTAAGTTCCTGAGTAGTCTTGGTCCTGAATGGGAGAAGTATGTCATTTTTCTCCGTCAAGCGAAGAATATGCATCATTCTACTTATGGATTGTTGTATGATTACTTGAAGCCTCATGAAAAGGAAGTTGATCGGGAAAGGATTCTCCGTGCTCAAATTGCTAAACAGTCACAACCGGACAATCAACAACTTGCCTTGTATGCTCAACAGATTTATCCCTCTCAACCAAAGAACTCAACCAATCTGCTTCAAACACATCTTCACAACAACAACCTCAACCTCAACAAAATCAATTGGTTCCATACAGAAACAATGCTCAAGCATATGTCGTGAAGCTATGAGGAAATCGATCCATTCAAAGCATTGCAACAAGGATTTGTGATGATTGCTAATGCTTTTGGCCGTTATACCAAGAAATCCAACAATCGTATTCGTTCCTCATCTAACACACGGACTCAAGCTGTTGTGAACAATGGACGTGTTGAAGTTCAGAATCGTGATTATGGTCGTCAGATGGGCGGTGGTCAAGGGTTTAATGCTGTGGGTAGGAATAACAACAGAGCTCAAGTGGTGGAAAAGGGAAATGCTCAGCATGGGTTGAATGGTCTTCGATGCTACAACTGCAATGAGAAGGGACACCTGGCTAATGCATGCCCAAAGCCAAGGACTAAGGGCAGTGCTTATTTCAAAGAGGCTCTTCTTTTGGCTCTTAAGGATGAAGCTGGTGGAACTCTCAGAGACAAAGAACAGAGCTTTATGGCAAATGCTGACTCAGATGATGATATGGAGGACTTGCGGGCCAATGCAGCTGTTATGTTGATGGCTAATATGCAGGCGTTACACATGAGTGACACAGCCCAGTGTATGACACCGATGGCTTGTCTCGTGTACCGAACAAACCATATTTATCTCGATCTCATATCTCCGCCAACATCTGATCCAAGCTAAGGCTCGAATGTTCAAAATGAGTCATCCACATCTCATTCCGCCGATTTTCAACTAGACCCCGTAGTTATATTTGACGATCAAGATGACCAACCGGTTTCTCTTGATAATCAAATTGACTCCGTGGTCATACTTGAGGATCTAAATAATGATCATGTTGTGACTCACGTTGAACAAGATGAAACTTTGCCCCATCCAGATCTTGTTCTGTTACTTCAAGACCAACAATCCCAAATTGCTGCATGTTATGCATTAAATCAGGACTTGAAAAGTAAAATGCACTGTTAACAAAGGATTTTGAATGTTTACAAAAGCAACTCAACTTTTTCAAAACTCAAGAAAACGTGAAAACGGTTTTGAAGCAGCCTTTGCCAAATCTTATCAAAATTAAAAATATTTAGAACCATGATGATCTAGCCGCTTCGAAGAATGCTTTGTTGTCTGAAATAGAACAAATGAAACATGAACATAAAAAGCAAATTAACGCTCTCACCTTGGAAAATCAAAAAGCTAAGGTTGAGTTGTTAAATTGTCAAAAACAGTTCTCTGCATACAAAAAGCATTCAACGAAACGAATAGATGATCATCTTGAAGAAATCATCGGCTTGCAAAACAAACTTAAAGAGTTTAAAACTGTTGTTTACAAACATGGCGAGTCGGTCACACCATTGAAAAGTTTACTTTAAAACCAAATCCAAATGGATATGGACCGAATCTTGCCGATTACAAACCTAAGCTTTCAACCAAAACATTCAAACCAAATCCTGAAGTTTCCAGTGCACAATATAAAATTGATAATTCTGTTATGAATGTTGTTGAATATCATCGTCAAGAGGAATTAGATGCAGAAGACGAGAGTCGATCAAAATTAAAACTGTTGTTTACAACAAACCTTTTAATTATTCAAAACCGTCACTTTCGTCACACCAACGGATTCTTCTAACACACCAAGGGTTATCATCAAAACACCCGAGTCTTCTATTGTTAATCCCAAAACAGACTTTGCACAAACTTATGGTCCTTTACCTTCCATTAGTGTAGTAAACTCACAACCTAAAATCGAAAAATTCTTCGATATTTTGACATTTTCATGGCTGACCTCAAAATTTTACAACATGAGATAGAATATCGATCTGAAATCAAAGTTGAACATTTTCAATCGCCTGTGGCGCGAGAACAAAGAGACATTTTTCAGAAAAATCTTTTACCTAATGTTAAAAACTTGAAAAGTTGTGCAATTGCTTGGGAAAAGGATTTTCATAAGGAACTTGGGGTCATGAAAAACGTTTTGAAAAACGAAACATCTATTTCAAACACTAAACGGAAAAAGAAAATGTTAAGAAAAGATGTTGATCGACTCTTGGAAGATGTTATCTGTGCGGATGTTCAAAATGTTGTGTTATTGAATTCTTTGTCATATGCATTTGATAATATCTCTGCTGCTTCTGTGGTAAATGTTGAGAACACTGATAATGTGCTTCAGATCGAGTCCTTAACAGTTGAAAACAAACGATTGTCAAACGAACTTTCAAATGCAATACGTCGTCTTAATTGGTGTCAAAAAGATATTCACGATCAACAACTTGCTTTTCAACACAAAATCAACCAGTTGCGTGCAAAACCTTCTGATTCTAAAATTGAGCAACCGGATGATCAAAACGTGTCTTTCAAGTGTCAAATCTCAAAATATGAACAAGAACTTGTAAAAGTTAAAAGGAATATGGTGTCATATTTGATTTACTCAAAAAGACTCGTGCTGAAGCATCAAATGAACTTGATCATTATCTTGCACACACTAAAGAAGTTATGCATTTTTGCTGGAAATGTTCGGTCTGAAAATCAAGATCTGATTCACACTATCATTAAGTTAAGAGGAATGTTAGGAAAGTATGAACAACTTACACCAACAATCATTAAGAGATTAGCCCCCGTAACACTTAGTACTCATGCACCTAGAATCTCTACTGCCAAATCACAAGTAGCTAACGTGCTTCCTTCTACTGAAACAGGAATAGTTGAGCCTTTTCCAAACGTCCGCACTTCACAGCCTAAGAGCACTCAATCGAAGAATAGGAAGTTGCGACCTAAGAAAAGATCAATCAAGAATGCTAAAGTAGAAGAACACCCTAGGACTGTGAATAAGACTCACGTTGCCTCCACTAGAGATATTGCGTCTGGAAAATGTATTAGAAATAGTGATGTAACGAATGCTAAACCGTTAAGTACTTTTGATATTCAGTCCGATGCACCTTGTGTTACTTGTGGTAAAAGTATGAAGTCGATTGCCATGATAAATGTGTTGCTAAAGCTATAATCTCTCGTTTAAGGAATCCTAAGAACCGGAATACCTCTAGGCCAACTAATCTTTCTAAGTCTGTGCTTGGTAGACCGCCATCTTTAGATTCTAAGAAACGCATTGCTGTCCCTGTAGCTCCAGTTCCACCTCCTAGGAATGTAGTACCACCTAGTGAATTCACTAAGACTAAAGCAAAGAGTAGTTATAGATGGCCGAAATGGATATATAACACACTAGGATTTAAGTGGATACCTAAAGCTATTGATGTGTGTATATCTACTAAATCTGCTATGGAACCCTCTAACATTTCGGGTTCCACATCTACTTCTATTCCATCCGTGTCGCCTCAGTGTGTAATGCGTGTGATACAGATCATTCTCTGGATTGTTGATAGCGGATGTTCCCGACACATGACAGCAATCTTAAACTGTTATCAAACTTTATTGCAAAGTTCATTGGCACTGCCGGTTCGAATGATCACTTCGCAGCTATCATGGGCTACGGAGATTATGTCAATGGGAACATCGAAATTAGCAGGGTTTACTATGTGGAAGGCCTCGGTCACAATCTGTTTTCAGGAGGTCAATTTTGTGATGGAGATTTGGAGGTTGCTTTCAGGGAGAAAACTTGTTTCATTCGTGATCTACAAGGAAACGACCTTATGTCCGGCTCTCGTAATTCAGTCTCTACACTATCTCTATGCAAGACATGGTTGCTTCATCTCCCATTTGCTTACTTTCTAAGGCAACATCAACAAAATCCTGGCTATGGCACCGTCGGCTCTCACATCTAAACTTTCAAACCATCACCAACCTTGCTCGACACAAACTAGGTGAAGGACTCCCACGATTCCGGTATTCAAAAGATCACCTTTGCTCAGCTTGTGAACAAGGGAAAAGCACTCGTACTCATTTTCTTTCAAAGGTGGAACACGCTCTCATGTGCTTCATCTTCTTCACATGGATTTGTGTGGCCCGACGCGCGTGCAAACGATCAATGGCAAACGCTACATCTTAGTAATTGTTGATGACTACTCTCGATGGACTTGGGTCTACTTTCTTCGTAGCAAAGACCAAGCTCTACAAATGATCATCACCTTCTCACAAAATACGGTTCAGCCCGCAACACCGCCAATCATCAGACATAAAGGAACTGAATTTGTTAACAAACCCTTCGTGAATTCTATGAGAAAGTGGGAATTCAGCATCAAACATCTATTGCACGTACACCTGAACAAAACGGAGTTGTTGAAAGACGAAACCGAACGTTAGTGGAAGCCGCAAGAACAATGTTAATAAATGCTAAACTTCCAGATTACTTATGGGCAGAATGATTCACTGCATGCTATACTCAAAACCGGTCTATGATCACCAAACGCCACAACAAAACACCTTTCGAGCTTGTCCATAACAGAAAATCGAATCTAAAACACTTTCATGTATTTGGATCTCTTTGCTATCCGAATAATGATCGTGATGACTTTGGAAAGCTCAAAGCCAAAGCTGACATTGGAGTCTTTATCGGATACTGTGATAATTCCAAAGGTTTCCGAATCTGGAATCGTCGTACAAAACAGGTGATGGAAACGATTCATGCTCATTTCGATGAACTTACAGAAATGGCTTCTACTGCAATACAGCGTAGGACCCGTTTCTCACCGTCTAAAATTTAATGATCCATCAGCTGTTCCACCATTGTACTTAATCGTCATGAATTAGAAACATTGCTTGCTCCTCTGGTTAAAGATTCTGCCAAAAGTCGTGCTTCATATGTATCGAATGTTTCCGCTGCATAACCGATAATACTCTAATTTCAGATACACATGAATCTACAACAACAACCGAATCTTCTATTACAGAAGATCAAAGTGTTTCCTACAACAATGTCACAGTTGATGATCAACAATATCCACCGAGAAGTTTTATCGCAGTTGACTCTCTCGTAATATTTTTTGGTACTTCACACTTGTCCGATCAATTGGACATACATGGTTTTGCTGTCTCCTTATACATGGTTTCGCTGTCTTCAATTCATCATCAACTTACGTGGTGTATGATTCTGAATCATTGAAAACATCGAGGGGAGAGTGGTGTAGGTGGTCATTGCTTCCTGTTCTTCTACATGCTTCTTTGCGAAAACCCAATGCTTCTTGATTCCTTCAATAAGGGGAAGAAATAAGACGATATGTGGCTCAAACATCTCACTTTGGTATTATCGTCTCAATTTCACGGGTGATCTTGTGTGAAGTTACCCAAATACGTGAGAAGATCTTGTTGATTTCTAGCATGTTACCCTCGAACGGATCTTCCGCAATTAGTCAGATTTTCTTTGTGTGGTTTACTGCTCATCTACAAATTCCGCTGCATACTGAAACCTTCAAAAGTTAGAGGAAATGTAAACTTCATCAAAGTTTCAAATCTGCTAAAGACAGTTGTCAGTTTGGGGGGAAACTGATTCTGAAACTTCTTCATGATGGCTTCTGAGTATAACAGCTTAGAACCCGGTCACAACCGTTTAAACTTCCCTCAACCCCCATCATCAGCTGAAGAAAGCCCTCAGCTCACTCGTCAACAAATGGAAAGGTTATTTGCTCCTCTGTTCTGTGACAATATTGATGAACGTGCTCCAGGTGTATCCGCTGTTTCCGCTGCACAACCTGATAATATTCCATACCTGATACACCGCTACAACACTACTGTTGAAAATGCACCTACACCATTGACTCCAACACAACAGTTGAACACACCAACACACCGCTTCCACAATGATGAACCAGCTGATGATATTCTGAATGAAGTACCCCCACCTGCAGATTTTGATCCAAATGCGTTCTTCAACCCGTTTGCTAATGAGACTGCTGCACCAGATTTCGCGGAATCTTCCACAACCATTGAATCCTCAGAATCTGCACAATGTATACCAACATCAACCCTCCACACATAGATGGACAAAAGACCATCCTCTGGAAACATTATTGGCAACCCGAATCAACCAGTCGTTATGAGACAACGTCTTCACACAGACGGTGAACATTGCATTTATGCACTCACTGTCTTCCAATCTGAACCTAAAAACATCAAAGACGCAATGACAAAAGACAACTGGATTGAATCCATGCAAGAAGAACTCAACCAATTCAAACGTCTTGAAGTATGGGAACTGGTTGCAAGACCAACAGGAGTCTACGTCATTGGTCTAAAATGGATTTGGAAAAACAAATTGGATGCTGAAGGGAACGTCATCCGAAACAAGTCACGTCTGGTCGCTAAGGGTTATCGTCAGGAAGAGGGATTAGACTTTGAAGAATCTTTTGCTCCGGTTGCTCGTCTTGAGGCTGGTCGGATATTTCTAGCGTTCGCAGCTCATATGAATATAACGGTCTATCAGATGGATGTCAAAACTGCGTTTCTCAATGGACAACTTAAAGAAATGGTTTATGTCAGCCAACCAGATGGATTCGTTGATCCTGAGTTCCCGAACCATGTTTACAAACTGAACAAAGCTCTTTATGGTCTCAAACAAGCCCCTCGGGCATGGTACGATAAGCTATCATCCTTCCTCATTGCTAATATTTCACCAAGGTTCGTTGACCCAACTCTTTTTATACAATATCACGGGGAACCTATCTTAATTGTTCAAATTTACGTGGATGACATCATTTTTGGGTCTACACATAAAAAGTTTTCAATCGCTTTTGCAAAACTAATGAAGAAAAATTTTGAAATGTCCATGATGGGTGAACTTACATTCTTTCTCGGACTGCAAGTTCATCAATCACCCCGTGGTATTTTCTTGAGTCAGTCCAAATATGCCCTTGAATTGTTAAACAAATTTGGAATGAAAACCTGTGACACCTATGCCACACCAATGGCTCATACCAAGAAGTTAGAAGCTGATTTACATGGGAAATTGGTGGACCTACAAAATACCGTAGTATTATTGGGTCTCTCATGTATCTAACAGCTAGCAGACCTGATATTGTCTTTGCCGTTTATCTATGCTCCCGTTATCAGTCGCGACCAACTGAAACCCACCTCTCTGAGGCTAAAAGAATCCTCCGATACATAAAGGGAACCATTCACTTGGGGATCTGGTATCCGAAGGATTCTGGTTTTGAACTAATCGCTTTTTCAGATGCTGATCACGCAGGATGCTTAGACTCAAGGAAAAGTACTTCAGGAGCTCTACAATTTCTCGGTGATAAACTGGTGTCTTGGCAATCGAAGAAGCAGGATTGTACATCGCTGTCCTCAACCGAAGCAGAATATGTAGCCATGTCCGCGTGTTGTGCTCAAGTCATCTGGATGAGAACACAACTCAAAGACTATGGTTACGTATTTGACAGAATCCCGATGTACTGCGACAATCGGAGTGCCATTACGATCTCGTGCAACTCAGTTCAGCACTCGAAATCAAAGCACATCGATCTTCGTTATCATTTCATCAAGAATCACGTGGAACAGGGTACCGTTGAACTATACTTTGTGGGTACTGAATACCAATTGGCAGATCTTCTCACCAAAGCCTTGCCTCCCGCTAGGTTTAATGAGTTGGTCCACCGGATTGGTATGAGGTGTTTGACTCAAGAGGAATTGGATGACCTCCTAAAACAGTCTTAAAAACCTGTCAAACACCAAATTTTCTTTTGTAAATACCTTTTCAAAAACAAAATACAAAATTATAAAATCCAATAAAACAACAAAAATATTCTTCTAATCTACTTTTCTTTCAACATTGCAAGTACATTTCTTCCGTCAACACTTTAATCTTTCAAAATTCAGTATTTTTCCGATCAAGTGTTGAGGGGGAGAAAATAATCCTTTAACTGTTTCAAAACATCTGTGTACTTGCATGTTATCACAACTCGGTTGATTCTTTTACAAATGGTGGTACATTTCCTGGTTCAAAGACACTCCTCGGACTTAAATTTATAACCTTTCATTATTTTCTCAAGTCGAGGGGGAGTGTCGTCAAGTTTCTTTCCAAAAAATCTTCATTTGGTAACCAAACAATGGAAGTTAAAAAGCTTTGGATGAAAATGGAAAAGGTGGAGGGACCAAAACTGTCAAAAGGTGAAACTCACTTTTTAATAAAACACCCTCCCACCTAACTATCACTTCTCATTTATTACAAAATACCTAAAACCATCCTATGCTTAAGATTCACTCAAGAAAACCGTGTTTTTGATCCTCATCTTGCTTGCAACACGTAATATTCAGAATCAAGGTTGTTGTTAATCTACGCATAAGGATCACCTTACGCGTAGCTTGTTATGCGTAAGATTTGTCTTACGCGTAGCGTCTACGCATAAGGTTCTACATATGGGACTACGCGTATCCTTTGAAGGATATGCGTAACATGACCTCTACCATAAGGTCAACTCTTACGAGTAGCCTTACGCGTAGGTTAATATTGCCTACGCTAAGCTTTACGCATAAGGTCCTCTTTTTCCTACGCGTAACACTTCTTACGCGTAAGTTAAGACCCTACGCGTAAGTTTACGCCTACGCATATATCATTCCTGTATACGCATAACTTTACCAATCCTACGCATAAGCCGTGATCATACCTTCGTTATGAATTGTTACGTGTACAAACTTGTAAATAAACTGATCATACCAAGCAAAGGGGCTTGCACATGTTGCTTTACAAAACAAACTGAGAAAATTAACTGACAAGAATGTGGATACTAATTTTGCAAAACCAACAATCTTGGGGAAATCGTCTCTAAAACCAATCAGAAACCAATCAGTTGTTAGACATCCACTGCTTTTAATCTGAACGTTCAAAATCTTCAAAACCACGGTTTTCCTCCCAAGTTGTTGAGAATAATCATTTGTCAAATCCAGTCCTCCACATCCGGGCCCAACAATAATGCTTTTGTTTCTATTAAACATGTTTCTGTTAAACCTGCTTCTGTTATACCTGTACAAGTGGCTGCTTCTGGCCAATCTAGGATTAGTTCGAACACTGTGTCTAAACCGAGCATTAAACATAAACATTCATATGATTCAAATGACGCATACAAGAACTATGATCTAAAAAAGGCTAGGAAAAGGGCACTACTCCAAAAGGATGGAATCTTAGGTTCACGACCTAGTGTATCACCTTCGAGTGTATTACTGAACACTGCTTGTAGTAGCAAACCAAAACCTAAGTTAACTCAAACAGTTAGAAATAAACCCGTTGATCTAAACGTAAAATTTCAGAAACCTAATAGGTGGATCAATATAGGACGCAAATTCTTCCGAAAAGAAGTTTCAACATCCCTTAGATCTAACCTTAGATGGATACCAACGGGTAGAGTTTTCAAAACTGCTGGTCTTAGGTGGATTCCTACAGGCAAGATACTAAGTAGTTGCACCAAAACAAGTGAGATACCCACTACATCCATCCGTGAGGCAGGAAAGGAAATCATCAAAATAGCATGTTCAGGTGTCAAGAAAATAATTGACACTACATCTTTATGCCTCTAACACCTGGAACCCAATTACACTTGGGGATCCATGTTTCTTTTCTTTCTTGCACCCCGTCTATTTTCTATGCGTACAACAGCTATGGCTCCTACAGCAAAACAGCGTAGGACCCGTTTCTCACCATCAAAAATATCATGATCCATCAGCTGTTCCACCATTGTACTTAATCGTCATGAATTGGAAACATTGCTTGCTCCTCTGATTAAAGATTCTGCCAAAAGTCGTGCTTCAGATGTATCGAATGTTTCCGCTGCACAACCGATAATACTCTAATTTCAGATACACCTGAATCTACAACAACAACCGAATCGTCTATAACAGAAGATCAAACTGCTTCCAACAACAATGTCACAACTGATGATCAACATTATGAACAACATTATGAACAGAGAAGTTTTATCAGCAGTTGATTCTCACGAGATATTTATGGTACTTCACACTTGTTCATACATGGTTTCGCTGTCTCCTTATACATGGTTTCGCTGTCTTCAATTCATCATCAACATACGTGGTGTATGATTCTGAATCATTGAAAACATCGAGGGGGAGAGAGTGTGTAGGTGGTCATTGCTTCCTTGTTCTTCTACATTCTTCTTTGCGAAAACCCAATGCCTTCTTGAATTTCTTCATTAGGAAAGAAATGTGAAAGAAATAAGACGATATATGGCTCAAACGTCTCACTTTGGAGTTATCGTCTCAATTTCACGGGTGATCTTGTGTGAAGTTACCTAAATATGATGTTAAGATGCCTCACACACGGTCTTGGCATCGAGTTATCGCTTATTCACATGTGATTAGTATTCCGAAAGACCACAACATTCAGGGGAAAGTCGTATCATTTCGTCTTTCATGGTTTGTTTGGTGTGATGCGTCTAAATACGTGAGAAGATCGTGTTGATTTCTGGCATGTTACCCTCGAACGGATCTTCCGCAATTAGTCAGATTTTCTTTGTGTAGTTTAGTGCTCATCTACAAATTCCGCTGCATACTGAAACCTTCAAAAGTTAGAGGAAATGTGGACTTCATCAAAGTTTTAAATCTGCTAAAGACAGTTGTCAGTTTGGGGGGAAGCTGATTAAGAAACTTCGTCAATCTCTGTTTATACTCACAATGGCTTCTGAGTATAACAGCTTAGAACCCGGTCACAACCGCTTAAACTTCCCTCAACCCCCATCATCAGCCGAACAAAGCCCCCAGCTCACTCGTCAGCAAATGGAAAGGTTATTTGCTCCGCTGTTCAGTGACGATATGATGACTTGCTCCAGGTGTATCCGCTGTTTCCGCTGCTCACCCTGATAATACTCTTATACCTGATACACCTGCTACAACAACTACGGTTGAAGACGCACCACCGTTGCATTCCACCACAACCGTTGACCACCTGCTTCCAACACTGATGAACCGGCTGATGATATTCTTAATGAAGTACCCCCACCTGCAGATTTTGATCCAAATGCATTCTTTAACCCGTTTGCTAATGAAACTGCTGCACTAGATGTCGCAGAATCTTCAACAAACCATTTGAATCCTCGAATCTCACAATGTATACCAACATCAACCCTCCACACATAGATGGACAAAAGACCATCCTCTGGAAAATATTATTGGCAATCCGAATCAACCAGTCATTACGACAACGTCTTCAACTCAGATGGTGAACATTGCATTTATGCACTCATCACCTGCCAATCAACCTAAAACATCAAAGACGCAATGACAAAGACAACCGATCGAATCCATGCAAGAAGAATCAACCAATTCAAACGCTTGAAGTATGGGAATCTGAAAGCAACAGGGGTCTACGTCATTGGTCTCAAATGGATTTGGAAAAACAAATTGGATGCTGAAGGGAATGTTATCCGCAATAAGTCACGTCTAGTAGCTAAGGGTTATCGCCGTGAAGAGGGTATTGACTTTGAAGAATCTTTTGCCCTTTGCTCGTCTTGAGGCTGTCGGATATTTCGCTCGCGGCTCATATAAATATAACGGTCTTTCGGATGGACGTCAAAACTGCTCTGAATGGGCAACTTAAAGAAACAGTTTATGTCACCAACCGAAGGATTCGTTGATCCCGCTACACCGAACCATGTATACAAACTAACAAAGCTCTGATGGTCTCAAACATCCTCCCATGGTAATGATAGCTATCATCTTCCTCATTGCCAATAATTTTACCAAAGGTTCGGTCGACCCAACTCTTTTCATACAATATCACGGGAACATATTTTAATTGTTCAAATTTATGTGGATGACATCATTTTTGGGTCAACTCATAAAAGTACTCAAACGCTTTGCAAAACTAATGAAGAAACATTTTAAAATGTCAATGATGGGGTTAACTTACGTTCTTTCTAGACTGTGGATATGTGCTTAAACACATATAATTTCCTTATCAAAATCCCGACCCAAAATAACCAAGAAAGAGCCGTTTATTGTTAACATTTGCGTGTTTCTTGAGTTTTTGTAATGTAGGTACGAATATGACAAAACAGACAAAAGAAAGCCAAAACCAAGAAAACCGAGCACCGAGAGAAAGAAGAATGCTAAAAGCAGAAAGGTCGGAAAAGGAATTTGCAAGTTTGGACAATCAATTCTCAAAATGGCGCTTTTAGTCCCGGAAGATTCAATTGTCATGTTTAGTCCTTGAATTTTCAGTTGGCAAATTTGGTCCTTGCTTATTTGAAGAATGACAAGAATGACCCTTGGAGATAATTTCAGATTTACACTTTTGATCCCCGGATTTCGATTTGACACTTTTGGTCCCTGGGTTACTACTTGGATCCATTTCATATCCTTAAATCCAATACACATAACCTTGGCCCAAGTTTAATCAAAAGCCCAAACCATGCAAACCTATACCCGGTCCAAATTAATACCCAACCCGTTTATCCAAGCTTAAACCCGTGACTGCTACCTCGGTCAAAACCAATCACTCCTAGCTACCAAATAAATAATAAAATCCACCCGTGATAAACACCAAACGCCTCAAAAATCCCACCCATCTTTCAAGTTACCACCTACCACCTTTTACCCCTTGCATCCCATCACAATTTACCCGCACTTAAGTAAGCTTTAGATGCAACGCATGAAGCTGTCGTGAGAGGGTGCGACTCACAAGAGTCAAGGTGGCGCTTTTGAGGTTTCTTATTGGTGCGAACACATCACCATTCTAATCCAAGGGTGTAGATGGGATTTGATGATGAGATGATGAGATCAATGATTGATTGAAGCCAGAAGCATCCCAATCCTCAAGCTTCTCGCTATATAAACCCCAATCACCGCTAGTTAGCTTGTCCGTTTTTCATGCATTTCTGAAAGGCCGTTACCATGTCTTAATTTCATCACTAGTTGTAGTTTTACTTTATAAATGTAATTTCAAATTTATTAATGAAGCTTTGGTTTTATAGTTAATCTTAATTTTCCATTGTTTGTTCAGTCCTCTATTAGCTCTTATTTATCGTTTTCTCTCACATAAGCTTGTACAAGCTTATGTGAGTTCTTTTACTTCCTTTATTTGTTCTTAACTGAGATTTTAATCAAAAGTTTAAAAGTCAATGAAAGTCAAAACACGGTCAAATTCTGAGAGTCAAAATCAGCTTTGGGTGAATTCAAGTATGAGATTACTTAAATGTTGAGTTTACAAGTATTTTGAGTTATTAGATTGAGCTAAGTTGAAGTTTCACTTATTTCCGTAAGTTAATTTGCTCTTGATATGTTCAAAGGTATGTTTGGATTTGGACTAAGTTTGTGGTTTACATGAATTAGTTTAGTGATAACTTTAGTTTTTTTTAGTGCTAAGTTGGTTTTAAGATGTTTTCACATATTTCGAGTTTGTAAGTCTGCATAAAGTTTTTTAAACTTCAATTTCGTTTCTGCCTAAGGTTTAACTGTTCCAAATGCCTTTTCCACAATCAATATGGAGGTCTCAATCAGTTTTTAACTAGTTCGGTAGTTTTTATGCTTATTAGTGCAACTTATTCATGTATTATCGGTTCATTAGATGATTAGGAGTATTTAGTTAGCTTAAAATTGTGCATTAGTTGCCTGATCTTCATAATATAGCCTGTTCTTGTTAGCTTTTCTGTTTAGTTTAGTGGCACATTTACGTTTAGTTTAGTTTTGTTTAGTTTGCCCTTATAATCATTAGCTTATGTTAGATCCTTTAATTAGCTTATAGGTTAGCTTAACTGAATTGTAAACAATCCCTCGAGTGCCACAGTCAGCTCCTATATACCTAGTTGCTTATAGTTTTGATTTTTAATTTCTTCATTCTAGATCCTGAAGTTTTAAATTCGATTATAGCACTTTGGTAGGTTGTTGATAACATGGTGATTTTAGCTTATTTTTGTGATTTTTCGAGATAGCTTATTTTGGTGCTTAAAGTTATACCTGCAAGAGTGGTTGGCATAGTAGAGTTAGAACATGCTTTAGTGCTTAAATACCT
This sequence comes from Chrysanthemum makinoi, assembly GCA_910596185.1. NCBI lineage: Eukaryota > Viridiplantae > Streptophyta > Magnoliopsida > Asterales > Asteraceae > Chrysanthemum > Chrysanthemum makinoi. Next base: position 152,593,792 of record OU343219.1, on the reverse strand, counting down.
CTAGCCTGTGCTTTTAGGGTCCCATTCAGTTGCATTAGCATAAGTTAGGTTAGATTATTAGGGTAGCTTATAAGAGTTTTGATAAATTTTTATTGCTCATTTTAAGTGCTTATTCATTCAAGTATGTACCCAAATCATAGTTCTTGTGCTCCAAAATCATTTATGTTAATTTTCACTAGTTCTCTATTTTATTTTATAAAAATTCGAAGTTTTCATATTTTCAATCCTCATTTGCTATTTTTCTAAATTTTATGTCATTTTCTAGCATTTTTAATTAGCATTAATCCAAATAATTCAGAAAATGTTCGAAAAATGTACTCAGCTTTTCCTAGTTTAGAATAATCAAAAAGTCATAAAAAGTATTTTTCCAGAATTTTCTTAGTTTAAATAGTATTTTCTAGCATTTTAATTAGTTTTAAATAGTATTAAATTCATAATAAATTGAGAAAAAGTCAAAAAATGTGATTCAGTTTTGATAATTTTTTTAGTTTATTTTGATTTTTTAAAATTAGTTTTGTAATTTTATAGCTTATTTTCCTAATTTTTAGTATTTCAAGTCTATTTTAAATGTCTTAAATTAGTTTTTTTTTAATTCAAAATAAATCAAGAAAAACCATAAAAATTAGTTTTAAATCACAAATAGTTTTCAAATATCATTTTTAGCTATAGAAAAATAGTAGTTCATTTTTACGGTTTAAAATTAGAGTAGTTGCATTTAATTCACGCTTTCATTAATTAACGTTAATTGCATTTTAGTTTAATCTTGCATAATTAGTTGCATTTCCTTGATTGCATCATAGATTTAGTTGTTATAATTTCTTTCCTTTTATTATTCCCTGCGCCGTAGTTTAGAAATCATCAAAATCCTTATTACCCATTCGAATCCTGATCAGGGCCACGAAGTTGTTTACTCCATTCATCCTCGTTGGGAGAACGACCCGGAAAATACATACCTTTGTATTTATTTGGAAAATATATTTCATGCTGAAAAAGATCAAATCGGGGCAAGTTCATCAATCACCCCGTGGTATTTTCTTGAGTCACTCCAAATATGCCCTTGAATTGTTAAACAAATTTGGAATGAAAAACTGTGACACTTATGCCACACCAATGACTCATACCAAAAAGATAGACGCTGATTTACATGGGAAATTAGTTGACCCTACAAAATACCGTAGTATTATTGGGTCTCTTATGTATCTAATGACCTAGCAGACTGGGATATTGCCTCTTTGGCTTATCTATGCTCGGATTATCGGGCCGCGACTAACCGAAATCCATCTCGAGAGGCTAAAAGAACTACATCAAGTGGAACCATTAACTTGGGGATCTAGTATCCAAGGATTCGGTTTTGAACTAATCGCCAGACGACAACGCCAGGATGCTTAGACTCAAGGAAAAGTACTTAGGAGCACTACAATTTCTGGTGATAAACTGGTGTCTTGGCAATCAAAGAAGCAGTGATTGTACATCGCCGTCATCAACCGGCAAAATATAGCCATGTCTCGTTGTGCACAAGTCATTCGGATGAGAACACAACTCAAAGACTATGGACAGATTGACGTAATCTCGATGTATCATGCATACCGGAGTGCCATTGCATCTCGTGCAACTCGTTACATTCGAAATCAAAGCACATCGATCTTCGCTATCATTTCATCAAGGACCACGTGGAACAGAAGCAGCTTGAATTATACTTCATAAGGGTCAGTATACCATTATGGATCTCTCACCAAAGCCTTGCC
>OU343219.1:152519480-152591947 GCA_910596185.1 Chrysanthemum makinoi | reverse complement strand
CTATCTCCACTTTTATACTTTTTTCCTCATACCACGAACGTCTACCTATAGGGATTGTCACTGGTAGATCCTCCGGTTCTGGAGGGATCTGGGAATGAATACCTAACCGAACCATCCTTATATAGCCATACATCAAAGTAAAATGGTCGGTCTTTTGGTATTGTTCATCAGCCATTGGACCCAATGAAAACCATTTGAAATCAATCAGATACTTGAGATTATATTATCAAAGCTTTGTACATGAATGTTATTGAAATTTTAGAAAACAGAGCTCCCCTCAACATTGTGCTTCATGTATTGAAAGTGTTCTGGCACACACAGAGGCAAGAGGAAGATTAAACTTCTTTGATTACCATTTCTAAAGATTGTATCATTCACTTCACATATTAAATCAGTAGATAAACCGTGTATTGGGGAAGGATGAGGTTTCAATAGTTTGATCCCCTAAATAGGTGCTCGAGCTGTTTGAAAGATTTTGACATACAGAGGGACCTGCACTTAGAGACAAATTCAATCACGTTTCAATCTTGTTGTTTAAAAGTGCTCCCTCAACACTGTTCATGTAAAATTTAAATCGGTTGCACAACGAGGGAGGGAAATCTTGCAAACACTTTAATAAAACCAAATTATCAAGTTATCAGTTTAAATCCAATTTAAATCACAAATTCTCCCCCGATCATACTTTCCAAATCCTTTGAGAGATGTGTAAGATATAGGATTTCACAAACACACTAAACCATAATCACAATGGGGCGTATAAGTAGATTAGAGAGAGAAAGGGAAGAGAGTTGGGAACTATGTGAAACAAAGAAAAATGGTATTGAAGCTCCAACCTCTACCTTGGGAGGTAGAGGGTATTTATAGTGTCTTACAAATAAACGCCACTACGGCTGTGGATCAGGCATACAGTGGGTAAAGACCCGTCCGTCCTCCACGGTGTTACTAAAAAACTACTTACTAACATAACTTGACTACGACTACGAGCTTTCTATCGAATACATATACTTGACGTGACCGAATCTTTAACGAATGAATTTTCTAATTCCTAACAATCTCCCCCTAAAGGAGGTCACCTCAATTTACAATGAATACAAACAGATATTACATTAGATTGTTCAAGGATTCTTGATTAAGTTCTTTGCTCAGTAGCTCGTAGTCATTGATTCTTCATGATCTGCATGTTTGGATAATTTGAGTGGAGGTCTTTAACTGATCCACGTGATGAAGAGTTTTGAGCCAGCATTGAGATCATCAGCTAACATAAATCTCTGACTCTTCCATTGTGGTGTTGGTATTATGTGATGTTGTGACATTTGGACCGACATGCTCACATTTTGGATCATGATATATTCTCATCAGAGTAGCGGAAGCTTTTACTGGTTCATGATATTTGCAGCAGCATAGCAGAAGCATGGAGTGAAAGTATCAGAGTCGTGAAGCACTATCATGATTTCTTTTGAGATGAATGTGTAGTGTGAGCATGCGGCTATGGATTGACCGCTTCATTCTGATCAGCTGCAAACGTCGGGCGTACCTGCATACAACAGTTAGCAATAAAGTGCACGAAAGTGTCTTTGATCACTTTCGTTGAATTGAGGTACACGGCCCACGGTTCCCCGTTGATCAGTACAAGTACTGCCTGTGATCAGGTATAATTCCGAAGAATTTCCTTGACAGGGGGGCACTGCTCTAGCTGTTCTCAAACCGGAACGTCTCAAAGAAGACAACACGGAGTGAGTGAACCAGCGAATTGAGATTCACTGATTGATGAAAAGAGATTTGAAAAACAATGGTGTATCGCTCAATAGAAATTGTTTTTGCAATACAACGAAGGTTTAATGAAAATCAATTATCAATCATAAACACCTTTTATTTTGAAAATATGAGTACACAGTCGATGTGCTAAAGAAAAGAGTTTTTAAGCACAACGACTGGTTTTTCAAAGGTATCCGTCAATCCATAACCTGAACCAGGATTGATTCAAAAGATTGAATCGCCCCATTGTTTCTGTTCATTTGTCACATGGTTGATCTATTGGATAGATCTCACATGCCACCCACCAGGAGCTTGTTTGATGTTGGCTCCAGAAGGCTTTCCATCTTCATTGTGAATATGTTAGCATATCACTCAGATGTTCTGGCAATACCACAAGGATAATGCGTAGGACTCATAAGATATAATCTCTCTTTCCACATTGTGTGAAACAGAGTCTTCATTGATAGTGTCCTAAAGAGATTTATATGATGATCTCGTGGCTCTACACTCAATTGTGCATATTTGGTTCCTAAGCCGGAGACTAGGGAGAGGGTCTCCTTCTTCAATATCAACAAACTCTAAGAGAAAGTCGATATGTTATGTAGGTTCCCCGTGAGAATGAAAAAAGCCCTTTTAAGAGGAACTTGAGTAGCTTGGGAAATTGTAGTGCAGTGCATCACTGGGTCCATGACGTCTTGTCTTCAAAACCGATGTTACGTTGGTAACCATCAGTAGCATATGAATTGAAACCGGTTTCTGCCCTAAGGTTGAATAAATGGAGGGCTATTTCTTTTTACCCTTTTTCACATTTAATTCTTTTTCATTCTTAAACCCCTTCAGTGCTTACCGAGACTTCATAACTAGAACCTTGTTGGGTTTATTCCAGTACTAGCTCAGTCTCTGTCCACACTTCCCATATCTCACATTTATCCTTTTTTCATCATACCTAAGGACTTCTACACTATCTATTGGATTTTCCTTGGGTAGATCCCTCCGGTTCTGGCGGATCATGGGAAAAAATACCAAACCTTATCATCTTTATATCACCATACATAAAGTAAAGTTGGTCGGTCTATTTGGTATTGTTCATCTGCCATTGGAACCAATTGAAAACCATTTTTAAATCAATCCAGATATTGGATATTATCAAAGCATTTTGTACCTGAATGTTTTTTGATATTTTAGAACAAGAGCTCCCCCTCAACATGTGCATCAATCATCATTTTGTAATAGAAATAATTTCATTTTTCTTTGAGGGGTTGGTTGCATCTAAGAGTAGTTATATAAAGGAATTGTGGTTTTCAAAATAGTTTCTCCCCTCAATATGTGCATAGAAATTTGAAAATGTTTTGCACATATTAGGAAAAGACTGCACATTGAAATAAATTGATCACGTTTCAAATCTTTGTGGTTTAAAATAGATTCTCCCCCTCAACATGTGCATGGAAATTTGAAATCGTTTGGCACATGTGGGGAGGAAAGCTTGCTAAACACTTATAAAACCAATTATCAAGTTATCAGTTTAAATCCAATTTAAATCAAAATTCTCCCCGATCAACTTTCCAAATCCTTTGAGAGAGTGATCTCTATTGATTTAAATGAAATTTGAGAGCTTTGAGGAGAATAGGACTTGCTTTTTTAAAAAAAAAACATTTTAACTGATAAGGATCAGATTTTCAGACTTTAAACTCCATTGATTAAACATGCAAGATTGTCTTTGAAAACATAAACTTAGCAAAGGTTTTGAATAAACTGTATAAAACATTATTCGTTTTGATTTTTCAACAATAAACCTTGCTCATTTACGTGCCAATTGTTTGAAAAATGACCTTTCAAAATAACCTTTTTAATTCGAATAAAATCATTCTCCCTCAATCAATGACACAGTTGTTGATTGATAGAGATAGAGATTTTGAAAGATGATAAGCACAAATGATTTACACGAATAATAGAGTACGAGGTATTTTCAAAGCAATTTAGTTTCATTAGATGGCAAATATTTTTCAGAAGAATCATTAGACGGAAAAATATTTGGAAAGAGAAACATTTGTCTTTTTTGATGACAAACATTTTTTTTAAGAATCAGAGCATGACATTTGAAAAATAAGATAAAGCATGGCTATGTTCTTTACTTTTAAAACGGGTTACTGCCTGAAATGACAGTAAACCACCATTTTTCTCCGCCTTTTTTTTTTTTTTTTTTTTTTACAAAAACTATGTACATTCGAAAAACATCTAAAGACCCGTGACATTCTTTGAATGTCAACACAAAGTCCATAGATGATATCGAATAAGGAAAAACATGACAAAAGTAACAATATTTTTGGAATTTTTCAAGATTTTTCAAATTTTTATGGATTTTAGAGAATTTTATATTTTTATATTTTCTTTAGATGGTTTTTAAATTTTGTATTTTGATTTTTGAATAAATATATACAAGAGATAGATGAATAAAAACCTTTACTCCTCGTCTTCCACTTGAAGACGCTTGAGTGTTTCCGGTTGTAGACTCTTTAAACCAAGACGTGGAAGGATAAACTCAAAACGTTCTCTAGGAAGAGCTTTGGTGAAGATGTCTGCTAACTGGTATTCAGTCCTCACAAAATAAAGTTCCACCACACCGTTTTCAACTTGCTCCCTGATGAAATGATGTCGAATGTCGATGTGCTTTGCTCTTGAGTGTTGTACATTGTTGCATGAGAGAGCAATAGCACTTTTATTATCACAATACAGAGGGATTTGGTTGAATTCAAAGCCATAGTCAGATAATTGGGATCTCATCCATAGGATTTGAGCACGGCAAGATGACATGGCTATGTATTCAGCCTCTGTAGAGGAAATAGAAGTACTCACAAGCTTATCACCCAAAACCTGAGTATCTTGACACCCTGCATGATCTGCATCTGCATATGCTGTTAGTGACATACCGGTGTCCTTCGGGTACCAAACTCCCATGTTGATGGTTCCTTGGAGATACTGAAAGACCTGTTTAACCGCTTCAAGGTGCTTTTTGGTAGGCTTAGCCTGATATCTAGCACACATGCAAACAGCGAACAAAATGTCTGGTCTACTGGCTGTGAGGTACATCAGGGATCCAATCATACTACGATATTTCGTTTGGTCTACCATGATCCCTGAGTGGTCCTCATCTAGTTTAGTACGCTCTATCATGGGAGTGTCACAGGGTCACAAGAATCAAATCCAAATTTCTTTAAAATCTCATTTGCATATTTAGATTGATTTATAAAAATGCCTCCGGGACTTTGTGAAATTTGTAATCCCAAGAAAAATGACATTTGTCCCATCATTGACATTTGAAATTTGGAACCCATTCATTTGAAAAGCGATCACATTCATTGGGGTCAGTCGAGGCAAAAATAATATCATCAACATATATTTGAACGTGAATTAAATGTTTGCCTGACTTTCTTGTGAACGATGTCGGATCAACTGCTCCTTTGCTGAATCCAGTAGATAGAAGAAACTTTGATAGCGTATCATACCATGCCCTTGGAGCTTGCTTTAAACCATAATGAGCCTTCTTCAACGATAGCGTGAGTAGGATGTCTGGATCACAAAGCCTTCAGGTTGGCTGACGTATACGACTTCTTTAAGATCTCCGTTAAGAAACGCCGTCTTTACATCCATCTGATAAACACCATGTCTTACTTGCAGCATTAGCCAAGAAGATTCTGATTGCCTCAATACGAGCAAGTGGAGCAAATGATTCTCAAAGTCAATACCTCCTCTTGACGGATCCTTTTGCAAACCAATCGAGCCTTGTTCTTTAAAACATCACCATTCTCATCAAGTTTCACTTTGAAGATCCACTTTAGAGCAATGATCATAGCACAATCTGGAGCAGGTACTAATTCCCATACATCAAGTCGATCAAACTCATGAATTTCTTCTTGCATGGCATTGAACCAACTGTCTTCATTCATGGCAGTTTTGACATCTTTTGGTTCGACCTTAGAGAGTACGGAGTTGAAAAGCACCATAAGGCATCGGTTGCAAGTTGTTTCCGTGTGGATACTGGATGAGAGGGTTTCCAATGATGTTGTCCAATGGATGATCATGTGTCCACTTTCTAAGGTGTTCATGTGGTTGTTGTTGAGGAACTGAAGTAGCAGAGTCGATTTCTCCTGATGAAGATGGTTCTGATGATGATTCAGGAGCAAATATGTTTTCAAATGGAGCATCTTCGGGAGTAGCAAAGGGATTAACTTCATCATGGGTGCCAAAAACAATTCCATGATGTACATTCGATGATTGATGATTTGTTGATGAGACAGAGTGATCAGCAGCAGGCGATTCTTGACTTAATGATATTGAAACTGAAGGGTTGACTTCATTCACAGGGATAGGAGCAGCCTCTGTTGATGGAGTTGACATTTCATCAGCATTTGGTTCATAGTGTTCATCAAACATTGGATCAAACAATTTCTTTAAATCATCTTCTGATGGAGGTACATAAGGAGTTGCTGGCGAAGAATTATATACAAGAGTATAACTGATGGGACTACTTGAAGATGCGGGTCTGAACTGGGTTGTCCGGAGCCATTGGACGGGTCAGCTCATCGAACGTAACGTGAATTGTTTCCATGATATTTCGGGTTCTTTTGTTGTAGATTCGATATCCCTTTTGTTTGGTGCATATCCTACAAATACTCCAATGTCCGCTTTAGCTTTAAGTTTTCCTAAGTCTTGGCCCTCATTAGTTGGATAACACAATGCACCACACACGAAGGTAGAGAGAGATTAGGTTTTATTGGGACAAGTTCATATGGAGTTTTTCCATGAGCAGTGTGAATTAGGGATCGATTTGAGTGTAGCATGCAGTGGCAATGGCTTCAGCCCAGAGAAACATTGGAACCTTTGAGTAAATCAGCATTGTTTTAGCGGCTTCCACAAGAGTTCGATTTCGTCTTTCAACTACACCGTTCTGTTGAGGAGTTCGTGGAACACTTCTTTGATGACTGATTCCAACACTTTCATAAAACTCACTAAGTTGTTTATAAACAAACTCAGTTCCATTGTCTGTTCGGATGATTCTGACAGTTTTGTTAAGTCGAACCAGCAGCTGTTTGATAAGTTTGATGATGATATCTGGAGTTTCATCCTTTGTCCTTAGGAAATTAACCCAGGTGAATCGAGAGTAATCATCAACCACAACTAAAACATTATTTCTTCCAAAGATATTTGCACTCTCATGGGTCTACATAAATCCATGTGAATTGTATGAAGAACTTCTGTAATTGAGTTTGTAGGTTTGGGTTTGTGGGCATATTTCTTGCTTTTCCCAATTGGCATGCTGAACAAAGATGATCTTTTTCATACTTTAGTCTAGGTAAACTATAACTAAGTCCTTTTTGGAGAGATCATTGATGGTGCCAAAGTTCAAGTGATTGAGACGACGATGCCATAACCATGACTTTGTTTTCGAAGCCTTTGACAACAAGCAAATTGGAGAAGACTTCATCATATATTCGATAGAGATGGTGTATAGATTTGAACCACGATTCCTCTTAAAGTTCTTACCATCAAGTTCTCTAACGAAACAAGTATGTTTTCTGAGGCCACTTCTAGATCAGAATCACAGAATTGACCGACATAGAATAAGTTATGACCAAGACCTTCTACGTAATATATCCTGGAGATAACACTATCACCGACAACATAATCTCCATAACCCATAATTGCACCAAAATGACGTTCCCGATCTAAACAGTCCGATGAATTTGCTCACGAAGTTCATGAGCCGCGATCGGTCTCCAGTCATATGCTTGGAACAACCTGAGTCCAGGTACCACAGAATGATTTGAACGATCTGCAGTTGAACACAGACAAGAATGGATAATTGGATAATTGGGATCCCCATGCAAGAATGGGTTCCACTTGGTAGTAACATGATTGGAACACCCACATCAGAAAGTAGAACCATAGAAGTAATGCAAGTGCAGTGTAATCATCAAGTAGTTCATCCCATACCTGCTAGGCGGGATTGGGTTTGACCTGTTCAAAGTATGTTCACTTCTTAAGGGAATAGTTCTACCAGTAAGCATCCATTTTCAGGGGATTGATTAGCAACTTTAAGGCAAAGCTCATTAATCTTACGGCCAAAAGGTATCCATTGATAACCTATATTACTAAATTTCCTTCCTGTGGGTTTCCACTGTTTTCTAACTTTCTTAAGTCTTTGCCTTTTAGCCTTCTTAGCTTGAATTTTAACAAACAGTTTTCAGGGCATTTGACAACATTAGACAAAACATTCACACCACAATCATGATTAGTAACAGAAATCAAGCAGTCATCATTACATGGTTTGCGAATAGTAGCGGAATTCGAATTAATTACACTACGCTTATAGCTAATACTAGAATCAACACGATTCGTTTTATTCAACTCAAACTTAGTTCTAGGGTATCTTCTACTCTCTTACAACGCACATTCTTAGCTTGCGAGGTCCTATCTTGCTTGGTATTGCCTGGAGGCTTTGAACCGCTTGCTTTTATGTCAGGATACTCCTAGAGGGAATTATGGGAACATTAGTTGGTTGATCTACTTTTTGCATTCCTGAACTAGACGTGCAAGGATCTGAACTACTTGAAGGCACATTAGTGTTCACTTTCCTAACGCTGGGCATAGAATGGTTTGAATGCTTGGCACTAGGCATAGAACAAGGCATCACAGCTTTTCCTTTCGCACCTAAGGATTTAGGACATGTTGCAATTAAACATTCTAGCAGCTCCTGAGATCGTTTGGCCTGAATGCAAGCAAACCTAATTTCTCTATCAAGAGGCTTATTTATGAAGTCCTCTTCCACAATCTCACGGAGACATTCTAGACTATCCTTAAGGTGAGTACAATAGTTATGAAACACAAGTTCATTATTCCTAAGATGAGGAGGAATGTATTTAACAGTCACAGTATATTTGCAGTCTAAGGATGACTTTGATGCAACATTCTTATTAAAGACAAGTTGAGTTTCCTTTTTCCACCTTCAAATTTCAATTTCTTTTTGTAAAGAAGTTTTTTCGCGTTGTTTTTGTCACGAGTGACTTTCATTGAATCATATAACTCTTAAAGTGTCGTTTAACTTTTTCATTTTCTTCTAGAAAACTCTCGTTTTCTTTTGTAAAACATTAACCAAGTTTTGAAGATGAAAAGTTGAGAATATGAGAATCTAAAGAATGAGGCATTTGGGAGCCAGTCACATTGTTCTTTTCACCCTTTAATTGAGAGATTTGGGCTTTCAACTTTCTGATCGTGCAGCAATGAGCTTGAATCTGTCGTCACGATATTTATCTGAAAAAATACATCAAACTCTGGAACATCTGAGGATGTCTTGATATTTGAGGTTTTAACATTTCTTAAGATGTTGATATTTTAGTTGCAAACAAAAATGTCAACTTCTAGTTTAGAAAGATGTTTTACCAAATTATCGTGATCATCTCGATATTTTCATTAAGTTTTGAGTTTTTGTTTCAAGCTCAATGACACGATCATGGGAACTTTCAATGCAATAGTAATTCATGAAATCGAGAAGCAGTAATGGAGTGCTTAGTAACAGTATAAAACACATCTTGAGCAACACAACTCGAAATCAAATTCTCATTTAAGATATGCAAGTTCTTCCTCTCAACTTCATTATATTTGAGTTCCTGTTCATAATCATTGACCTCAACTATCATTGCATCAAATTCCTTTCCATTTCTTTAATATCTGAATTATTCTTTTGTAAGGCATCAGTTGACCTTTTAACTGTTTAAAGAAAGGCATGACCTCAGTTAAGTAACATTCTTTAGTTTGCTCAAAACCCCTTTCCCCCTCAGTTATCCCTGTAGGTGTGATTCTCTTCTTACACGTTTTCTCAAAATCAACAAACAGCTGGTAAACAACATAAATGCATTGGTGTATTAGGAGGATACACAGTTGCTTGACGCAATTTCCTACAAGGGGGATTCTTTTCAACAAAATTTTCAGCTTTTTGCATATCCATATCTTTCTTCCAGAAAATTGTTTGGGGTTAATTGAGTTGAGGCTTAACATGTTAAGGGAGATCCATCTTTCCTTAGTGTAATCATGAGTTTGATAGATGTTTTCTCTTTACATGGAGGATTGTTGAGTTTCTTATCCATTTTCTCCCTAGTGACTTCATCTGATTTCTTATCATCCTTAGTGCACTCAGCGCAACTAGGTTTCTGCCTAGGCTTCAGGATTTCATTGCATCATAAATTACCTATGAGTAGTTTAGCCTTTTTATGACCTCTGGATTTGGTTCCTTAACAAGGGGAATGCTATGCTTATCGCTTAAGACTCTATGCTTAGTGATCAAGTGAGCATTCTAAATGGTATTCCCTTGTACGTACAACTTATTTTCAAGCTTGTTTTTCAACGTTTTTAGATTGGAAAAATCATTCAAAAGTTTTGATTCCTTAGCATTGAATTCTTGCTTAAGCATTTTAACATTTTCTTGAAGTTCTTGTTTTTGCTTAGCAATTTTAGAAAGCTTTTCTTGTAAGGAGTTTAACTCTTGTTTTAATACTTCTCTCTAAAATTACTTTTTCGAATAATTGTAAGCATTTGGTCATCCATTTCCTGCTCAGTGTGTGTTACTCAAATTAGCACGTTGTTCATAGATAGCAACTTGTTCTTTATAGGCATTCATTTCAGAGATAACAGAATCATCAGGGGCACATGCAGTGTATTCATCAAAAGCACAGTCATCAATGACTGCAGAAGATGCATTACTTGGTACAACCTCACTTTCACTTTGCTTCATTATATTGATCATATGGGAAAATATTGCTATTACCCTCATCATCAATATTTGATTCATAAGTTTCAAGAGATTGTACTTTATTATGCATCTTTTGCTCATCAACTTCATCATATAGTTTCAATACTCTGAGATGATGATTTTTGGATGGACCAGCATGTTGTGATGATGAGACCTTAGGAGAGACCATTGGAGAAATGCTAGCCATGAAAATTGTTTGTGCAGTAGGTTCATCATCGACGTCAGAGTCGTATGCATCACAGTCAGCGACTTGGAAGGCATTCTGATGATTGTGACCTATCTCCTGAATTGGCTACTCACCCACATCTGCATCATAGGTCTTGGCATTGCCCTCAGCGACAAACAACAACTCCTCTTCATCCAAAGCAGCACCATTATCCTGAGCTTGTACGAGCAACATCTTGTCTCTGAAGTATTCTGCATTCTGTGGACGTTTTGGAGATGTGCAGTTCCTAGCAATGTGTCCCTCACCACCACAGTTGTAGCACTTAATTGGCTTTCCTTGGCCTTGATTTCCATTCCTTCCCCGATTCTGATTTCCATCATAATCTCCACCTACTCCACCTCTTCCCTGTTCAAATTGCCTTCCTTGAACTGGTTGCAAAATAAATTTTTCGTCCCTGACAACCGCATGATTGTGAAGGTTGGATGCAGTTATGATCTCATTGTTAGTGTGAAGACTGTTGGTATGTGGACTGAGAGTCAAGTTTTGTTTAACCATAAGGGCCAGTTGATTAACGAAGTGTCCACGGCTGCATCAGATCAGCTTGTTTGAACCTTGGATCGGAATGAGTTTGTGATTCATTACCCATGGGTTATGACTTGAGATGCTTTGGTGGTAATAACAACATTGGTGTAGAAAGCTGTAGAATCATTTGGTGAGCTTGATTCTCCCTGATTGGTTTTGAACTGATCCAGAATCCTTTTCTCAAACATAGCATGCCTCTCGTTCTAAAGAAGAAATGCATACAATTGCTCATAGTTTCTATTCTTTAGTCCTTTGGTTAGCTTTACAAAGGTGACAAATTTGTGCCACTCGGGATTCATGTTGTTTACAAACTTTGAATTCAGCTGAATGTTAGGCATGGTCATTTTTATGTTCCTCATGTCATTCACAAGCTTATGGAATCTCACGTAGTACTCATAGACACTCTCATCTGGTTTCATTTTAAGTGCTCAAATTCATCCAGCTTTTTTTGGGATTCTTGTCTCTTAGTTAATTCAGAATCCGAGAGAAGCATCTTGACATTATCCCAAACAGCCTTGGCTTCAGTGTTGTGATTGATAAGCTTGTAGATGTCTTTGGAAGACCTGAAGTATGATGTTTGAAGCCCTGATATCAGAATCGAATCTCTTTTTCTCCTTATCACTGAGCTCATCATACATCTTTTGTCTGTCCATTCCAAAGATCATTGTTCCATCTGTGCAGTGTCAATTTATGTCTCTGGTAGTCTCAATCTGATATGGTCCTTCATCAATAGATTTGAGAATGTTGACCCCATTTTCCTTTCCAAGACAGTACAATCGGATTCGTTGAGCCATGAGTCATAATCAGTTCTGTCAAGCATAGGTGGACGAGTATCTGATCCAGCTGCTTGAACGTCCCCAGCTACAGAAGAAACGATAGTAGGTACGATTTTTGACATGATTACAAGTTCTACGGGATTTTACTATTCCTTGATTAAACCGGGAAATTGATTCTTTCAGGGATTTTATAACCAAAAGAAACAACCGTTAAAAATGTAGCACAAGAAGTAACAATCTCAATAGAAAAGTAGCTAAACAGTCAACTCGCTTAGTTATCAACTCGCTAAACAACCAACTCGCTTAAAGAAACAAGTCGCTTAAAGAACCAACTCGCTTAATAGCCAAGTCACTTGGAGAAACTGCTTAATAGGCAAGTCGCATATAGAGACAAACTCGCTTATAGCAAGTCGCAAAAACAGACAAATCGCTTAACCATCAAGTCGCTAAACTAACTCGCTATACAACTCGCTTATAGCCAAGTCGCTTTAGAACTCAAGTCATTTAAAGAAACAAACTCGCTTAGAACCCAAGTCGCATAAAAAGTCAACTCGCTAAATAGCCAAGTCGCATATACCAACTCGCATCCAGTAACAAAGCAAATCGCTTTGAAGAAACAAAAGTCCGAGACTCAACTCGCTTGTACAAAGTCACAAATAACCACTTTATCAATCAAAAACAACCAAACCACAATGATTTAAGCCTTCAATTCAAAACATAAAACATATGATGATCCTAAACACAAAAGTACAAGCAATTCAAACTTAACACTAGAATTTCCAAATGATCAACCACTCCTAAAAAACTAATACCCCAAAAACCTTATGAAATCCACCAAAACAAAAAGCTTGAAAGATGAGTGATCAAACCATGGTCTTGATACCAATGAAGATATAGGATCACAAACACACTAAACATAATCACAATGGGGAGATAAAGTAGTTTAGAGAGAGAAAGGGAAGAGAGTTGGGAACTATGTGAAACAAAGAAAAATGGTATTGAAGCTCCAACCCACTACGGGCTGTGGATCAGACATACAGTGGGTAAAGACCCGTCCGTCCTCCACGGTGTTACAAAAAATACTACTTACTAACATAACATGACTACGACTACGAGCTTTCTAACGAATACATATACTTGAGGTGACCGACTCTTTAACGACTGAATTTTCTAATTCCTAACAAGATGTGATCTCTATTGATTTAAATTAAAATTTTTAGAGCTTTTGAGGAGAATAGTTACTTGCTTTTGAAAAAAAACAATTTTAATTGATAAGGATCAGATTTTCAGACTTAAAATCATGTTTAAAACAGTAGAGTATTCTTTTAAAAACATAACATTAGCAAAGGTTTTGAATCAATTGTATAAAACATTATTCTTTTTGATTGTTCAACAATAAACCTTGCTCATTTACGTCCAATGTTTTTAAAAATGACATTTCAACATAACTTTTTAATTCGATGGAAATCTTCTCCCCTTCAATCAAGACACAGGTGTTCTTGAGAGAGTTTGACAGATGATAAGCTCAATGATTTAAAATAATAGAGTACAAGTATTTTCAAAGCAATTTTTGTTTTCATGAGATGACAAAATATTTTTCAGAAGAATCGTTAGACGGAAATATTTGGAAAGAGAAAAATTTGTCTTTTGATGACAAACATGTTTGAAATCAGAGCATGAGATTTGAAAAATAAGATAAGGCATGGCTCTGTCCTTTACTTTTAAAATGGGTTACTGCCTGAAATTACAGTAAGCCACCATTTTTCTCCGCCTCATTTTTTTTATTTTATTATTTTATTTTATTTTTTTTTTATTTTATTTTTTTATTTTTTTATTTATTTTTTTAACAAGACAATGTACATTCGAAGAACATCTAAAGACCCGTGACATTCTTTGAATGTCAACACAAAGTCCGTAGATGATATCAAATAAGGAAAAACATGACAAAATAACAATATTTTTTGGAATTTACAAGAGTTCTAATTTGTATGGATTTTTTGAGAATTTATATTTTTATATTTCTTGTGGTTTTGAAATTTTGTATTTGCTTTTGAATAAATATATACAAGAGATAAATGAAGAAAGACCTTTTGCTCCTCTTCTTCCTTTTGAAGATGTTTAAGTGTTTTCGGTTGAAGACTCTTTAGACCAAGTCGTGGGAGGATAAACTCAAAACGTTCTTTAGGAAGAGCTTTGGTGAAGATGTCTGCTAATTGGTATTCAGTCCTCACAAATAGGTTCACCACACCTTTTTCACTTGTTCCCGAATGAAATGATGTCGAATGTCGATGGCTTGGCTCTGAATGTTGAAGTTATTGCAAGAGAGAGCAATTGCACTTTTAATATCAAAGTCCCAGAGGATTTGTTGAATCAAAGCCATAGTCAGATAATTGGGATCTCATCCAAAGGATTTGAGCACCACAAGATGACATGGTATGTATTCGCCTCTGTAGAGGAATAGAAGTAGTATCATTGTTTCTTGAAGACAGCTCACAAGCTTATCACTAAAAACTAAGACATACACTCCAGACGTACTTCGACGAGTATCTTGACATCCTGCATGATGAGCATTGCAAGGCGGTTAGTGAATAGCGGTTCCTTAGGGTGCCAAAGACCCATTTGATGGTTCCTTGGAGATACCGAAAGACCCGTTTAACTTCTTCAAGGTGCTTTTTAGTAGGCTTGCCTGAATCTAGCACACATGCAAAACAACGAACAGAATGTCTGGTATACTAGCTGTGAGGTACATCAGGGATCCAATAATACGAGATATTTCGTTTGGTTTACATGATCAATGAGTGTCCTTCCAGTTTAGTACGCTCAATCATAGGAGTGTCACATGGTCACTGAATCAATCAAATCTTTAAAACTCATTTGCATTTAGATTGATTTATAAAAATGCCTCGGGACTTGTGAAATTTGTAATCCCAGAAAAATGACATTTGTCCATCATGAAATTTGAAATGTGGAACACATTTCATTTGAAAAACGATCACCTTCATGGGGTCAGTCGAGGCAAAAATTATATCACCAACATATATTTGAACGTGAATTAAATGTTTGCCTGACTTTCTAGCGAACAAAGTCGGATCAACTGCTCCTTTGCTGAATCCAGTAGATAGAAGAAACATAGTAGCGTATCATCCATGCCTTGGAGCTTGCTTTAAACAATAAAGAGCCTTCTTCAAACGATAGACGTGAGTAGGATGTTCTGGATTCACAAAGCCTTCAGGTTGGCTGACGTATACGAATTCTTTAAGATATCCTTTAAGAAATGCCGTCTTTAAATCCATCTGATAAACCACCATGTTCTTACTTGTAGCACTAGCCAAGAAGATTCTGATTGCCTCGATACGAGCAACTGGAGCAAATGACTCTTCAAAGTCAATACCCTCCTCTTGACGGTATCCTTTTGCAACCAATCGAGCCTTGTTCTTTAAAACATAACCATGCTCATCAAGTTTCACTTTGAAGATCCACTTTAGAGCAATGATCATAGCACAATATGAAGCAGGAACTAATTCCCATACATCAAGTCGATCAAACTCATGATTTCCTTCTTGCATTGCATTGAACCAGCTGTCTCATTCAGGCAGTTTTATCATCTTTGGTTCGACCTTAGAAGTAACAGAGTTGAAAAAATCACCATAAGGATCGGTTGCAAATTGTTTTCGTCTGGATACTGGACGAGAGGGGTTCCAATGTGTTGTCCAATGGATGATCATGTGTCTATTTCTAAGGTGTTCGTGTGTTGTTGTTGAGGAACTGAAGTAGCAGAGTCGATTTCTCCTGATGAAGATGGTTTTGATGATGATTCAGGAGCAAATATGTTTTCAAATGGTGCATCTTCAGGAGTAGCAAAGGGATTATGTAGGATCGATATATTATTGTGTTGATGATTCGGGTGGTCTTGGATGATCAAAATACATGTTTACCATTTTAGAGAGAGAAAATAGAGAGAGAGGGTGTTCTTGCTAGAGGTTTAACAAAAAAGGGAATGTAGTTGAATGAGAAGCACCACTCCTTCCATGGATGGAAGGGGTATTTATACTTACAAATACACGACCTCCTATCGGCCTGTGGATCAGGTATACAGTGGGTAAAGACCCGTCCTTCCTCCCCGGTGTTGCTCTAAACTAAATTACGCTACAAACTAACAAAATAACTATTAATACCGTAACAAATGACACGTCTACGAGCTAAAATATGCTAGATAATTGGGTGACCGACACTTTAACTGGAATTTTCTAATTCCTAACAATCTCCCCTAAGGAGGTCACCCCATGAAATACATTTGCATCCTAGCATACTATCTTTGTCTTTAGTCTGAGCTCGTAGACTTGAATTTTCAACATCTGCATCTTGTGCTTTTGTAGCGATTCTTAAATCCGCTGAATGTTTTACTTTAAGTGGAGGCCTTGAACTATCACATTCTTTTTTGATGATCTTCGAGCTTTCATTGAGATCATCAGCCACAGTAGTAAAATCTTGGATCACCCTTTATTGAGTTGCCATCATGTGAAGTTGTGACTTTTGGACCGACATGCTCACACTTTTGAATCATGACATCTTTCCATCAGAGTAGCGGAAGCCTTTACTGGCTCATGATATTTGCAGAAGCGTAGCAGAAGCATAGTATAAAAATATCTGAGCCAGGTTGTTGGAATCACTCCTAAACAGTATTTCAAGTATTTATATTTCATATGTAATAGGTAGCTTTATTATGGCCTTTATGTTTGTTTAAGGTCAAGCTTATGTAGAAGGCCCATAAGCTTGACCCAAGCCCAATAAGGATAGGAAGGGAACTAGGAGTGTTGCCCTAGTTTCCCTCCTATAAATACCTCTTGTAAACCTTCATTTGAAGGTGGATTGTTCAAGTTTTTCTCTCATTCATACTCTTTGCATAACCGGTCTTACTATACGTGTGTGAGTGTGTGATTTACTTGTTCAATCGCCTCATCTCCTTTCTTATAAGCTTGTGTTTAAAACTATGACCTAACAGTGGTATCAATCGCCAATATTGGGTGTACACTTTGTTCTTTTTGAAGTTTTTGGTTTTGGGGTCTTACGCGTAAAGATAACACAATCTTTGGTTCGCTTAAAAACTGATTTTTTACACTTTTGAATCCAAGATTCTTGTACTTTCAACGTTATTAGGTGTTAAACTATTGGTTTTTGGCAAAAAGTTTGGAACTTTACGTGTTTTTCCTTGTTTTTAAGCTTGTTTTTGTACGCAAGTGTTATCCTACGCGTAACTGTTTTTAAGTGCTTGGATCATCAAGTTCACATTTTGTGTTATTTTGGTGTTATTGAAGCTATTTCACACACAAAAACTGGTTTAGAAACATTTTGGACAAATCATTCTTACGAGTAGGATTACGCGTATCAAAACCCTAGTTTTACGAGTAGTTCTACGCGTAACTTTGTTCCTGGCTTGATCTACATTTTCCTGGTTTATTCCGTGTTTTCTTACTTGGATAAGTCTGAAAATACGTCGACTTTGGGATATCTTTTACACTGTGAAGTGTAAAAGATCATTTGGGCAAAAACCCTAAAATTACGCGTAAGTTCAACTTTACGCGTAGAAATCCTACGCCTAAGATTTTCTTACGCCTAAGCCTTGTCTTACGCATAAGCTAAATCCTACGCCTAAGTTTCTACGCCTAACTTTGTTGTCTACGCATAACTTTAGATTTTTTCCTGCTTACGCGTAAGCTAAAACCTACGCGTAACTCCTCATTGTTACGCGTAACTTTTGGTGTTTTTACGCATAAGTGCTACTTGGTTCTTGTCTTTTCTACGCCTAAGGACACTTCATCAACAAAGGTTCATTCGACTACAAAAGATCCATTTTTACCAACACAAGTTTATCAACATGTCACAACCACCATACTCTAACTATTTCCCTTACACTTATCCTCACCGACAACAACAACTAAGTCCACAACATCAGCAATGGAATCAACAACAAGCAATTTATCAACAACAATTTAATCAACAACATACCCACAACTTGCTGCAAATCCACAACCTCAATGGTCAATCACCACCAAGTTCTCAAGCTCAACCGTACACACCTGAATTCAATCAACATCCATCAAGGAACACTATGAAGGAACCCACTTGGTTTGCAAAGATGTGTGAATATTTAAGCAGCCAACAATCAATTCATGAGGCTGGATCACTTGATAGACCTCCAATGCTCACTCCAGGAAACTACGATCAATGGGTGATAAGGTTCTTTAGGTTTTGTGATCTGAAGAAGCCACATGGAAAGTTCTTAAAGAAGGTTATCTTAGAAGGTCCATTGAGATGCCATACTCATTGTACCCGGAGAACCAAATGCCATTCCACCAAGAGATGAACAAACCAACATTGCTACTGTTGCAGATTTAAATCCCACAGAACTTCTACACTATGAAGCTGATGAACTTGCAATGGAATACATCCTCTTAGGATTACCAAATCCAATTCTTCGTAGTGTTGATGCTCAAAAGACTGCACAAAAAATGTGGGATCATATTCGTCTTCTTATGGAAGGATCTGTACTCAATCAGGAGGATTTGGAATCCAAAATTACTTGGCTTATGAACACTTCATGATTGAACCTGGAGAGACACTAGAGTCCTATCATCATAGATTTTCAGACATCATCAATGATTTGGACAAACACAACATCATCATGCCAAGAATTGCAGTGAATACTAAGTTCCTGAGTAGTCTTGGTCCTGAATGGGAGAAGTATGTCATTTTTCTCCGTCAAGCGAAGAACATGCATCAATCTTCCTATGGATTGTTGTACGATTACTTGAAACCTCATGAAAAGGAAGTTGATCGGGAAAGGATTCTCCGTGCTCAAATTGCTCCACCAACACATCCGGAAAATCAACAACAACTTGCCTTATATGCTCAAAACATTATTCTCCTCAACCAGCAACTCAACCAAATGCTTTAAACACACCTTCACAGCAACAACCTCAACAAAATCAATTGGTTCCATACAGCAACAATGCTCAAGCATATGTCAGTGAAGCGACTGAGGAAACCGATCCGTTCGAAGCATTGCAACAAGGATTTGTGATGATTGCTAATGCTTTTGGCCGTTACACCAACAAATCCAACAATCGTATTCGTTCCTCATCTAACACACGGACTCAAGCTGTTGTGAACAATGGACGTGTTGAAGTTCAGAATCGTGATTATGGTCGTCAGATGGGCGGTGGTCAAGGGTTTAATGCTGTGGGTAGGAATAACAACAGAGCGCAAGTGGTGGAACAGGGAAATGCTCAGCATCGGTTGAATGGTCTTCGATGCTACAACTGCAATGAGAAGGGACACCTGGCTAATGCATGCCCAAAGCCAAGGACTAGGGGCAGTGCTTATTTCAAAGAGGCTCTGCTTTTGGCTCTTAAGGATGAAGCTGGTGGAACTCTCACAGACAAAGAACAGAGCTTATGGCAAATGCTGACTCAGATGATGATATGGAGGACTTGCAGGCCAATGCAAGTTATGTTGATGGCTAATATGCAGGCGTTACACATGAGTGACACAGGCCAGTGTATGACACTGATGGCTTGTCTCAGGTACCCGAACAAACCATAAATCTATTGAAACTAATCTCTCCGCCACTATCTGAATCCGGCACGGATCAGACTGTTCAAAATGAGTCTTTTACATCTTTTTCTGAGGATTTTCAAGTTAACCCTGTAGTTACATTTGACGATCAAGATGACCTTATGGTTTCCCTTGATAATCAAATTGACTCCGTGGTAGTACTTGAGGATCTAAAGAATAATCATGTTGAGACTCACGTTGAACAAGATGATCTGCTGCCTCATTCGGATTTTGCTCAGTTACTTCAAGATCATAAAATCAAAATGGAGGAATGTTATGCATTAAACAAGGACTTGAAAAGTAAAAATGCACTGTTAACAAAGGATTTTGAATGTTTACAAAAGCAACTCAACTTTTTCAAAACTCAAGAAAAACGTGAAAACGGTTTTGAAGCAGCCTTTGCCAAATCTTATCAAAACGAAAAATATTTAGAACGACAGATGCGTGATCTAGCCGCTTCGAAGAATGCTTTGTTGTCTGAAATAGAACAACTGAAACATGAACATAAAAAGCAAATTAACGCTCTCACCTTGGAAAATCAAAAAGCTAAGGCTGAGTTGTTAACTTGTCAAAAACAGTTCTCTGCATACAAAAAGCATTCAACGAAACGAATAGATGATCATCTTGAAGAAATCATCGGCTTGCAAAACAAACTTAAAGAGTTTAAAACTGTTGTTTACAAACATGGCGAGTCGGTCACAGCCATTGAAAAGTTTACTTTAAAACCAAATCCAAATGGATATGGACCGAATCTTGCTGATTACAAACCTAAGCTTTCAACCAACACATTCAAACCAAATCCTGAAGTTTCCAGTGCACAATATAAAATTGATAATTCTGTTATGAATGTTGTTGAATATCATCGTCAAGAGGAATTAGATGCAGAAGACGAGAGTCGATCAAAATTAAAAACTGTTGTTTACAACAAACCTTTTAATTATTCTAAACCGGTCACTTTCGTCACACCAACGGATTCTTCCAACACACCAAGAGTTATCATCAGAACACCTGAGTCTTCTATTGTTAATCCCAAAACAGACTTTGCACAAACTTATGGTCCTTTACCTTCCATTAGTGAAGTAAACTCACAACCTGAAAATCGAAAAAATCTTCGATATTTTGACATTTTCATGGCTGACCTCAAATTTTACAACATGAGATAGAATATCGATCTGAAATCAAAGTTGAACATTTTCAATCGCCTTTGGCGCGAGAACAAAGAGACATTTTTCAGAAAAATCTTTTACCTAATGTTAAAAACTTGAAAAGTTGTGCAATTGCCTGGGAAAAGGATTTTCATAAGGAACTTGGGGTCAGAAAAACGTTTTCGATAAAACAGAAACATCTATTTCAAACACTAAACGTAAAAAGAAAATGTTAAGAAAAGATGTTGATCGACTCTGGGAAGATGTTATCTGTGCGGATGTTCATAATGTTGTGTTATTGAATTCGTTGTCATATGCATTTGATAATATCTCTGTGATATGTTGCTTCTGTGTTAAATGTTGAGAACACTGATAATGTGCTTCAGATCGAGTCCTTAACAGTTGAAAACAAACGATTGTCAAACGAACTTTCAAATGCAATACGTCGTCTTAATTGGTGTCAAAAAGATATTCACGATCAACAACTTGCTTTTCAACACAAAATCAACCAGTTGCGTGCAAAACCTTCTGATTCTAAAATTGAGCAACTGGATGATCAAAACGTGTCTTTCAAGTGTCAAATCTCAAAATATGAACAAGAACTTGTAAAAGTTAAAAAGGAATATGGTGTCATATTTGATTTACTCAAAAAGACTCGTGCTGAAGCATCAAATGAACTTGATCATTATCTTGCACACACTAAAGAAGTTATGCATTTTGCTGGAAATGTTCGGTCTGAAAATCAAGATCTGATTCACACTATCATTAAGTTAAGAGGAATGTTAGGAAAGTATGAACAACTTCCACCAACAATCATTAAGAGATTAGCCCCCGTAACACTTAGTACTCATGCACCTAGAATCTCTACTGCCAAACCACAAGTAGCTAACGTGCTTCCTTCTACTGAAACAGGAATAGTTGAGCCTTTTCCAAACGTCCGCACTTCACAGCCTAAGAGCACTCAATCGAAGAATAGGAAGTTGCGACCTAAGAAAAGATCAATCAAGAATGCTAAAGTAGAAGAACACCCTAGGACTCTGAATAAGACACACGTTGCCTCCACTATAGATATTGCGTCTGGCAAATGTAATAGAAATAGTGATGTAACGAATGCTAAACCGTTAAGTACGTTTGATATTCAGTCTGATGCACCTTGTGTTATTTGTGGTAAAAGTATGAATTCTGATTGCCATGATAAATGTGTTGCTAAAGCTATAATCTCTCGTTTAAGGAATCCTAAGAACCGGAATACCTCTAGGCCACCTAATCTTTCTAAGTCTGTGCTTGGTAGACCGCCATCTTTAGATTCTCAGAAACGCATTGCTGTCCCTGTAGCTCCAGTTTCACCTCCTCGGAATGTAGTACCACCTAGTGAATTCACTAAGACTAAAGCAAAGAGTAGTTATAGATGGCAGAAATGGATATATAACACACTAGGATTTAAGTGGATACCTAAAGCTATTGATGTGTGTATATCTACTAAAACTGCTATGGACCCCTCTAACATTTCGGGTTCCACATCTACTTCTATTCCATCTGTGTCGTCTGTGTGTAATGCAGGTGATACAGATCATTCTCTGGATTGTTGATAGCGGATGTTCCCGACACATGACAGGAAACCTTAAACTGTTATCAAACTTTATTGCAAAGTTCATTGGCACTGTCAGGTTCGGGAATGATCACTTCGCAGCTATCATGGGCTACGGAGATTATGTCAATGGGAACATCGAAATTAGCAGGGTTTACTATGTGGAAGGCCTCGGTCACAATCTGTTTTCAGTAGGTCAATTTTGTGATGGAGATTTGGAGGTTGCTTTCAGGGAGAAAACTTGTTTCATTCGTGATCTACAAGGAAATGACCTTATGTCTGGCTCGCGTAATTCTAGTCTCTACACTATCTCTATGCAAGACATGGTTGCTTCCTCTCCCATTTGCTTACTTTCTAAGGCAACATCAACAAAATCCTGGCTATGGCACCGTCGTCTCTCACATCTAAACTTTCAAACCATCACCAACCTTGCTCGACACAAACTAGTTGAAGGACTCCCACGATTCCGGTATTCAAAAGATCACCTTTGCTCAGCTTGTGAACAAGGGAAAAGCACTCGTGCTCATTTTCCTTCAAAGGTGGAACACAGCTCTCAGCATGTGCTTCATCTTCTTCACATGGATTTGTGTGGCCCGATGCGCGTGCAAACGATCAATGGCAAACGCTACATTTTAGTAATTGTTGATGACTACTCTCGATGGACTTGGGTCTACTTTCTTCGTAGCAAAGACCAAGCTCCACAAATGATCATCACCTTTCTCACAAAAATACAGGTTCAGCTCCGCAACACCGTCAGAATCATCAGAACAGACAAAGGAACTGAATTTGTTAACAACACCCTTCGTGAATTCTATGAGAAAGTGGGAATTCAGCATCAAACATCTATTGCACGTACACCTGAACAAAACGGAGTTGTTGAAAGACGAAAACGAACGTTAGTGGAAGCTGCAAGAACAATGTTAATCAATGCTAAACTTCAGATTACTTGTGGGCAGAAGCTGTATCTACTGCATGCTATACTCAAAACCGTTCTATGATCACCAAACGCCACAACAAAACACCTTTCGAGCTTGTCCATAACAGAAAACCGAATCTAAAACACTTTCATGTATTTGGATCTCTTTGTTATCCGAATAATGATCGTGATGACTTTGGAAAGCTCAAAGCCAAAGCTGACATTGGAGTCTTTATCGGATACTGTGATAATTCCAAAGGTTTCGGAATCTGGAATCGTCGTACAAAACAGGTGATGGAAACGATTCATGCTCATTTCGATGAACTTACCAACATGGCTTCTGAGTATAACAGCTTAGAACCCGGTCACAACCGCTTAAACTTCCCTCAAACCCCATCATCAGCTGAAGAAAGCCCTCAGCTTACTCGTCAACAAATGGAAAGGTTATTTGCTCCGCTGTTCAGTGACGATATTGATGAACGTGCTCCCGGTGTATCCGGTTTCGCTGCACAAACTGATAATATTCCTATACCTGATACACCTGCTACAACAACTACTGTTGAAGCAGCACCTACACCAGTTGACTCCAACACAACAGTTGAACACACCGCTTCTAACAATGATGAACCAGCTGATGATATTCTGAATGAAATACCCCCACCTGTAGATTTTGATCCAAATGCGTTCTTCAACCCGTTTGCTAATGAGACTGCTGCACCAGATGTCGCGGAATCTTCCACAAACCATTTGAATCCTCAGAATCTGCACAATGTATACCAACATCAACCTCCACACATAGATGGACGAAAGACCATCCTCTGGAAAACATTATTGGCAACCCGAATCAACCAGTCGTTACGAGACAACGTCTTCACTAAGACGGTGAACATTGCATTTATGCACTCACTGTCTGCCAATCTGAACCTAAAACATCAAAGACGCAATGACAAAAGAAATGGATTGAATCCATGCAAGAAGAACTCAACCAATTCAAACGTCTTGAAGTATGGGAACTGGTTGAAAGACCAACAGGAGTCTACGTCATTGGTCTAAAATGGATTTGGAAAAACAAATGGGATGCTGAAGGGAACGTCATCCGAAACAAGTCACGTCTGGTCGCTAAGGGTTATCGTCAGGAAGAGGGATAAGACTTTGAAGAATCTTTTGCTCCGGTTGCTCGTCTTGAGGCTGTTCGGATATTTCTAGCATTCGCAGCTCATATGAATATAACGGTCTATCAGATGGATGTCAAAACTGCGTTTCTCAATGGACAACTTAAAGAAACGGTTTATGTCAGCCAACCAGATGGATTCGTTGATCCTGAGTTTCCGAATCATGTCTACAAACTGAACAAAGCTCTGTATGGTCTCAAACAAGCTCCTCGGGCATGGTACGATAAGCTATCATCTTTCCTCATTGCTAATAATTTCACCAAAGGTTCGGTTGACCCAACTCTTTTTATACAATATCACGGGGAACATATCTTAATTGTTCAAATTTACGTGGATGACATCATTTTTGGGTCTACACATAAAAAGTTTTCAATCGCTTTTGCAAAACTAATGAAGAAAAATTTTGAAATGTCCATGATGGGTGAACTTACATTCTTTCTCGGACTGCAAGTTCATCAATCACCCCGTGGTATTTCTTGAGTCAGTCCAAATATGCCCTTGAATTGTTAAACAAATTTGGAATGAAAACCTGTGACACCTATGCCACACCAATGGCTCACACCAAGAAGTTAGACGCTGATTTACATGGGAAATTGGTGGACCCTACAAAATACCGTAGTATTATTGGGTCTCTCATGTATCTAACAGCTAGCAGACCTGATATTGTCTTTGCCGTTTATCTATGCTCCCGTTATCAGTCGCGACCAACTGAAACCCACCTCTCTGAGGCTAAAAGAATCCTCCGATACATAAAGGGAACCATTAACTTGGGGATCTGGTATCCGAAGGATTCTGGTTTTGAACTAATCGCTTTTTCAGATGCTGATCACGCAGGATGCTTAGACTCACGGAAAAGCACTTCAGGAGCTTTACAATTTCTTGGTGATAAACTGGTGTCATGGCAATCGAAGAAGCAGGATTGTACATCGCTGTCATCAACCGAAGCAGAATATGTAGCCATGTCCGCATGTTGTGCTCAAGTCATATGGATGAGAACACAACTCAAAGACTATGGTTACGTATTTGACAGAATCCCGATGTATTGCGACAATCGGAGTGCATTTGCAATCTCGTGCAACTCAGTTCAGCACTCGAAATCAAAGCACATCGATCTTCGATATCATTTCATCAAGGATCACGTGGAACAGGGTACTGTTGAATTATATTTTGTGGGTACTGAATACCAATTGGCAGATCTTCTCACCAAAGCCTTGCCTCCCGCTAGGTTTAATGAGTTGGTCCACCGGATTGGTATGAGGTGTTTGACTCAAGAGGAATTGGATGACCTCCTAAAACAGTCTTAAAAACCTGTCAAACACCAAAACATCTTTTGTAAATACCTTTTCAAAAACAAAATACAAAATTATAAAACCTGATAAAAACAACAAAAATATTCTTCTAATCTACTTTTCTTTCAACATTGCAAGTACATTTCTTCCGTCAACACTTTAATCTTTCAAAATTCAGTATTTCTCCGATCAAGTGTTGAGGGGGAGAAAATTAACTCTTAACTGTTTCAAACATCTGTGTACTTGCATGTTATCATAACTCGGTTGATTCTTTTACAAATGGTGGTACATTTCCTGGTTCAAAGACACTCCTCGGACTTTAATTAATAACCTTTCATTATTTCTCAAGTCGAGGGGGAGTGTCGTCAAGTTTCTTTCCTAAAATCTTCATTTGGTAACCAAAATGGAAGTTAAAAGGCTTTGGATGAAAATGGAAAAGGTGGAGGGACCAAAACTGTCAAAAGGTGGACTTAAAGCTTATTTAATAAAACACCCTCCCACCTAACTATCACTTCTCATTTATTACAAACCTATCCTACGCAATAGAATCAATCTTCAAACTGCATTTTGTAAGTGTTTCTTGTTTATAATCAGAAACATGCGTGATTTTCGTGATAAGCGTTTCATGATGTATAATCTTTGTGGTAAATAAGCGTCACATAATACATGTTTTTACATCAATGATAATATTTTATGAAAACATGAATTGATTGATTTGAAACTTAGGGTTTATGAGTGAATTGGGTTTTTCAAATGTGAAGTGTTTTGGTCTAAAATTGTTGGGTTATCTACGTGGAATTCACCCATAAACTTGGTCATATAGACTTTGAAGATACCAGAAAAATTTATGCATAATCTATGGCTAGACTCCAATACGCGAGGTCTACGCATATTCCGCGTATGGCAGTTAAAACTGACGCTAGTATATGGAGACTAAAATGACTGCTTTGTGATGATTCTGTTGTTACTCGTTGATGAAAATCAAATATGTGTCATGATATGCACTCTAACAGGATTGCTACACTTTACTAAGGTCATCTACGCATAAGCTAAGGTTCTACAATGGACTACGCGCGTATCCTGTGAAGGATATGCGTAAACACAACCTCTACGCATAAGGTCATCTCTTACGAGTAACCTTACGCGTAAGGTTAATATATGCCTACGCATAAGCTCTACGCATAAGGTCTCCTTTTTCCTACGCGTAACACTTCTTACGCGTAAGTTAGGATTCTACGCGTAAGTTTACGCCTACGCATATATCATTCCTGTCTACGCATAACTTTGCCAATCTACGCTTAACCCTGATCATACCTTCATTATGAATTGTTACGTGTACAAACTTGTAAATAAACTAATCATATCATCACGAATCCTAAAATGTCACTAATAAACTTAAATCGTTTGATATGTTGTGAACAATAAGTGATAAAATAAACTTTAAAACTTAAAGTTAACTAACTCACGAAACATTTCACGACATCATTGAACTGTTGAACATACAAGTGACTTAGGACTCGTAACAATCATTGACACTGTACATTCAATAACTAGACAATAAGACCTTCTGTTGACTAACATTATGTCTTTCGATATGTTGGTTCTTTTGGCTAATGTTATTTCAGATCACGACATGGCTGAACAAATGAATGTGGATGCACCTGAAGTTCTCTCCATTGCTGATATCTATCCTCATGGCTATCCAATGAAGATAGGAAAGAATAATCTCCGTGTTGACTTTGACAACCTCACTTGCTCTGAATCTTCATGTTTAATTGCTATTGACATTCTGAGGACTCATCCGTATCAGAACATGCTTTCACACTCTGCAACTGTTCCTGAGATCTACATCCAACAGTTCTGGAACACTATGGAAAGGGTCAAAGGACAAACTGCTGTGACGGTGACTCTGAATCACAAACAAGTCACCATTACACCTGCAGACTTAAGGGCTGTTCTCCTAATTCCTGATGTCGATCCAACCAAACTATATGCCACACCTGCTGAAGAGCTCACTCTCCAATTCTTAATCAATATCGGTTATGACGAGGCTACAGGAGTAATCACCAAGCACTCTCACGTAGAGCTTAAGAGTATTCCTCAACCCTGGAGAACACTCTACATGATCATCACCAAGTCTGTTTCTGGTCGTGACAGCGGCTATGAGCACCCTAAGCTCATGGAACTGCAAATATTCTGGGCATTGGTCAACAAGAAACACATCGCTATCGAAGCTCTGATTTGGGATGACATGATGTCATTTCTCAACAAACTTGGCTCAAAGATTCCCTACATCAGATATACAAAATTGTTGATCCAGAGAGCACTTGGACTTCATCCTGACATTCCCAAGAGGCTCAATGACCCGAACAATCACGACATGTTGACGGAACCCATTCTATCTGTTAGAATCAAGGAAACGTCTACAAAGAAACAAGGTGCTGTGCTACCAGATTTCCTTCTAACTGAAGATGTCAGAAAGCTCGAAACGTACAAAAGGTATCTGGAAGCAGTCAGACAAGGCAAAGTTGGTCATCTCGACGAAAAATCTTCTGGAACACCTGTAAGGAGAACCAAAAGAGGAAGTGCAGGAAGTACGGCAAGTACTGTGAGTCAAAGGAAGTTCCCCAAGAGGAACCCTCCTTCAAAGAGGATTGTTCCATCTAAGGAAGCTGCTCCCATCCCAATTCCCAAACCCGAACCGCAAAGAAAGCTTGTGGACGAAAGCTCTGAAGGTACTGACACAGATGAAGAGATTACCTTCTCTGAATCTGCAACCGTATCCCCTCCTCCAGCAGCTAAACCTCCAAGTCCAATAGCTGAACATGGAAAAGGAAAGACTCCTGTACTTGAGTCTCATGATGAAAGCTCTGAAGAAGAAGAAGAGCAACTGGATCAATCATACATGAAGAAGTTTAAATCGCCAGACATCTTCGTAAGGCCGAAGAATTTGCTAAAGATCAAATGGGTGGCCCAGGAGGATCAAGTGGAGCTGCCCACTCCTTCCCAGATCCTGATGCGGTTAATCAACCCGATAAGGGATCTGGTGCCACCACTCTTGTGCAACAACAACAGGAGTCCTATTGAGGACACTATGAGTAAAGAGAAAACTGATTTTGAAGAAACAGGAACGAGAAAGAAAAGTCTAAGGATGACGAGGATGATTATACTAAGTTTCTTCTAGACAGTCCAACACACTCAAAGGAGAAAACCTCAGAAACTCCTAAGGACATGAAGTCTCCTCATGTCTCCTCATCATCAGACTCATCATCTCATTCATCACAACCACCATCAACTAAGTCAACAAAATCATCATCCAAATCTGTGAAGAAACCACCTCGATCTTGGATTTCTCAAGCTCATAAACGAATTCACAAAGCTGTCAAACAAGTCAGAAAGAAAAACGTGCTCATCAAAAAGCTAAATTTCTTTGCTGATCACATACAGCATATGTATGACGAGCATGACAAGATGGAGAAAGAAAGGGAATTTGTTCAGAAGTTCATGAAGAGTCATCGTAAAGAGGAACTGAACGAAATGATCGAAGGTTACACTAACAAGTACCTTCAGGATATCGTTCCTAAAGTCCTAAAGGAACTGGAACAGACAGCAAGAGATCATACTCACAAGTTTCTTCTTGACACTGTCCCCGGTGTGACTAGAGAAATATTTTCCAGACAACTCACCCTAACATCGTAGCATTGGTTAAAATACAATGGCCAAAGAAGCTGATCTCTCTGAATCTGAGTTAATCGCTAAACTTGTGATACAAATGTCAAAGCGATCTGGAACGTTTACTTCGGATGAAGCTAAATTTTTCGAAAATCTACTTGATTTTCAACTCAGATCATCATGCAAGGAGTCAGCCGATCAACCCAAACGACCAAGAGATGATGATGATAAGGATAAGGATTCTGCACCTAAACGTCAGAAGCAGTCTGGTAAATCTACCTCTATGCCACCTCCTCCACCACGAACTTCTTCTCAACAAAAGTCTCCTCCACCTCGGTCTTCTACTGATAAACCTCGGGACGATTCCGAGTTACCACCCCTGACTCATAAACAGGTGATTACTTTGAGTATACGGGTGGTGACGATGAAGAGGTCCTTGAGCCCAGACAACAACCCACCTCACCCAAACAAGTGCAGAAACCAGTATCATCATCAAGGCCTTCCAAAAGAAGAAGAAGAAGACGTCTCAGCCTGGAGTCGTCTCATGGCTAGATGACGATAAAACCGAAGAGTTTGAATGGTTCTCCACACTTGTCAATCAAACTCCCTACCCTGATGAAGGTCAAGAATTGGTAGACGGTTCTACATTGGAGCACGCAAAACTTTTGCAAGAAAAGTTCCATGTGAAGAAAATGACGAAATCTGAATTGAAGCGAATCAAGAATGAAGCATTCCAACTTCTTAAAGACAGCTCTGAAAGCGCCGTCGAGGTCGAATATCATCTTGAGAACATCGCTCGAGCTATGTCTAACGACATGGATTGGCTCAATCCGGAAGCAAACATTGACTTCACACAACGGGACAACCCTCCATATTACACCGATTGGACCAAACCTCTACCGACCATTGGCCAAACAGACGAACCACGGATTCCCTTCCGATATTTCTTTAACAGAGACCTGGATTTTCTCTTACACGGTAGCGATGGTTCGCGAAAATACGCTACATCATTGACTCTTCCATTCCCAGCGGCTATTTACTCAAACTGCATAGCTATCGAGGAACGTGCAAATCACTTGTTTTCTGACAACGTGCAAGCATACGACCAAGATGCATTGTATGGGATTCATCATTGGCCTGAACGCCGAAGAATCTACTCCAGAAGCTGCCTGGTTCAGAAGTCTCAACATGCAGTGTATAGTTCTAAGGACATCGTGGCCATCAAACACATTGATCTCAAGTCTAAGTGGGACTATTCATTCTTAAAGAATATCATAGTCAAACGACAAGATGAACAGGACTATGGATTCTCCGAGGCTGACTTTGAGAACTTGTCCCTCAACGACATCGAAGACATGTACCTTGCCAAGGTACAGGGTCGTATGAGACAATTCTCGACTGAAGTTCAACGTGAATTTATCAAGTCAGTTCTCATCTTCATTAGACGCATTGTGATCAAAGAACGTGTTGAAGATATCCAGATGGCTGTTGAATCTTATCAGACGCGTGTCAACCTCACTCCTCCAATGCTTACTCTTCCCGATCTCAATCAGCTACCTCAATATACGCTCATCAGCAAACCTTTCGGAGTTGTTTACCGCAGTGAACTTCAAAGAAACTGCTTAATGGCGTGTAGTGATCTTCAGAAATTCGGGGATCATACCTTGAAGCTGGTTAGGGACGGATTAGCATACAGGTTGAAGGATATACGCCTGAAAGTGGGGTCTCGTAAGCGCTGGAATTCTCAGGAAAGGAGGGATGTGAGAAGAATCATCACCATGATTGATGAACGGTTGTTCAGACGGGATCAGTTCAGACGATTGGAAAGCTATGTTGGTGGTCGACCCAGGAGAAACATCACCGGCTATCAACGCCCTGTGCGCACTCCTGGGAACATCACTGCACTTCCTGTACCTTGAATTGTTTCCTTCATAACTTTGGATGTGTGATTTAATATGTCAATGGCTTGTGCACACATAACAGTGTACAACCCGTAATGGTCAAGAAAGGACCCTGTGGTACGCTTCAGTGCCACAATCCTTATAAAAGGAGCGAAAGCTTCTTACTTTTGAGTAAAACCTTTCAAACCTTTCACTTTTCAAGGTTTTGCTCAAAAGAACAAGTACTTTCCCTTAAGACTTTCAAAACCTCAACCGTTTATATCACTTGTTGAGGGGGAGTATTTGATATTAAAACTTTGTTCACAAATTGTTCATAGTGGTCATTCTTCCCGCAACACTCGAAATGGTCATATTTATTCTCAAACGTTTCAAAAATAACACTTTAATATGCCATTTTTGAGGGGGAGAAAATATGTGATAAGAAATATGTTGTGTAAAATGCAAATGAATCTGTGTGCTTCAGACTTAACCAACGAATTGACGATACTTAACTGTTAGTAACTCGAAAAGACTTGTCCTGGACGGGTAATAATTTCAAGCTAGTTCGCTAGTGATGTAAACGTGTCTCGCAAAGGACTTGTCTGAGTAGAATGTACCATTCGAGAAACTTTTGATAGACATGAACTCTGACGGGTTTGACAACCTTCCAAGGTTTGTCTACACCTTCAAGGTAGTTATTAGAGCTAGTTGTCACCTAAAAGCTGACAATGCAACTCTTTAACTATGCCACGTAACAGTGTCTCGCGGGGGATTGTCTATCTTGAGTGAATCAATTCAAAATGTGCGCGCTCTTTCCTCACTGTGCATTTTAACCGTTAAAACTCTTAAGCACATGTGGAGGGGGAGTATTTATGCAAAATCTTATCTCAACAGTGGTACTAAAATGTTTTTCATTCACAAACACTTTGAGAGACATTTTTTCATTAAGTGGTTTTTTAATGGCAATATAGGTTAGTCATGGAGTTATAAGGTGACTAAGGTTAGGAATAACCGTCCTATGATCCGCCAGAGCCGGAGGGATCTACCCAAGGACACTACAAATAGTTAGTATTTAGAAGTCCTTAGGTATGATTGTAAAAAGGAGAAAATGAGAATCGGAGAAAGAAGGAGTTGAAGAATTAAAAAGAAATGCAAAGAAAAGGGTGAAAAGAAATAGCCCTCCAGATTATTCAACTTAGGGCAGACACCGGGTTCAATTCATATGCTACTGGTTGTCACTAGTGACGCCGGTATTATAAATTAAAAGTCGTCATGGACCCAGTGACGCATGCACTAAACCTTCTTATCCACTCAAGTTTCTCTCAACAGAAGCTTGTTTCATTCTCACAGGGAACCCTACGTAAACTATCGGCTTTCTCCTAGAGATTGCTGGTATTGAAGAAGGAGACCCTCTCCCTAGTCTCCGCTCAGGAAAACCAAAGCGCACTATTGAGTCTAGAGCCACGAGATTCATCAAAAGATCTCTTAGGAACACTTGACATTTAATCACTTGATGATCAACAATAAGATCATCAGTGGTTCATATCGAGTCCTTCACAGATCTTAGCAATCTGTCGAGAACATTTATGAGAGGTTCACATCTGTGATCCTCAGTGATTGAATGGAAACTCCTGCCAGGGTCAACATCAAACAGCCCTGTCAGCAGGTCACTTCGGTAACTCCCCGTGGATTACGCGGAGTGTGTCTCAAACGGTCTACAGTCGTGAGGTGATGCTTCGGTGTACCTCAGCGACTCATCTGAATCGTAGGTGTACTTCGGTACATCGTGTTATCTCACTTGTGGGACTCCGATTCAGGAACGGCCTTTGTAAGAATTAGAGTTGTGTTTTCACACTATGCTGTTAACACTCTCGAAGTTCAAACTTGTAAGTGCCGGAAACTGCTTATTACTAACCGTTTGAAATGTTTTCTTCTTATGGAAGCTCCGGAGCGGGATGATCGTGCTGATTCTTCTCATGCTCACGCCAACATCATCACTAATGGAAGTTCTATTCAAAGCAACACAACCGTCAGAATGATTCTTCGTCAAACCAAAGAATCTACAAAGATTAAGACTTAAAGAACTTCATCAGTATTGAATTCCAACGTCAAAGAGCGTGTGAGCATGTTGAAGAATGACGTGGAGACACTGGAGCGACGAAGCAGACCTGAGGCAGACCTATGCAGACAACAACATACTATCACTCTCACCACAAAGAACAATGATCATAGAACAAAGTTAAAGATGACGTCAAAGCATAACTGTTCAAAGACAACTATCTCTCTACACTGGGGAGATTGTTCGAATCAAGGCAATTCTTCTCACAAGAAAGAAGAATGTCAGAAGACGTCACTGCTACTATTACATCAACGCCTTCACCGTTTACATTCATATATACTTGAGGGGGAGATTGTTGGAATCACTCCTAAACAGTATTTCAAGTATTATATTTCATATGTAATAGGTAGCTTTATTATGGCCTTTATGTTTGTTTAAGGTCAAGCTTATGTAGAAGGCCCATAAGCTTGACCAAGCCAATAAGGATAGGATGGGAACTAGGAGTGTTGCCCTAGCTTCCCTCCTATAAATACCCTTGTAAACCTTCATTTGAAGGTTGGTTGTTCAAGTTATTCTCTCATTCACTCTCTTTGCATAACCGGTTACACTTATACGTGAGTGGGTGTGTGTTTAGCTTGTTCAATCGCCTTATCTCCTTTCTATATAACTTGTGTTGTAAATCTAGTGACCTAACACTTTCTTTGAAAACTGAACATCTGTAACTTCAGTTTTTCTTTTTCTCTTTAAACTTTTCTTCCTTTCAGTGTTCCGGTCAGTGCTTCTTCTCTAAAATCTTTGATGCCTGCAACATTCTTCTTATAATCCTTCCTAGCAGCATCATATAATCTTTTCATCTCAAGATAATTAAACTTCTGTAATCCTTTATACCCTTGACTTTTCAGATAAGCCATCATAGCATTCCTGTCCTTAGCTAAATTAGGTCTTCTTGGCATAAATCTAACAGGTGTAGGGGCTGTAAAGGTTCATAGTTCAACATCTAATTCATCTTGCACCTCTTGAGCGCTTTTCTATAGAGCCTCTTGAGCTTTTTGTTCTTTTCTATCTTGAGCATCTAACTCTTCTTGAACTTTTCTAGCTGCAGCTTCATTTCTAGCAACTTCAATTGCTCTAAGTTCTGCCAAAGTGAGTTTCTTTTTCTTTGTTTCAACCAGAATACCTTTCCCTTTGTCTTTAGGATCAATAGCTGGTTGAGAAGCTCTTGGTTGTTCTTCTTCTTGTACATCTCTAATAGTAACCCCTCCTCTTGGTTGTGACAAATCTAATATTGTAGCAATTACTTCATCATCACTAGCAGAATGGATAGGTATGTAAGTAGCTTCCTCCTCTTCTTCTCTAACAAATGTAGAAGGACCAACTTCTTCTTCAAAATTCAATACCCTTGGAGTTATTACTTCTTGCCTAGATGTATCATGAAAATCAGTACTTTGATGTTCAGTACCTTGAACATCAGTACCTTGAACATCAGTACCTTGATGTTCAGTACTTTGAACTTGCACTTCTTCTTCTTGTTCCTCAGAATCTGAAATAATCTTGTCTTCTTACTTGATTCTTTCTTCTTTGAAACATCTTCTTTCAAATTTTCCTTTGCTAAATTCCTCCCCAAGTTGACAGAAGATGACTTAGAAACCTTCTTTTCGTCAATTCCTTTCGAAGTTGTTTCTGACGTTTGTTTCCTCTTTAACCCATAAATTGAAACCTTGAATATAGGGTTTAATAAAATTTCTCAACCAAACATACCGTCGTCTTAACTTTCGAAGTGCTTTAGCTTGACTCTCAACAGTCTTGTTCAACCTAACTAGCTCCCTTGTCAAAGCATAATTATCCAAAATCAAACCTTCACGAGTATAGTAGAGACATCACCTTGATGATCTGAATGTGCCGAGGAGGCAGAACAGAATGTTGAGGAGATGGAGTAGGTGTTCTCTGAATCTCTGCTTGAACCTCGGGCTTGGAGAAACATACCTTAATGATGCGGTACCTTCCAGGCAGTACTTGGGAGCAGCACTTTGTGATGCAGTACCTTCGAGACACTTTGTGAAGCAGTACCTTCTTGACACTGTGAAGCATACGTTGTACATAATCGACACCTTCACTTTCTTCATCCTCTCCACATCATTACGCACACGGCGAACAACTTCCATCATGGTAGTAGTTAAGGGAATATCTCTACCTCTGAACAAATTACTGCGCCTAGCCATGAATGTATAGATTTTGGCTTGTTGCACAATAACAGGTAACAAGATGGGTTTTGGAATATCTTAATTGCTTGTTTAAGAGACACGTACAAATCTTGGGTACATCAACCATTTGGACCAGGAGGATATATGTGATAGCATCCCATCAAAATAAGCCTTGAAAAATTAAACATTCTGCGTAGCTAAACCAACTACTGCAGATGCGATATTCGACCCAAATTGCTCCCAAGAAGTGCTTTTAGAACTTATGCAATGGAGCAATACATGAATTAAGAACTTCCATTGAGGACAGAATAAAGCTTTCTTGAATGTTTGTTCAGTCAATGATCCTTCATAGCCAAGAGTCCTAAAAGTATCCCAAATCAGTTGCTTTTCAAATCTAATAGCCCCATCTTCATCTCCAAATAATAAATCTTCACGAATAGAGGCTTCAGTAATCTTGATAGTCCGTCCAGCAACTGTTGATCTAATATAGTATTCATCCTCCTCCATATTATCTCTTGCATTAGCCCAAAATTCTTGAATCCAGGGTTCAATAATATCCGGCTCAACTAAAAGAGCATAACTAATAGGCGACCAGTAAGATAATCTATGATATCATAAAAGCTATATTACCTCAGTCTTGTCCAAATTAGCCACCATATTGTGCTTTGAAACAGTTAAGCGATTCGCCATTGTTGAATAAGTGAGCACAATAATGAATTTATCGAAGAATAAAGAGATGGTGATTGGGAGATAAGTATGGAAAAGATGTAAAGTAATAATATGAGAGGAAAATCGGAAAGTAGTTATTTATAGGTAGGATTTGAAAAATCACAGCCTATAATAACAAAGTTACCGTTATTATCAATTACCCATCAATATTACCGTTAGAACGGTACTTTAATCGACAAACGGTACTTTCCATAAGCGAGTACTTTCCCAAGCAGTACTTTCAAGCGTACTTTGGGAAAAACATTACTTTGCCAAAATTTCTTCATATAAACTAAGTATCAACAAAACAAACATCCTCCCCTTAAGCAGTACAGGGACTATACTAACAACTTATAGTCCTCCCCTTAAACAGAGCTTAGTAGTTAATCATTCCAATGCTCACGACCAAGTGATTGAATCGTGACACATCAAAACCTTTTGTGAGTAAATCAGCTACATTGTCATCCGTGTGAACCTTAACT
Organism: Chrysanthemum makinoi; assembly: GCA_910596185.1. Lineage (NCBI taxonomy): Eukaryota > Viridiplantae > Streptophyta > Magnoliopsida > Asterales > Asteraceae > Chrysanthemum > Chrysanthemum makinoi. The sequence continues at coordinate 152,555,139 of OU343219.1, read as the reverse complement.
ACATTGATGAGCCTATGCTCATAACAATCTCGGATAAAGTGATGCCTAATCTGAATATGCTTTGTCTTGGAATGATACAGGATTCTTAACAATCCAAATTGTACTCTCATTATCAATATTGATAGGAGTATTTTTGAAATTGAACCCATAGTCCAAGAGTTGATTCTGCATCCACAAAACTTGACACACAACTTGCGTGACTACATATTCAGCTTCAGTAGATGATGTTGCTGCAATTGTCTGCTTTTTGCATTGCCAGGACACTAGCCTTCTTCCAAGATATTGGCATCCACCAGTTGTGGATCTTCTATCATAATTATCACCTGCATAGTCACTATCTGAAAAAGCTTCTAAGTGAAAAGGTGACTCTTTAGGATACCACAACCCCAACTTAGGTTGTTGTTTCAAATAACAGAAAACTCTTTTAACTGCATTCATGTGAGAGATATTTGGTGAGACTTGATATCTTGCACATAGATAAACTGCAAACATAATATCAGGCCTTGATGCAGTGAGATACATAAGAGAGCCAATCATTGATCTATAAAGCTTGACTTCAACAGGGTGTCCATCTTCATCTTTGCCCAATGAATTGATAGATTTAATGGGTGTAGTAACAGCCTTCATATCATCAAAATTAAACTTCTTAAGTATATCTGCAACATACTTGTCTTGGCTAATGAAAATTCCTTCCTTGGACTGCTTAACCTGAAGTCCTAAAAAGAAAGTTAACTCTCCCATTGAACTCATTTGAAACTCCGTCTGCATCAGCTGCTCAAACTCCTTAACTATGGACTGTTTGGTAGCCCCAAAGATAATATCATCCACATAAACTTGAACTAACATGATATCCTTCTTGTCTCTCTTGATAAACAAAGTCTTGTCAATAGCTCCCCTTCTATATCCATGTTGCAATAAGAAAGTAGAGAGCCTCTCATACCAAGCTCTAGGTGCCTGATGAAGACCATAAAGAGCCTTAACCACCTTATAGACTTTGTTTGGATGCTTAGGATCTTCAAAACCTAGAGGTTGTTTCACATATACCTCTTCTGTAATAGTGCCATAAAGAAAGGCACTCTTGACATCCATCTGGTATACTTGAAAACCCATATAAGAAGCAAAAGCAAGAAATATTCTAATAGCTTCAATCCTTGCCACAGGAGCAAATACCTCATCATAATCTACTCCTTCTTCTTGTCTATAACCCTGAGCAACTAACCTTGCCTTGTTTTTGATAACATTGCCTCTTTCATCTCTTTTAACTCTAAAAACCCACCTGGTTCCAATAACTCTCTTCCCATCTGGAAGATCACATAAAACCCAAACCTCTTGAAGTTTAAATTGAAGTAGTTCTTCCTGCATAGCTTCAACCCAGCTTTCTTTAGTCAAAGCTTGAGCAATATTCTTGGGTTCCTCTTGAGAGATGAAACAAGTAAATAAACAAGTTTGATGGTCCTTATGATTCAGCCTGTTTTGTTTATACACAAAGCTAAGTAAAGCATTGTGAGGTTTTGTGAAACCCTTAGCTTTGTGTCTAGTCAGCACTCCAGAAATAGAAGGACCAATGATTTGATCAGAAGGATGATCCTTATGAGTTCTTAAGTTTGGAGACTGTGGAACTTCATAATTATCATCTAAATTAGTAACATCAGCACCTTCATTGGAATTTGGAAAAATACCTTCATCTTCAAATTCATCATCAGTATCTTCTAATCCAGGCATGGTATGATCATCTAGATCATCTAAAGTACTGGCAACTGGTGCAGCAGTACTTTGCTCAAAGTCTGTCAAAGTCTGTGAGAGTACTCTGTACACTTGTTCTTCTTCTTTGCCTCTTCATAAGCTCTCCTTTGTTCATCAGTGTAAGAATGTGCTAAAACATCTTAAAGAAGCATCTGATTAAGTTCCTCTTGAATAGATTGATCCTCAGCAGATAATGAGGATTGTGGTGCAACAGTACTTTGTTTTGTAGAAACAGTACTTTGCTTAGGAACAGCAGTACTTTGGTTTGAACTTACAAAATCTTTAGCAGAAACAACATCAGGTCTAATATGAACATTATGAACAACATATTGGATATCTTCTTCATTGTGCATAGGTTGATTTTCTTCTCTCACAGGAACATAATTCATTGAGGGAGATAAAATCTCAAGATCAAACATCCAATCAGGACCTTTACCTTTCTCATTGTCTTGATCTTCTAAAAACTCAACATGAAGACAATCTTGAACCTTCTTAGTAACTTTGTTGTATACTCGAAAGCCCTTACTGTTAGTGCAATAACCCAATAAGTATCCTTCTTCTGACTTGCCATCAAACTTGCCCAGATTATCAATAGTGTTTAAAATAGTAAGAGGGCAACCAAAAGGTTTCATAAAATGAATGTTGGGTTTAGTGCCCATCAGCAATTCATAGGGTGTCTTCATTTGTGGTTTAGTGACTGAGACTCTGTTAAGTACATAACAAGCAGTACTTACGACTTACTGCCCAGAACTGAATAGGTAGGTGAGAATCTGCTAACATTGTTCTTCTTTGCTTCAATCAAAGTTCTATTCTTCCTTTCTGCAACACCATTCTGTTGTGGTGTTCTTGCAATACTAAACTCCCTTTTTATGCCTTTGTTTGCACAAAATTCATCCATAAGTTTGTTCTTGAATTCAGTTCCATTGTCACATCTAATACCTCTAACCTTGAGTCTCAATTGGTTTTCAAGAGCAATAATCGATGTCGGATAGCATCAAAAGTATCATCTTTAAAACCCAAAAAAAAACCCAACTGAATCTACTACAATCATCAGTAACAACCAAACAGTACTTTTTCTTATTTAAACTTGCCACAGAGACAGGTCCAAATAAATCCATATGTAACAACTCCAATGGTTCTCTAATAGTTCTTTCCTCAAGCTTCTTGCAGGAAGCTTTGTGTTGTTTACCCTTCTTGCATGCCAAACATGATTGATCATTCTTGTAAGTCTTTGAAGGTAGACCTCTAACTAAATTTCCTTTGACCAGTTTGTTGATATTTTTGAAATTAACATGGCTCAATCTTCTATGCCATTGATGTGCCTCTTCAGATGTTGCTTTAGCCACCAGACATGTGGCTCTACCATAAGAATGTAGACTCTTCATGTCTAAACTATACACATCATTTGTCCTTGGTACTCTAAGTACTACCAAGTCATCATCAACAGGTTTAAAGTCAGAGGAAAGGATGAGACATTCTGTGTCAGTGAATAGCACAGGATGCTTTTTATCACAAATTTGAGAGACTGACAACAAGTTGAACTTTAGCTCCTTCACATATCTGACATTCTCAAAATCGATTCTTCCAGCTTTAATTGTTCCTTTCCCGGTAATCCTTCCTCCATTGGGATCATTCCCAAATGCAACTTTTCCTCCACTAATCTTCCTAAAATCAGACAGGATATCTTTGTCTCTTGTCATACTTCCAGAGCAACCACTATCCACAATAAGATGATCTTTAAGCTCCTCTTCTGGGTTGCCCTGCACACAGAGAAAAGAGTTAGAAACTCTTAGGAACCCAAGCCATTACTGACTTGTGTTCCCCTTGTGGAGTTACAAACTCAAATTCCTTGAGTATGTAATTCCCACTATCTTTCAAGTGATGATCCAAAATTATCTTTTGAGTTTTAGCATGTGGATTTTCAAAACTTTCTGGTTTTTCAACATAAATATCTTTCACCAGTTTATTAGCATTTTCTTGTGTCACACAAACATCTGATTCACTTTTTGTTGAACGTCTGTGTGTCCCTTACTAGTACTTCCCCTTTTTACCCATTCAGTTTTAACAGGTGGTTCCTGTGATCTAGATCCCTATATGAATTGTGATACATTCTAGGTTGATAGTGAGATCTCCTAGAATACATATTCCAAGCAGTTTTATCAGTACCTTGTCTCTGAGCAGTACTTTGTGAAAGTCTTGGGCGGAGAATAACAGATACTTTGGAAAGTACTTGTGAGATCTTGAAGGTCTTCTGTTGTGGGTATCTATGATCTGGTGTGAAGTTTCTGTGATAAACTTTATTTGAATTAGTCCACACTGGTTTGTGCTCTCTAGGTTTCTGATTTGCAGTCCTGTTCTTTGGAAATTTTCTAAGGTATTTCGAGTGATGTTCACAATCCTTAATTAGATGAGTAGGACTGAAACACACAAAACACAGTTTCTGACCCATACTGTCAAAGTGACATTTTCTATGTCTATGCCCAAAATTATTTTGCCTTCTTGGTGAGTGATTAAACCTGTTTTGACCAAAATTATCCCAAAAAGGTTTAGCAGTTCTGTTTTGAAAAGATTTTGAAGAAGGTGCCGCTTGTGAAGCAGTACTTTGATTTAAAGGTACTGCTTGGTTTTGAACACCGTTTTCAACAGTTTGTTTGGGTGTTTCAGACCTAGATTTAGCAACTAGCTTTTTCCTAAACTCTAGAATGTCTACTCCAAAACGAGAAACATCAGGCCTAAGGGGTTGATGAATGCCAGTAGGATGTGGAACAGCATGATAATCATTAGCTTTCTTATATGCGGGAGGTGAGTCACTTAATGAACCATCATTACTAGATGTATCTACATAATTAATGAGTTCTTCATCACTAGTGGTTATATCCTCATACTCACCTTCATCCTGATTACTAGATTGGTTTTCTTCTATCTTACTAAAATCCATACCAAAACCTAATCCAGTTTTAAGATAAGCTCTTTCTGTTTTTTTGAACATAAGAAACATGTGACAGACCAGCTTCACCCCAAGCAGCAAACTTAGCTAGCAAATCATCTCTTTCCTTAGTTAATTTCTCAATTTCAGCAATTTTACAGTTTAATTTCCATTCACTAAGCTTTAACTGGTAATCCTGTTGTGCATATTTTTCAGCCCAAGCTACTTCATTAGTTTCATGTGCTAAAATTTTGGCTTCCATAGATTCTAAGGTTATTTGATAACCTGCTACCTCAAACCTAGCCTTAACACAATTATCTCTCTCAATCACATAACCGCTAAGCAATTTATGATAAAAATCATAGCAATTTGAGCATACCTCAGAGATAGGAGATTGATTTGGTGAAGTAGCCACCAATGCTAGTTGAACAGGATCATCTTCACTTTCCTTGCTCCAGTCAAATCCTCCAAAGCCATCATCGATTCCAAAGCGGCATGTTGAGATACTTCATCAAAAGCAAGATACTCGGTCCAATGCTTCCTGTGTCTTCAACTGCATCTTCCCCTGCTACCATAAATAAGTCACGGGTTCATCATCAAACTCTTCACTCCAGTCAACTTCAGATAACTTCTCTTGAGCAACCAAAGCCTTTGTTTCAGTAATGGGAATTTCCTTAAGCTCAAGTTTTGGCTTCTCAGATGGCCTGTTGGCTTGATACTTAGCAAACCTGCACTCTCTTGCAAAGTGACCAGTCTTTTGACAATTGAAGCATTCGATTTTAGATTTGTCAAAAGTTATACCTGTTTGGTTTGAAATCAATGCTTTTGCCTGTCTTCTTCATGTACTTTTTGATTTTTGCAGTGATCATAGCAACTTGCCACCTGATATCAATTTCTTCAAGTGCATCTTCTTCAATCTGTGCTAGATCTTCTTCATAAGTGACAGGTAAACTAGCTTGTTGTGCAAAGAAGGAGCACATAACTTCATCTGAGGCCATAGTGGTAGTTGGTGGGGCATGTTGAACATATGAGGGTGGTGTATAGACAGCAGTACTTTGAGAAACAGTACTTTGAGGAGAAGCAGTACTTTTGGAAGTACTGGCCTTCTTCTCAGATGATAGAAAAGCAATACTGTGAGACTTAGAACTTGTTTGACCACTCATCTCATGCTCATACACCTTAAGTTGATGATATAGATCATCAAAGTCCATGACATCCAAACCTTGTTGTCCTCTGATCATTGTAGCAATCACATGCCATGATGATGGCAAACTCCTTAGAAACTTCAAGTTAGCATCTTCAACTGATACTTCTGCCTTGTATAGCTCCAACATGTTGAGAAGATTCGGAAACCTATCATATGCAGCATCAAGACTCTCTCTTTCACCAACTGTGAAAGTTTCAAACTGTTGCTTTAGCAAATTTCTGTGCATCTTTTTAGAGGCTTCATTCCCTCCAAATCTGGTCTTGAGAGCAGCCCAGAGTTGCTTAGCATCTTTTGCATCATGAAATTTGAGAAGATGACCATCTGGAATGGCAGATAAGAGAATATTGAGTGCCTTCTCTTGATTTCTTAAGGTTGCTGCTGGTATCTGAGGTTTAGGTGCCTTTTGTTGTCCAGGAATATCAATGGGGTCTGCTACAACTTCATTCCCATTCACAATAACATTCCAAAGAGCATGGTCTGTGATGGCAATGTACTGCCTCATCTTCATGCACCAGAGATCATATTCTCCCTTCTTGATTATTGGAATTCTGAGTGAGGTGATGGAGGGTGGTGGAACAGCTTCAGTCGACATCTTGAATATAGTTGAAGTAGGATTTCTTCCTAGTTAGAGTTTCCACACAAGCTCTGATACCACTTGTTGGATCGATATACTTTAATCAAACTAACTTAACTAGCTTGTTAAGGTTTAATAACCTCGGATAAATCCTAAGTTATTAACAAAGAAACACTGAGCAATCTTTATCAAGTACGCGGAATTTACTTAACAAAGCTAAGAAGAATAACCTTTTATTATAAACTCTAAATCTGCTTATTATGCAGATACTCTAATACAACTCTAAGATAATCGAACTTTTCTCTAAAACTCTAATTCTAAAATCGTAAGTCATATCTCTAATGCCAATCTAGGAGTCCTTTTATAGGCTCAAGGATATCCTAGTCGGTTTACAATTGATAACCTTGTACGACAAGTAATCTAAACATGGAATACAATTCTTTCCATAAACAAATATAACAGTTCTTTTGTTCTAGCAGTACTTTGACTTCATCTTGCAGTACTTTGACTTTATCTTTAGCAGTACTTTGACTATTTGACTTCTTCCAGTACTTTGCAGCTTACAGTACTTTCATATCTTCAGTACTTTGATATCTTCAGCACTTTCATATCCCAACATACTGGTTGTCACTTAGTGACGCCGGTATTGAAGATTAAAAGTCGTCATGGACCCAGTGACGCATGCACTAAACCTTCTTAGCCACTCAAGTTTCTCTTAACAGAAGATTGTTTCATTCTCACAGGGAACCCTACGTAAACTATTGGATTTCTCTTAGAGATCGCTGGTATTGAAGAAGGAGACCCTCTCCCTAGTCTCCGCTCAGGAAAACCAAAACGCACAATTGAGTCTAGAGCCACGAGATTCATCAAAAGATCTCTTAGGTACACTTGACATTTCATCACTTGACGTTCAACAATAAGAATTTCAGTGGTACATTATCGAGTCCTTCACAGATCTTAGCAATCTGTCGAGAACATTTATGAGAGGTTCACAATTGTGATCCTCAGTGATTGAATGGAAATTCCTGCCAGGGTCAACATCAAACAGCCCTGACAGCAGGTCACTTCGGTAACTCCCCATGGATTACGCTTAGTGTGTCTCAAACGGTCTACAGTCGTGAGGTGATGCTTCGGTGTACCTCAGCGACTCATCTGAACTGTAGGTGTACTTCGGTACATCGCGTTATCTCACTTGTGGGACTCCAGTTCAGGAACGGCCTTTGTAAGAGTTAGAGTTGTGTTTTCACACTATGCTGTTAACACTCTCGAAGTTCAAACTTGTAAGTGCCAGAATCCGCTTATTACTAATCGTTTTAAATGTTTTCTTCTTATGGAAGCTCCGGAGCGGGATGATCGTGCAGATTCTTCTCATGCTCACGCCAACATCATTACTAATAGAAGTCTATCCAAAAGCAACACAACAGTCAGAATGATTCTTCATCAAATCAAAGAATCTACAAAGTTAAAGACTTAAAGAACTTCATCAGTACTGAATTCCAACGTCAAAGAACGTGTGAGCATGTTGAAGAATGACGTGGAGACACTGTAGCGGCGAAGCAGACCTGAGGCAGACTTGATGCTGACAACAACAACATACTATCACTTTCATCACAAAGAACAATGATCAAAGAACAAAGATTAAAGATGACGTCAAAGCAGAACCGTTTAAAGAAAAACAATTTCTTTACACAGGGGAGATTGTTCAAATCAAGGCAAATCTTCTCACTAGAAAGAAGAATGTCAGAAGACGTCAACGCTACTATTACATCAACGCCTTCACCGTTCATCACCAACACTTGAGGGAGAGATTGTTGGAATTACTCCTAAACCATAATCAAGTGTTTGTAATTAATATGTAATAGTTAGCTTTATTATGGCCTTTATGTTTGCAATTAGCCTTAGGCTTATGTAGAAGGCCCATAAGCCTAGGCCTTAGTCCATTAAGGAAAGGATGGAAACTAGTAGTGTTGCCCTAGCTTTCCTCCTATAAATACCTTATGTAAACCTTCATTTGAAGGTTGGTTGTTCTCTTTTCTATTTCACTCTTTGCTTTAACCTTTCTCTTAGTATTTCACATTTCCATAATTCCCAATGACTGGAGCTGCAACATTCCCATTCTGATTACCCACTGCTCTATTCCCAACATTCTGTCCCATCTGATTTCCAACATTCTGACCCAACTGATTACCCTGATACGGAACCGCCTGATTACCCATGCGAAATCCAGTAGCATATCCCTGCTGATTCCCAATAACTCCAACCATTTGTCCTTGATGACCCAGATTCACACCCGGCTGTGCAATTTGCCTGTTGCGAGTGTTTGATGAAATCCTTTTGTTGTTGTTAGTTGGTGTGGAATAGCGACTTCTGAATGCTTTACCCAAGAATGAAAATGCTTGAGTCAAATCTTGTTCTTGTTCGGTTTCAAGATCAGTGATTCCTTGTTCTTGGTATTGTTGATACTGTTGTTGAATGACTTGTTGTTCTGGTGGATAGAATTGTTGTTGAGGAAAAGCAGCTTGTGGTTGTGGAATGTATTGCTGCAAGTTGTTGTTAGTGGAAGATGATGAAGCTTGTTGTTGTGTATTCACTGTAGTTTGAGTCTTTGCAATTAGTGCCAATGGATCATGATTCTTTGCCAATCTTTCTTTCCTGACTTCATTCACTTCAGTTTGGTTTTGTTTCAGAAAATCGTTGAGTTGATCAAAGTTCACCTGATGTAAGTCTTTTGTTTGGTTGACAATAGTGACATATCGTCCCCATTCTTCTGGAAGATTTTTGAGAAATTTGATATTGGTCACGATAGTTCTGGGTGCCAACTTGTTTCTGATCAGCTCATTCATCAAAGTGCAAAACCTTCCATAGTAGGATTCAATGGATTCTCCTGGAGTAGATGTAAACCTCTCCCATTCAGTTAGCAGCTTGTTCTCCATATCTTGTTTACCAATTTCGGTTCCAAAACATAGCCGTCTAACACGTTCCCACATTTCAAAAGCAGTTTCACAACTGTCTACAGCAGCAAAGATCTCTCTTGGTAAACCCAGTTGGACAATGTGAATTGCCATGTCATCTGCTTCGACTTGCTTCTTATCCTCTTCAGTGTATTCTGATTCATCTTGAGTACGAAAAGACGGTGAGACGGGAGGAGTTGCATTAGGATTTCCAGGGTCTTGGACTTGTCGAGGCTTGAAGGGTCCATTCATAATGGATTGAATCATCAGTTTTCCATTAGGTTTGGTCTTGATGTAGCGAAGCATACGACTTGTCCATTGAAGATAACCACCTTTTTCCAACATAGGAGGACGGTTTTCGGCACCGGCTGCATGAATGTCTTGTTGAGTAGCCATTGATGAAGGTATTTGATGATAAAGTTGATGTAGGATCGATTCAACGATAAAGGAGTTGTGTTTGATGAAGATTAAACTCGGTTGTTGTAGTGAAAATTTGCTCGAAAAACTTAAAAACCTCAATAACTTCTGTTCGGAGTGTTTTTAGGAGTTTAAGGTTGACCCGAAATAAATTTATATTATTTGGCGTGTCATTCTCCTCGTTGTCACGGTCGTTTTGATGGGTAGAACGCTGAAAACGGAGTTACGGTTCAAAAGTTATAGCCGTTTGAAGTTTTGCTCAAAAGCTTACACGTAAAACTGTTCTTAAGCGTAGAAATTAGTGCTTATGCGTAGGATTGCTTATGCGTAGGATTCTTATGCGTAAACAGTATCTTATGCGGAACCTTTAGGCTTAAGCGTAAGCTTATGCATAAACAGAAATGCTTAGTCATAAAAACCTTACGCGTAAGTGTGAGCTTATGCGTAGAGTGTTACTCGTAAGCGTTTATGCTTATGCGTAAACTTAGGTTTAAAACCAAAAATCCTTTACACTGTCACAGCGTAAAAGATATCCACAAGTCGAAGTATTCCACACACTTATCCAAGTGAGGGAAGCACTGAGTAACCGTTGTTACACGAAGATGGTTCACCAAAAAGTTATGCGTAAAAAACTAGGGTTTTGACTTTCTTACGCGTAAGAAGAGGGTTTTGACCAAAAGATGCTTACGCGTAAAAACAACCCAGTTTTGCAAAAACACGAATTTTTCACCAAAAACACGTTTCCAATCGATTTCTTTTGCACAAACTACTTCCAAAACACTTAAAGATCAATAAAGTCTACAACTTTAAGCTTAATACCACGTAAAAATCAAAACTTTATGACAAAGAGGTCTCGTTCTATGTAAAAAAACACAACCTTTTTGAAAAGCTTTAACCAAAAAACGAACACAAACACTCCTAAACCATTGTTAGGCGATTGATACCAATTGTAGGACCTTAAATATCTCAACCTTATCACTTTACCAAGCTAGCCAAACACAAGTATACCCACGTTAAACACTTAACGCGTAGACCACGAAACACAAACACAAACTATGCGTAGAAATAAAGAAGGAAAGATTAAGAGAAAGATGGTGACTTGATGTTATAAAACCATGTATGTGTAGAGAGAGAGAGATGAACACAAGATGTTGTATATTCCGAAGAAAACACACACACACACACTTTCAAGCACACCCCTCAAATGACCATTTGAGGGGTATTTATACTCTAAATACAAGATGCCCTAATGGGCTTTGGGATGGGCTTGGATTGGACTTGGATTGGATGACAACTTATACAAGGCTAGCTTAACATAACATTTAGCCATTTAGCTTAGTCCAATCCATGAGCCCGTTGACTATTCTAATACAATATCTAACACACATTACAAAGTTCCTAAATGTGAATGACCATCACTTCTAATAAAAATGTTACGGCTAACATCCACCCTCTCTCTACTTTCTCTCACTAAAAAGATGTATTCTTTCATTTTCTTTGATCAACCACGACCTCCCGAAACCACATAAATCTACAATATTTTCGATCCTAACAAGTGGCATCAGAGCCTCGTTGTATTGTTTTGATGATTTGTGTGGTTTCGTATCTTGGTTTTAAAACTAATTTACCACTATGTTTATGAATCTGGAAAAAAAATTTCCAATTATTTTTGTAATTGTTTTAAACTGTCTATGTATCCTTATGGTTAAAAAGTCTTATGCTTTATCAAGGTTTGCATAAACTGATTTTGTGTCATTGTACAAATAGTTTATATCATTTGTTATCACTTTTTATGACTTTTATGACTTTTTAGTATTAGTGGTCAACATGGTCTGAATCTGTGGTCTATCAGGTTAAAAAGAGAGGTTTCTTATGCAGTTTTTTGGGTTTCTACAAATTAATCGGAGTTTTTGGACGGAAAAGTCGTCGGAATCGTGGTCAACAAAAGGCAAAACCCTCTCCTTACGAATAAGGGATTTTCTTACGAATTTCTTGGAAAGAAATTCTTAAATCCCTTATTTTACGAATGAGACCAGTCTTTACTACTAAGGTTTTTACGAGTAAGAAATTACGAGTAAGATCTTACGAATTAGACTCTTCGTTTACAAATTAACAAGTTTACGAACAAGAACCTATCTTTGCGACAAAGATGGTTTACGAACAAGACGATGGTTTACGAATAAGATTTTTTACGAATTAGCCTTTACAAATAAGAATTAACTTTATTCGTAAAATGACCATTCGAACTGTCGAAGATGAGAAGAAAGAGTAGACCAAGACCACTAACCAACAATACCAAGACTCATCTAAGACCTCAGTTTATATCCATCACTGGTCCAAGAAGCAAAAATGAAAGTGAAAGATAGAAAAATCGAGACTAGAACATTCCTAATCCAACACCAACAACCTTTAATCCCAGAACTATCCTAACCATCCTCCACTCATAACAACTACAACATTAGAAACTAATTTTCAACAAACCACGAGACTCGACAAAGAAATATAATTACATATAGATCTCAGAATGTTAAAACGTTTTCTCAAATCTTTTAAAGATTGTTTTTCAGTTTGAACTACATCATCACAGATCTGTGGAGAAGTTCAACTTCTCTTTTCTATCCGAAACAAAAAGATTAAGAAAATAACAATTATGTTATTCTTTCTCTTTAATTCGTTCAATGACCAAACCATCAAAAACAAAATGAATATCATTCACACATTAACCTACCCGAGACCTCAAATTGAGATCTTGAAGCCGTTAACATGAACTCGTGGTTCAGATTGAGTAGAAACTAAAGAAGTAGTTTTGGTTTGCATCTGTTTGTGGTCTTAAACACTATGAAGGGTGTGTGAAAGATCTGGTTTTAATGATTCATTTGTGAGTTATAAGGATAAAGGAGTTTGTTTGGTTTTGAAAGGTTTTTAAGTGATGAGATTTGAGTGTTGGATGCTGCGTTGAGAGAATAATCTGGAGGAGGGGGCGGATCTATCAGTGAAGTGTTTTAAGTTTAGGGTTATGAAGTGTTTTTTAGGTTAAGTGAAATGATAAGTGCTGTTAGGGTTAACATATAAATGTTCTATCATTTGTCTTGCTGGGCTTATGAACCGGTCAGTGAAAATGGATTGGATTTTGGGTTGTAATGAGATATATATTAACTGGATTGGGCGGCAAGTGCTTGGAAGGGTTGATGGATCACATGATTACATGGACTGGAGTTTTTGTTATAATCTGAAATTTATATTAAGATTTGTTGTTTTAATAACTTTTGGATTAAGAGCGTTATTTCGGTCATACTATGTTTTACAGAGGATACTTATTCACGGCTTGAACTAATATTTGATCAAAAAATGACTATGTGACAAATCGTAATTTCAGGTCATTTCTCAAACTTTGAAATTTTCACTATTCATCTCGGGAAATTACTATTCACTGGTTACTATTCATCATTTTACTATTCATCATTTTTGAAGTCGATTTGATATTTTGAAAGGTTATTTCAAAATTTTACTATTCACGAAACACTATTCATTCCCGGAGAAAAATCACTATTCATGATTCACTATTCATCATTTTTCGTAAACTAGGTTTACGAGTATCAAATTCGTGTAACCGTAAGGGTTTAGCTGCGTATTCATGAAAAATCATCGAGAACATTACATATAGACTAGATTTAGTCTACATATCATCAGTAATGGCATTCTCATATTAGTTCATGCATGGGTTTGCATATTTCATAAACGTATATTTTTCCTATTAAATAAACGCTATCGCACGATCATTTATTTTGAATAATTGATCCGACACTTCCAACAATTGTCCTAATATATTTTTATACTCATTTTAAGACTATAAAAATTATATTATTAGTTTACCCGATGTTTTAAATTTATTTTGTATATAAATTGTTATATATATAATTACGACGGTTTTCGTAAATTCAACTCGATAATTATTTATTCACTCAATTCTTGCGAGAAATGTATTTTTATAATTTTTATGACTTCGATATATTTTATTTTGTTCCGTTAAAATCGATTTCTAGTTAACGCTACACTTACAAATTAATTTTATGTACAAACTACACATTATACTTAATCTAAAATACATTTACTTATCCAAAATCATCCAACCCTTTACCCATTTATCCCTAGCCGACCTCCCCCCCCCCCCATGACTCACCATAATCTTGTAAAAAATATCTTGACTTAATATACATATACTCTTCTATGACTAGGCTTAATATACAAGATATTTATTTTCCTAAACACATACACAACACACATTCAAGGTGAAAATCCAATCAAACTCTCCCATTTTATCTCCTATGGTCAGCCAAGCATAGAACCAAGCAAGAAACATAATATTTTTCAAGAATCAAGTGATTATTTAACCCTAGTATACTTCTATATAAGGTTTTGCAATAAAAATCAAGAAGTAATTAGTACCTAGTTACTTAAACTTCATCATAATACTAGTAAGCTTTTCATAACTTTTATTACTCTTTAATAATCATACTTGAGCTATTTTTATCATTCTAGTAAGAAAACATGCAAGTATCATATGTATTTATACCACTTTTAATTGTTTTTAGTACTTATTAAGAGTTATAATCATCCTATAATTAATCTCTTGAAACATATCATTGTTGATGATGTTTAGGAACCCATGACACCCTAAGAAGGTGTATGGTAGGTTTAGAATATATTTGGTATTGATTTGAAGTGATTGAAACAAGAGTTACGCTAGAAAAATCATTTTCGACAACTTAAGATTGAGGTCTGATCGTTTTTGAAAAATCTGGAAAATTCAGCAGGTCATGAAATATTTTGGGTTATATTTCCAGAAAATATACTTTAAAACAAAACCGTAGTCGCTTGAACGGCTTTAAACGGATTTATAACGAAGGAAATACGCTATTTTCAAGTTTAATGACGAAAACTATATTTTCAGAAAAATGCATGCTGTCCAGAATTTTTCATAGGTCAAAAATGACTTTTAAACCTTATCTAAATGAGTCGATTTGTCAAAAGTATACATTAACACGAAACCAAGGATATATAAAACGTAGAAAACGGACTTATAACGACTAAGTTATACACATTTTAAATATGGATATCGTAACTAATTTTACACAAGTATAACACTTATATATTTTTACTAGACCAAAACGGTTATCGCAAGTGACCATGTTTGGAGCCATTTTTCATATCGATAGAATAGTTTTGAGAAAACGATGTCTTCAAGTAAAAGTGAGTTCGCCTATTCTATTTTTCAAAATGTTCAACCGTTTGTCAAGCGAAGATATAACGAATAATATACGATCACTCAAAATTAGTCATTTTCATGAATTGTCAAAGTGTATTGTTTTACGACGAAAAACTATAATTTCTTAATTTATCACTAAACGATTATCGTAGTATATTGTTTCAACATAAATACGCGTAAAGTGTTTTATAACTTGACGAGATGTCATAAGCGTATATTTCGACGATAAACTTCATTTTCAAAAATGTACAAGTAGTATAGATTTCATGTGAACTTGCATGTACGATATAAATTCATGGCTCATAATAGATAATATCATTCATCATAGGTTGCAGTTAGAGATTGCACCTCATTTTAGTGTATCCACTCTTGTCATCATACACATTGCATCAGGTGAGTTCATAGCCCCACTTTTTATTACTTAATTGTTTTACAAACTCTTGGGGGAGATACATGCTATATTTTTAATCGAACACAAATGCTTTGAACTGTACGTTATATTCAAATGCTTTATTGTCACTAAGTATTCTATTGCCATGTTTGAAGTCCCTATATCATGCACCATTAGTCACTTGCGAGTGAGCGCGAATATTGTGAATAGGCCTATTGGAATTAACACTCCCGTTCTTATTGACCCAGTTAGGGGAAATCGAACGCACTATATTTGAATCAATAAAGTAAATTGGCAAGTTTACTTTCTAGGGCTGCGATGAAACGATTTTACCAATTTCTATTGGTACGAGGTTTACGCTTTGGTTGTCATGAACTTAGTGAAATAAATGCTGTTTTGTTTTCAACGATGAGTGTGAAACAACATAACTCACACTACGAATATTGTGTTCAACCGATTTAATTAAACATATGGATTTCACTCAACCTTTGTGTTGACTGTTTTAAGCATGTTTTATCTCAGGTATTTAGCATATCATCATGGCTTGCATGGAGTCGCTGAGATGACGCGTCTCACATATATTTTATGCAGTTAACTATCGTTTGATTGTAACAAACTCATTTTGGTACTTTGGAAATCTTTTGGGACCTATGTTTTGTAAACTCTGATTATTTTACTTAATCAAACGATGTATTTTTCAAACGACACTTTAGGTCGTTCAATATAACTGTAACTGTGATGCTATGGCAGTCATCCCCCAAGAATTCCATTCCGCTGCAAAACAGGTATTTTGGGGGTGTGACAGACTACGCGGTTTTTGTACGGTTTTATTGATTTAGAATTGAAGTGACGTTTCACGGGTGTACTTCTTTATCTTTGAGACGTTGGTTGGTTGCATGTCTCACGATAACTCGTTTGGGCAATTTTTGATAAGTGATTATGAATTGACAATCTAGTTATAAATGATGTTGAATTGACTATCACTTTAAGGAAGTTGTAGTACTTAGTGTCACACAGAGTTGTGGATTGTTCAAGAAGATAGTACAAGCATTAAGTCACAAAGTTGGTGATGCGCGTATAACGTGTTCGGGGTCAAAAGAACTTCCTTTTCGTCGAGCAACTTTTTCAACACCCTAGGCATTGAACCTAATCGTTGTAGTGTAATATTGGGTAAGCCTCGGGTATTGATATCGTTCTCTAGGGGAATAGGAATGCTAGTAAGAAGTGTACTACGCTAAGGTTGAGGTTGAGGAAGATTATTTTTTTTATCTTTTTATATTTTTTTTATAAAGCTAAGGGTAAAATCTCAGGGTTTGGATTTGGGGGTTGGTACTTCGACCGATTACTCTACTATCTAATTATCTAAATTAATGGGTAGTCTTATGTCTATTGATGTGTGCTCGTATGATGATTCAAAATGTGTCTACCTAGATACTATTACTCCATAGTTATCTTTTATTGGTGGTTGAATTGTGAAGTCCTTATTCTTAACGCGTTGTGTTTTCTAAGGTCGTAGGGTATGCTTTTATCCCTAACTCTTTGAGACTACCTTAAGGTTATTGCCTACGAAATCTCTAGGTTTCATAAACTAACTCTAAGGTTATCTTTGGATGTTTAACCTACAATTCCACTAAGTGATTCATAAGCTAAGGTTCACAAAGATTACTCAAGCATTCAAACACAACGATGGCCTAATGCACTCCTAAGCCAATTACAATTAAGATAAGAGACAACCAATCAATAATTAATAACTAGGTTTCATAGATCTAAGCAAACACACAAGAAATTTAGCCGGACATGTTAAACACGCAAGCATACACACATTCAATAGAAGACATAATGAAATCAATTAAGTAAAACACTTATCTTGATGTAAAATAGGGTATGAGAACCCTAAGATACTGTCCAAACCGGACTACAATCATTTTAGGTTTTTACTCCACAAGTCTACCTCTCAAAATTATGAAAATTTGATTTCTATATATAGTTTTACACTCGCGACGGTGTCGCCTTATAGGTGGGACGCCGTCAGATCGCCGTCATTAGGGTTTCGTCTTGGCCAAGTAATAGTTGGGACGGCGTCACGTTGTTGTTGTGATGTTGTCGGGCTTCAGTAGTGACGTCGTCTGATTCTGGATCTAGGCCGTCTGAGCTGAAAAGTCTTCGTGACGCCCTTCCTCTTCAAAGCCTGACGCCGTCAGGTGTAATTTAGCAAAAAGTCTACTGAGTCGTCACAAATTTAATTACGTATAGAGGGACGGCGTCGCCCTTTGATTGGGACGCCGTCAGCTTCAAATTCAGCAGGTTGAGTGTCTTTGATCTTGACTTAGCCATTTTCTTCATATATTCACTCTTTTTCGTCCAAATATGCATCATTCCAGCATTTTGCTTCTAAGAGACCTAAAAAGTGAAAAGGAACGAAATTAAGCAGTAACGGATATAAAAGTGGGCGATTAAGTGCTTAAATGACCCCTTAAAAGTGTACTTTTTAAATCCTTATCAAATATCCCTACACTTGGTATTTGCTTGTCCTCAAGCAAATGTTCTTTTGGCCAATCAATTTATAAGTTAGGGGGCATGAAGCATTGGTTTAACATAATTCACAACAAGTAAAAGCACCGCAATAGTCATAACAAGCACGGAAATTATATACTAGCACCTCACAAAGGGTGGTTGGATTCTCTCATCTCTCGGGTGTATATGAAATATAGTAAATGGAAATGGAAGATAAACACTCATTAACCGGTCATAGTACATAGATTACCATAGGCTTGAGACTAGATCAAACCTCCACCGCTTTGGCGTAAGCACCTAGGAACAACTATCTAAGAGGTCTTGTAAAAGGGTTGTAACGTTAGGCTTACGGTAGGGAAACAAAGGGTTTGGTTGGATAGGCTATTTAGTGGTGGCAAGTCAAAAATCTTATGTTACAAGCATGAAAAGAGTGGCGTTGCTAAGCCAAGACTCGACTCACTAAACTCTAGATGCTTTGAAACAAACAAACATAAATATAAAGATAGATGTAGGATGGTAGCCCATTTTTTTTCTCCATACACTTTTACTCTACCATCCTCTACGATAACATCAAAATGTAAGGGATTTATAGGAGCATCCCTACACTTGAGTTTTTATTACTCTAACACTAATTTGACCCAAATTGAAAAGATCAAAACACTTGGAGTATTTTATTACGTAAATAAAGGGAATTTGAATTTAACGTTCTTTCCCGTCACTCCATAAAATTTTACTTTACCCATGAGTCCCAATCGTCCCAAAACTGTGTACAAAAGATATGACTCGACTTAGCAACCATGCAATTAACTAGATAATTGAACTAAGTGTTTAGTATGATAACAATAATGCACTAATGGTGAGTGCATACAAGTTAGGCTAAGGCGATTTGGGTGTACATTTGGGGGTGGATTGTAAACAATGCTCTTCATTGATATTCCGGAAAACCGAAACATCACGAGAACCGCGAAAAGGATAGTCTTTGAGGGGTTGACTAGGGGTATCGTGTACTAAAGATGAGTACATCGCAAGGGTGTGGGGGAATTACTCGGTCGATGTGGAAGAAGTAATTATAATATGGGTATCAAACAAGGGTTATCCTAATGCCTCTTATCATTTAGTTATTCCTAACTACACAAGTGTAGTCTTACTAGCGATCTCGGAATGCATCACAAAACAAGTTCTAGAATCTATTATACTACCGGTACACTCTCGAAGCATTAAAGGTGAATGCTTTAATTCCTATAGATCTAAGGGTGAACCTCACATTTTTGGGGTGGAATTTGAGTGGTAAACGGTTTTTGTGCTATTCATATAACTCCTATCCATGAGATGCTTTATTAAGACTAAAGTCCCACCCGTACATGTCATGAAAATTTTTAAATTTGGCGATAAAATTACCCTAACAAATATTTCTCATGGT
This sequence comes from Chrysanthemum makinoi, assembly GCA_910596185.1. Lineage (NCBI taxonomy): Eukaryota > Viridiplantae > Streptophyta > Magnoliopsida > Asterales > Asteraceae > Chrysanthemum > Chrysanthemum makinoi. The sequence goes on along the minus strand of OU343219.1, from coordinate 152,535,730 downwards.
TTATTACACAAATGAAATAGAACAAGACAAATGATCAAGGATAAGCATAGTTTCAAAGTTCCCGTTTTATTCTCCCTCCCTACACTTAAACTGAACATTGTCCCCAATGTTTCCCGAAAGAATCAAAGTTATGATAATGGAAGGTAATTAAAAGAGAAAGAAACTAGTACTCCCCTGATTAGCTCGGTAGGATCCGTGTGAAGTAGTGGTTAAATTCTTTCCAAGAAGAATGTATGCGTGATAAGCTTCCTCCAATATTATGTTTATTCTTCTTGATAAATAAAACCTTCACACTTTAAGAAAATAGACGAAACCTTCACGTAAAATCAGCGGTAAAACTATATATGACTCTACTACACTAGTATATAATGCTTGTGGAATGGATATTTGCATATTTTCTAGAAAATTAAGACCTGAGAATTTCCAAAAATTTTATAATTAGCACAGAAAATGAGAGAAAGTTTTATAAGCTGTTTCTGCTCCTCCTGATGTCGTCAGGTTCTAATCCTGACACTGTCAGGTTATCCTAACAGAAACTGGTCTGCTGCGTTTTTCTGGAAAAATTACACCTTTAAGTTCTGGAAAGATTCCTGCAAAACATCCATTATGACTCGATACAAGCATTTGACTCTAACAAACACACACACACACACACACACACACACACACACACACATATATATATATATATATATATATATATATCAATTTCATTAATCGTAGTTCTCATGTTCATGTTCTTTTGAAAACGTGTGTAATCCTCCCTACACTTATCCTTTTTGTAAAATACCTTTATATGTAATTAAGACGAGGTTAAAGACAAAATAAAGCATTTTCACAAATTCAAACATGAGAACATACAATAATGAAAAGATATATGACACACAAACAAGTAAATAATTAAGCATGGGTTGCCTCCCACGAATCGCTTTTCTTTATTTATGAGTCTTGTAGCTAGACTCGAAGTCGTGCTCCTACTTTCCCCTTATCTTAGATGCCCATTCGATTTCCTTAACTCTTCTTTCATCACGAATATATTCAGGGCCTAACTCTAAACAAGCGGTGTAGTAAGCCTTGTTCTCCCAATATACTTCAAAAGCCGGAATGTTGTCTACATCTAAATCATCAATACCCTCAAACTTCTTATTTTTGTAGGGCATTATATATTTAACACATTCGGTCCCATTTGAGAACTTGGATATTCCTTCCTCTTGATCATAAACCATCTTAGATTCCTCAATAAATGGTCTCCCAAGTATCACATCTCCAAAAAATCCATCAATGATGCCCTTAACATTTTCCAAGATCATGAAATCACACCTATATGTGAAGTTACCTACGAAGACATGCAATTCTCTACCCCTCCCAACATAGTTACTCACTTTCCTAGGGTAGAAGGGATCCCTCATAGGTCTTAACTTTTCGCTCATGATCCAATTGTAATAGAGCCTAGACATTATGTTCATGGGTGCCTTATAGTCTATGTAAGTGTGATCCCTATATGAGTACCCAATCACGCACGGTATCTTAATGTTTTAAAGGTCACCTCTCCTTATGCATGGCTTGAAAGGTGGTCGCGGGAAGTTAACTATGTTATAGTGATAGGCGGTTTCCTTCCCGTTAGGGTATAAATCGAAATACTCCCTAAGTTCCTCCTCCTCCTTACTACCCTCCATAAATTCTAATACCTTATAATCCCCTTCTTCTATTTCATCCTCCGAATCATCACTTGTGGTTGAATCACTATCTAAAGTACTAGTGGATTCCTCAAGGGCTTTTTCAAGTGCACTTTCAATTTATTAAGTTCTCCAATTTCACGAACAATACGAGCTCGAAGTTGGTTGGCAAAAGTTGGATCGAGTGGTGGGTATTTTTTTGATGGTAGGTTGTTGTTTGGTGGGTTATCACCTTCCATGAAGAAAAGTGATAGGGCTACGAACAAATTCACGAAGAAGTGGGATAGACTACGAGGAAGTTAAAAATGAGAAAAAATCTTACTTGATAGGAATCAAGCAAGGGAACCTAAACGAGATAGAAATCTAACTAGCTATTCTATTCCCCGGCAGCGGCGCCAAAAACTTGATGTGCGTATAACGCGTTCGGGGGTCAAAGGAACTTCCTTTTCGTCGAGAAAGTTTTTCAACACCCTAGGTATTTAACCTAATTGTTGTAGTGTAGTATTGGGTAAGCCTCAGGTATTGATATCGTTCTCTAGGGGAATAGGAATGCTAGTAAGAAGTGTACTACGCTAAGGTCGAGGTTGAGGAAGATTATTTTTTTATCTTTCTATATTTTTTTTATAAAGCTAAGGGTAAACTCTCGGGGTTTGGATTTGGGGGTTGGTACTTCTACCGATTACTCTACTATCTAATTATCTAAACTAATGGGTAGTCTTATGTCTAACAATGTGTGCTCGTATGATGATTCAAAATGTGTCTACCTAGATACTATTACTCCCTAGTTATCTTTTATTGGTGGTTGAATTGACAAGTCCTTATTCTTAACGCGTTGTGTTTTCTAAGGTCGTAGGGTATTCTTTTATCCCTAACTCTTTGAGACTACCTTAAGGTTATTGCCTACGAAATCTCTAGGTTTCATAAACTAACTCTAAGGTTATCTTTGGACGTTTAACCGACAATTCCGCTAAGTGATTCATAAGCTAAGGTTCACAAAGATTACTCAAGCATTCAAACACAACGATGGCCTAATGCACTCCTAAGCCAATTACAATTAAGATAAGAGACAACCAATCAATAATTAATAACTAGGTTTCATAGATCTAAGCAAACACACAAGAAATTTAGCCGGACATGTCACGCGAGCATAAACACATTCAATCAAAGACATAATGAAATCAATGACGTAAAACACTTATCTTGATGTAAAATAGGGTATGAGAACCCTAAGATACTGTCCAAACCGGAATACAATCGTTTTAGGTTTTTACTCCATAATTCTACCTCTCAAAATTCTGAAATTTCGATTTCTATATATAGTTTAACACTCGCGACGGCGTCGCCTTATAGGTGGGATGCCGTCAGATCGCCGTCATTAGGGTTTCGTCTTGGACAAGTAATAGTTGGGACGGCGTCACGCTATGGTTGTGACGCCGTCGGGCTTCAGTAGTGACGTCGTTTGATTCTGGATCTAGGCCGTCTGACTTGAAAAGTCTTCGTGACGCCCTTCCTCTTCAAAGCCTGACACCGTCAGGTGTAATTTAGAAAAAATTCTACCGAGTCGTCACAAATTTAATTACGTATAGAGGGACGACGTCGCCCTTTGATTGGGACGCCGTCAGCTTCAAATTCAGCAGCTTGAGTGTCTTTGATCTAGACTTAGCCATTTTCTTTATATATTCACTCCTTTTCGTCCAAATATGCATCATTCCAGCATTTTGCTTCCAAGAGACCTAAAAAGTGAAAAGTATCGAAATTAAGCAGTAACGGATATAAAAGTGGGTGATTAAGGGCTTAAATGACCCCTTAAAAGTGTACGTTTAAAATCCTTATCAGTTGGGATGTTTACTTCATTTTCAAGTTGGTCGTATCGGGTTGTATCCATATGTGGTCATTACAAATAGCTGGTGAATTAAAAGGAAGTTTGATTACAGGTTGGTTTGAGAGAAGTATTGAGAGTATTTTTGTGACATACTCTCACATATTTATGCTTAAACAAACAATAGCTTTAATATTGCATCAAGAAAAAGGTAATTATACGGCATGTACGCAACATTATGATGATTCCGATAGCTAGCAACCATCAGGATGGATAAGTTAGTGTTTCATCTTTCGTGATTGGATTGAATGAGGGAAGTGTGCTTAATACCGAATAAGGAGAAGTAGTGTGTGTACATCGGGGCTTTTTACCAACTTGGATGCAATACTAAGTGAGTTATGTTGTTATGATATTCCCTGAACGACAACCATTGTGCTACAATCAAGAGTCTACTTTCTCCGCTGCGTGTTTGAAGAATAAAGAGATTTTATGAAAGAGATTTGTCGATTCAGGAGGGAGCAGATAAACAAGAAGGGGTCACTAGTTAGGAGGGAGTAATAACCTAACTAGACAGTTACAGTTGAAGTTCAGAGCTACAAGGATCAGTGCCATCTATGCCAAAGATCAAATGCCGAGATCGTCGGAAGAGAGAACTTCAAGTCTGCCTCAGTATCTAGACTACATAGACTCTACACTTCAACAACATCAACATTGTTTATTATTACCGTATTTACTTTGGTTATGTATTTATAGGTCTCATTATAACCATTCACGTGTGACGATATCTTGGAGGGAGATTGTCAGCCTCGCTTATTTATAAAGATAATGTCACACAAGTGAATTGGACTAGATTCGTAGTAAGTTGTGCCCTTGGGGACTACTAATGTTCAATAGGCAAACATGTAGTGTGATGAGCCTATAAATACTCCTCATGACTCTCCATGAGGGGTGTGGTTAAGCACTAGGTTATTGTATTGTTTCACTTATCAATAAAGTTATCCTTTTCTTGTCCACCCTCTCTCTACTTTCTCTTACTAAAAAGATGTATTCTTTCATCTTCTTTGATCAACCAAGACCTGCCGAAACCACATAAATCACTAATATTTACGGTCCTACAAGTACCACTAATGTGTCTACCTTCACATTTAAACCATATGTGTCACACCCATCAAATACCTGTTTTGCAGCGGAATGGAATACCTGGGGGATGACTGCCATAACATCACAGTTACAGTTATATTGAATGACCTAAAGTGTCGTTTTAAAAATACATCGTTTGATTAAGTAAAATATTCTGAGTTTACAGAGTATAGGTCCCAAAAGATTTTCAAAAGCACCAAAATGAGTTTGTTACAATCAAACGATAGTTAAGTACATAAAATATATGTGAGACGCGTCAGCTCAACGACTCCATGCAAGCCATGATGATATGCTAATACCTGAGATAAACATGCTTAAAAGTTTCAACACAAAGGTTGAGTGAGTTCATAGAGTTTGATTTATCATGAAAAGCCTTTAAAGAACGTTCATGCAGCAAAGGCATTGCAAATCCACTCAGTTCCAAGTTCCGCCCATACAAAACTTGCAACTTGTGTGTTTACAACCTATTACTCTAAATGTTATAGTTTATGTTCAAGCACACGTTGTCAAATGAGTTCACATAATAGTACCTAACTTAACGTATCAATAGTCAATTGATATACCACGTAATTCGACGTAGAACAATAGTACACGACTCGACGTATCAGTAGTCAACTGATATAATACATAACTCGACGTAGAACAATAGCACATAATCAATAGTACATGACTCAATGTATTAGTAGTCAACTGATATAGCACATAATTCGACGAAGAACAACAGCACACAATCAAGAACAATAGATATAGTACAACATTCGGTTTTGAAACAATTATGATCATGATAAAAGTTGTAGCATGTATCTCCCCCAAAAATAGTACAAAACAATTGAAAATAGGGGCCATGAAACTCACCTGATGCAATGATTGTAATGGAAGCAAATGGTATGCTGAAAATGAGGCTCGGACTCTAACCGCAACCTAATATGAATGATATGATCTAGTTTAGTTCATGAGATGATGTTATGCATCGCAAGTTCACATGTTACCATACCACTTGAATTTGTTTTTGAAATGAAGTTTATCGTCGAAATATACGTTTATGACATCTCGTCAAGTTATAACATAATTTACAAGTACTTACGTTGAAACAACATCCTACGAAAGTCGTTTGGTGATAAATTAAGAAATTATAGTTTTTCGTCGTAAAATAATATACTTTGATAACTCATGAAAATGATTAAGTAACCTCGCGAAGCTTAGTCGCAAAATGGTGAATATTGAGTGTTAGTGTTGAAGAAAATAGTTGTGATTGTCGTATTTCAAACGCGAGTATCTTTGTCGTTAAAGGTCCGTTTTCTACGATCTATATATCCTTGGTTTCGTGTTAATGTATACTAATATATTTTTGATAAGTCGACTCTTTTAGATTATGTTTAAAACTCGGTTTTGCCCCTTGAAAATCCCTTGACAGCTTGTATTATTTCAGAAAATAGTTTTCGTCGCTAAACTTGAAACTAGCGTAACTTCTTCGTTGTAAACCCGTTTTAACCCGTTCAAGCGGCCACGGTTTCGTTTTTAAGTCTATTTTCTGAAAATATAAACCAAAATAATCCCCAACCTGCTGATTCTTCCAGAAATTACAGAAATGGACAGCCCTTAATTATATTGTTTCGAAAATGATTTTTCTAATTTGAAACTTGTACTAAACCATTTCAATCAACACCAAAGCTATTCTAAACCTACCATACACCTTCTTAGGGTGTCATGGGTTCCTAAAATTCACTAAAAATGATAAGTTTCATGAGAATATTAATTATAACATGTAAGTCCATTTTATGTTGAAAAATATATATATATTGGTATAAACACATGGTATACTTGCATGATTTGTTATAAGAACATAAAAATACATCAAGTAATAGTTTATAAGAGTAAGAAAAATTAGTTGAAGCTTACTTGAGTGATTGAAGAGTTTTAGAGCTAGAAAACCTAATTAATCTATAGGTTTTTATTTCAAAACCTTAACATATATCACTAATAGAATTAGATAAACACTTGAGCTTGAAAAGTTAAGATGATCTTCTCTTGTTCTTGATCATGGCCGAACCTTAAGGATGAAGTAGAGAGTGTTTCTAGTTTTTCACTAAATAAAATGATCATGTATGTATTTTAGTTTGTATATTATGCAAGTATAGCTAAAAATATCTAGAAAAAAGGGCATAAAGGTAATTTAAGTGATCAAAATCAACTTTGTCACCTTGATGACTAGGGGCATATTGATAAGAGGCATGACTTTGTTGCATGTTTTTGTAATAAAAAGTATAAATGTGTTAGATATTTAGCTAATTTAGTATAGATATTTAGTTATTATGTATAGAGTTAGCTAGAAATCGATTTGAAAGGAACAAAATGAAATATATCGAAGTCATAAAAATTATAAAGTTACATTTCTCGCAAGTATCGGGTGATTATATAATTATCGTATCGAAATTTCGTAAATATATATATATATATATATATATATATATATATATATATATATATATATATATATATATATATATATATATATATATATATAACAATATATATACAAAATAAATCCAAACCATTGGGTAAACTAATATTATAATCTTCATAGCTTTAAAATGAGTATAAAAATATATCTGGACAATTGTCGGAAGTGTCGGATCAATTATCCAAAATAAGTGATCGTGTGATAGCGTTTATTTAATAAATAAATATACGTTAATGAAATATGCAAACCCATGCATGAACTAATATGAAAGTGATGTTACTGATGATATGTAGACTAACTCTAGTCTATATGAAATGTTTTCAATGATGTTCCATGAATACGCAACTTAACCCTCACGGTTACGCGAATTTGATACTCGTAAACCTAGTTTACAAAAAAATGATGAATAATAATCATGAATAAAAATTTTTCTCCGGGGAATGAATAGTGTTTCATGAATAGTAAAATTTTGAAATAACCTCTCAAAGTCTCAAACCGACTTCAAAAATGATGAATAGTAACCAGTGAATAGTAATTCCCCGAGATGAATAGTGAAATTTTCAAAGTTTGATAAATGACCTGAAATTACGATTTGTCACATTCGTCCACCCAAAAAGGAATTCAGTTCGTGTTGGTTTCACAGGTTTAGGGTTTGTGATGAATAACGAGGAGAGAAGACATGAAGAAGTGTCGTTACGGCTATCTATGATTAAGAGTGTGTAAAACATCGCGATAGAGAAAATATTGGAAGAATCTCCCATGAGTCTCACTTTGACTTTTAAGAATATGTGAAAATTTTGTCTGCACTAAGATTTATAAATAACTGCTCCCAACATAACATGATCCCTCCAGAATTAGACATAGTTAGCTAGGCTATGTATAATTAAGGAATGATAATGTGATGTTTGGTTTAGTTGTTATAACTCTCAATGTTTAAATAAATTTAAACCATGTCGTTAAAATGGTAGTTAAAGTAAAAGGAAGTATAATTTTTGTAAGTGATAACAAATCAGAAAGGAAAATAAAGTACGATAGATGAGAATATTTCACAACGAGTGGTTTATCAAACAGTAAATAGTCTTAAGTCTAAAAGATCTGAATACTAGGGAAGACATAGACTTAGTACGACATCGTGCATAAGGAAATAAGACTATTAATTTCTAAACTACTTCAGTCTGCCACGTTGTTGATACCCTGGTGAACTTCTCCTCCTTTTAACATATATGCTCTCCAATGAGCACCTTCAACTTGTTGACCTTGGTTTTGGGGACATTGGTTCTGATATTGTCCTTGCTCATCACATCCTAAACAGGTGACTATGGTTTTACCTCTACAATCCCTGGCGAGGTGTCCGACTTTGTGACAGCTAAAGCATATACCACATGGACCATCATGATGTAGCGTGCATTGGTGGCATCGTGGTAAGTTTCCAGTATAAGCTCTACCCTTTGTTGGTGCAGCAACATAAACCCTGGCGACTTCTTGTCTTCTATTCTGTTGTTGATAATGGTTAGTGTTATGGTTTTGGTTGTCATAATTATAACCTCCCTGGTCATTTTCCCATTTTCTTTTGTTGTTGCTAGTTTGGTTGTTGTTGTTGTTGTTGCGGTTATTGTTGATAATCTTTTCCCTTTTCACAACTTGAGCCATGAGTTTTTGAGTTATCCTGATAGTCTCTTCAATTGTTTGTGGATCGAAAGAAGTTACATCTCCTTGAATACTTTGTGGAAGTCCTCCAATGAAATTTTACAGTAATTTCTCATTGTCCGAAACCATAGTTGGACAAAGAGCAGCCAACTCTTGAAACCTTCTGATGCAAGTCTCGATGTCATAACCAATAGTCACTAACTCATAAAATTCTATTTCTAGTTTCTTTACCTCTGTGCGTGGACAATACTTCTTAGTTACCAACTTCTTGAATTCATCCTACGTGAGCTTGTAAGCATTTTCCATACCAATAGGCTGCGCATAATAATTCCACCATGACATTGCACCATCTAAGAGTGTACCAGTGGCGAACTTCACCTTGCAGTCATCTGGGCAATTGCATAGAAGAAATACAGAATCCATCTTCTCAAACCAACGGATCATAGCAGTGGCTCCTTCTGTGCCTTTGAACTTTGTGATATCACAGTTCTTAAAGTCTTTGTATGTACAATTTCAAACTCCAGACCCTCCTGCAGCAGCAAGTCTGGCAGCTTCAGCAGCAGCCATAGCCTCGGAAGCAGCAGCTACCGTCGCTCATTCTTTCTCTAGTGCTCGAGCTATACCATCCTCTAAATACTTTTGGATAGCAGCTTGTGTCATAACTGGTGCAGCTTTCTTTGGCGCCATAACTCTTCAAAATAAGTAAGACGTAGCAAAGTCCTATGTTAAGAATAAACGCTCTAAAGAGATGTGATAGGAGGTGATAAGTTTGAGGTTATTTTTCAAAAAAATTGACGATTTCTAGACGATGGGTTATGAGGTGTCGTAAGTGCTTCAAATGTATGACGATTTAGTGACTTAATGTGTGAATATCATTTAACACGACATGTTGATGGTGAAACATGGGAGTGAGAGTGACTTCACCCTCCTTGAAGGCTTCGTCTCGGCATCCGATGATATCGGTGATGTGTTTAGTGCTGAGTCAATTTGATGTTAATATTGTAGTAGGGAATGTCAGGATATTCTCCACATTGGAGTGTGAAGAAAGAATAATGGAATGGACATCTGAAGACATCAATGTGACAATCGATTTGAAACGAAATTAAATAACCCGTAAAATGTATGTATGAAACCGCATGCATAATGAATATGCACTTATGATGAAATGATGAGATGCTATGATTATGTAGTTATAGTCTAGGGTCAATGATGCAACCTAGTTCTCTATAACTCTTGCTCTGATGCCAATCTATCACACCCCCAAAATACCTGTTTTGCAGCGGAATGGAATACCTGGGGGATGACTGTCATAGCATCACAGTTACAATTATATTGAACGACCTAAAGTGTCGTTTTAAAAATACATCATTTGATTAAGTAAAATATTCAAAGTTTACAGAGTATAGGTCCCAAAAGATTTTCAAAAGCACCAAAATGAGTTTGTTACAATCAAACGATAGTTAAGTGCATAAAATATTGTAACATATTGGATTTCACAAACACACTAAACCAATGATCAAAGAGGCGAATACAAGAGGTTTTAGAGAGAGAAAGAGTTAGAGGTTTGGGAACTTAGTGAGAGAAAATGAAAATATTATTATGAGCTCCAACTCTCTACCTTGGGAGGTAGAGAGTATATATAGTCCTTACATAAATCGTCACCTACAGGATGTGGATCAGGCATACAGTGGGTAAAGACCCGTCCATCCTCCATGGTGTTATTTAACTAAATACAACTTAACATTAAACAATCTATGACTATGAGCTTTCTAACGATTACATATACTTGAGGTGACCGACTCTTTAATGACTGGATTTTCTAAATCCTAACAATCTCCCCCTAAGGGAGGTCACCTAAAAATTACATTGAATACAAACAGATATTACATTAAAATTGTTCTTGGATTCCTGTTAAAGTTCTTTGCTCTAAAGCTCGTAGTCATCGATTCTTCATTATTGCATGTTTGGTTAATCCAAGTGGAGGTCTTTATCTGATCCACGTGATAATGAGTTTTGAGCCAGCTTTGAGATTATCAGCTATCATAAATCTCTGACTCTTCCATTGTGGTGTTGGTATTATGTGATGTTGTGACATTTGGACCGACATGCTCACATTCTGGATCATGATTTCTTCTCATCAGAGTAGCGGAAGCTTTCGTTAATTCATGATATTGTCAGCAGCGTAGCAGAAGCATGGAGTGAGAATATCAGAGTCATTGATGCACTAATCATGATTTCTTTTGAAATGAATGTGATGTGTGAGCATGCGGCTATGGATTGACCGCATCATTCTGATCAGCTGCAAACGTCGGGCGTACCTGCATACAACAGTTAGCAATAAAGCGTACGAAAGTGTCTTTGATCACTTTCGTTGAATTGAGGTACACGGCCCACGGTTCCCCATTGATCAGTACAAGTACTGCCTGTGATCAGGTATAATTCCGAAGTATTTCCTTGACAGGGTTTCGCAGCTGCTCTAGCTGTTCTCAAACCGGAGCGTCTCAAAGAAGACAACACGGAGTGAGAGAACCAGCGAATTGAGATTCACTAATTGATGAAAAGATATTTGAAAAACAATCGTGTACCGCACAATAGAAATTGTTTTTGCAATAGAACGAAGGTTTTAAAGAAAAATTAATTATCAATCATAAACACCTTTTATTTTGAAATATGAGTACACAGTCGATGTGCTAAAGAAACGGGTTTTTAAGCACAACGACCGGTTTTTCAAAGGTATCCATCAATCCATAACCTGAACCAGGATTGATTCAAGAAATTAAATCTCCCCATTGTTTCTGTTCAGTTGTCACATGGTTGATCTATTGGATAGATCTCACATGCCACCCACCAGGAGCTTGTTTGATGTAGGCTCCAGAAGGCTTTCCATCTTCATTGTGAATATGTTTGCATATCACTCAGATGTTCTGGAAATACCACTAGGATAATGCGTAGGACTCATAAGATAAAATCTCTCTTTCCACATTGTGTGAAACAGAGAGTCTTCAATGACAGTGTCCTAAAGAGATTTATTTGATGATCTCGTGGCTCTAGACTCAATAGTGCACATTTGGTTCCTATACCAGAGACTAGGGAGAGGGTCTCCTTCTTCAATATCAACAAACTCTAAGAGAAAGTCGATAGATAATGCCGGTTCCCCGTGAGAATGAAACAAGTCCTTTTAAGAGGAACTTGAGTAGCTTGGGAAGTTCGGTGCAGTGCGTCACTGGGTCCATGGCGTCTTGTCTTCAATACCAGTGTTACCTTGGTAACAACCAGTAGCATATGAATTGAACCCGGTTTCTGCCCTAATGTTGAATTATTGGAGGGCTATTTCTTTTCACCCTTTTTCACATTCATTTCTTTTTCATTCTTCAACCCCTTCAGTGCTTACCAAAACTTCATGACTAGAACCTTGTTGGGTTTATTCCAGTACTATCTCAGTCTCAGTCCGCACTCTTCCCATATCTCACTTTTCTCCTTTTTTCATCAAACCTAAGGACTTCTACACTATCTAGTGGATTTTCCCTGGGTAGATCCCTCCGGTTTTGGCGGATCATGGGAACAAATACCTAACCTTATCATCCTTATATCATCATACATAAAGTAAATTTGGTCAGTCTATTTGGTATAGTTCATCTGCCATTGGAACCAATCGAAAACCATTTGAAAATCAATCCAGATACTTGTGATATAATATCAAAGCATTTTGTGCCTGAATTGTTTTTGATAATTTTTGGAAAAAGAGCTCCCCCTCAACATGTGCCTTATGTATTTGAAATCATTTTGGCACACGGAGGCAAGAGGAAGAATTAGCTTCTTTGATTACCATTTTTCTAAAAAAATATCAACATCACTTCCCTGATCAAATCAAGTAGATAAAGCATATTAAGGAAGGATTAGGTTTTCATAAATTTGCTCCCCCTCAATATGTGCCTCGAGGTTTGAAAGAGTTTTGCACATATTAGAAGGAATCTGCACTTAGATACAAATCAATCACGTTTCAATTCTTTGTGGTTTAAAATAGATGCTCCCCCTCACCATGTGCATGGAAAATTTGAAATCGTTTGGCACATGTGGGGAGGAAAGCTTGCTAAACACTTACGAAGCCATTTATCAAATTATCAGTTTAAATCCAATTTAAATCACAAATTCTCCCCCGATCACAATTTTCAAATAATTTGAGATTTGTGATCTCTGTAGATTTAAGTTTATTTTGAAAGCTTTTGAGGAGAATTGTGACTTGATTATGAAAACATTTTAACTGATGAGGATCGGATTTTGAAACTTTACACTCCATTGATTAAACATGCATGAATATCTATTTGAAAACAATTGTATGTCGAACAACCTTTTGATTTAATTGAAATCATTCTCCCCCTCAATCAATGACATAAGTTGTTGATTGAGAGATAGATATTTTGACAAACGTTAAGTCCAGATGATTTTCAAAAATAGAGTTCGAGTTATTTAACAAAGCAATTAGTTTTCATTAGATGGTAAGTAATTGTTTTAAAGAATCAGAGCATGAGTTTTGAAAGGCAAGATAAAGCATGGCTCTGTTCTTTCTTTGAAAAATGGGTTACTGCCTGAAATGACAATAAACCATAGTTTCACTTTCTCCCAAAATTTTATTTATTTATTTATTTATTTTTATTTTTTTTAAAACAAAACTATGTACATTCGAAGAACATCTAAAGACCCGTGACATTCTTTGAATGTCAACACAAAATCCGTAGATGATATCGAATAAGAAAAAAACATGACAAAATAACAATATTTTTGGAATTTTTCAAGATTTTCTAATTTTTATGGGTTTTTGAAAGTTTTATATTTTTCTCTTTGCTTTTTGTTGGTTTTATAATTTTGTATTTTGGTTTTTGAATAAATATATACAAAGATATGGATGAAGAAAGACCTTTACTCCTCTTCTTCCTCTTGAAGACGTTTAAGTGTTTCCGGTTGAAGACTCTTTAGACCAAGTCGTGGGAGGATAAACTCAAAACGTTCTCTAGGAAGAGCTTTGGTGAAGATGTCTGCTAACTGGTATTCAGTCCTCACAAAATAAAGTTCCACTACACCATTTTCTACTTGTTCCCTGATGAAATGATGTCGAATGTCAATGTGTTTTGCTCTTGAGTGTTGAACGTTGTTGCATGAGAGAGCAATAGCACTTTTATTATCACAGTACAGAGGGGTTTTGTTGAATTCAAAGCCATAGTTAGATAATTGAGATCTCATCCATAGGATTTGAGCACAACAAGATGACATGGCGATGTATTCAGCCTCTGTAGAGGAAATAGAAGTACACATTTGCTTCTTTGAAGACCAGCTCACAAGCTTATCACACAGAAACTGAGCACCTCCAGACGTACTTCGACATGTATCTTGACATCCTACATGATCAACATCTGCATAGGCTGTTAGTGACATACCGGTGTCCTTCGGGTACCAAAGTCCCATATTGATGGTTCCTTGGAGATACCGAAAGACCCGTTTAACCGCTTCAAGGTGCTTTTTGGTAGGCTTAGCCTGATATCTAGCACACATGCAAACAGCGAATATAATGTCTGGTCTACTGGCTGTGAGGTACATCAGGGATCCGATCATACTACGATATTTCGTTTGGTCTTCCATGATCCCTGAATGGTCCTCATCCAGTTTAGTACGCTCAATCATGGGAGTGTCAACAGGGTCACTAGAATCAAATCCAAATTTCTTTAAAATCTCATTTGCATATTTAGATTGATTTACAAAAATGCCTCCGGGACTTTGTGAAATTTGTAAACCCAAGAAAAATGACATTTGTCCCATCATTGACATTTGAAATTTGGAACCCATTTCATTTGAAAAACGATCACATTCATTGGTGTCAGTCAGATCAATGTCGGATCAACTGCTCCTTTGCTGACTTTCTGGTGAATTAAATGTTTGTAGGACCTTACAAATATCAACCTTATCCCTTTACCAAGCAAACCCAACACACGTAACCTAAGTTACGCGTATAAAACGTGAAACACAAACACAAACAAAGCTTAGAAATAAGATGAGAAAGATGGTGACTTGATGTTTAAACAAAACCGTGTATGTGGAGAGAAAGATAAACACAATATGTTGTATTACTTCAAAGGAAAACACACACACACACACTTTCAAGCACACCCCTCAAATGAGACTTTGAGGGGTTTATATAGTCCAAGGGACTTGATGCCCTAAAAGGCTTTCCATGGGCCTCGTTTTGGACTTGGATTGGGCTTGGGATTCTTAAGCTTATAAACGTCTAGAATAGCTTAACTCTTAACCAATTAGCTTAGCCCAATCCACGAGCCCGTTGATTATTCTATCACGATATCTAACAAACGATACAAAGTTCCTAAACGTGAATGACCATCACTTCTAATAAAACTATTAAGGCTAACAATCTCCCCCTAAGGTGTGGTCATTCAAATGATGCTCCACTTGATTAGGTCTTTACTTTTCTCGAGCTTGAACTTTGTGTGTAGATATAGAATAGTCTTGATTCTTTTTTCCTTCATGCTTTGTGATCAGATAATGTGGTTGTCTGCCGTTGTCAACTTCGTTGGTTAGGTGTCTCCACGTCTTTCTCCACCATGCTCACACTTCTATTTGACTTTTGGTTACCAATGATGTAGTTCTCGAGTCTTTAAACTTTGTGTTGCCTTTGATTGTGATGAGAACTTTCATGTGTCGTTGGTATGAGCATGTGGCGGGTCTGCACGATCCATCCGCTCCGGAGCTTCCATAAGAAGAAAACATAAAACAGGTTAGTAATAAGCGGATTCCGGCACTTACAAGTTTGAATTTCGAGGGTGTTAACAGCATAGTGTGAAAACACGTCTCTAATTCTCACAAGGGCCGTTGCTGAATTGGAGTCCCACAAGTGAGATAACGCGATATACCGAAGTACATCTACAGTTCAGATGAGTCGCTGAGGTACACCGAAGCATCACCCCACGACTGTAGACCGTTTGAGACATACTAAACGTAATCCACGGGGAGTTACCGAAGTGACCTGCTGTCAAGGCTGCTTGATGTTGACCCTGGCAGGAGTTTCCATTCAATCACTGAAGATCACAGATGTGAAACTTCTCATAAATGTTCTGGCAAATTGCTAAGATCTGCGTAGGACTCTAGAATATATCACTTGTGCCCTTATTGATGAACAACAAGCGATGAAATGTCATGTGTTCCAATGAGATCTTTTGATGAATCTCGTGGCTCTAGACTCAATAGTGCGTTTTGGTTTTCCTAAGCGGAGACTAGGGAGAGGGTCTCCTTCTTCAATATCAACCAACTCTAAGAGAAGGTCAATAGATTATGTAGGGTTCCCAGTGAGAATGAAACAAATCCTTTTGAGAGGAATTGAGTGGCTAGAAGGTTTAGTGCAGTGCGTCACTGGGTCCATGACGTCTTTGTCTTCAATACCAGCGTCATCTAAGTGACAACCAGTAGCAGATGAGTTGAACCCGGTTTCTGCCCTAAGGTTGAA